>CM035421.1:30658492-31258492 GCA_020310875.1 Ceratopteris richardii | reverse complement strand
AATGCATCTCCAGCATCATGAAGACTCAATCGTAAACATGTCTCCATAGGAGTGGCAATAGGCTTACAGTCTTCAGCGCCGAAATGCTATAATAATGTGTCAATATATTTCGTTTGACACAAATCCATTCCACCATCAACTTGCATAAGTTGAATGCCCAAATAGTGTGGAAATGCCCCAAATCAGACATCTCAAATGAGGCATGCAAATCAGCCTTGAAATCAGCAATATGCTTCTCAATAGGACCAGTGAGCAGCATGTCATCGACATAGACAACAATGATCAAAAGCACATCATTCGCACGCTTAACATATAAGGTGCTTTCAATTGGACTGTTCTCAAAACCATGTGCAACAAAATAGGCATGTATCTTCTCATACCAAGCACGTGGTGCTTGCTTTAAACCATACAATGCCTTCTTTAACCTGCACACTTGGTTTTCATGCCCTTTCTGCACAAAGCCATGGGGCTGAAAAACATACACTTCTTCATGGAAGTCACCATTCAAAAATGTTATTTCAATGTCCAACTGATGTACATTCCAACCATGATGGGCTGCAAGTGCACAGAAATGCTTCGAACAGTAGTCATACGGCATGTAGGTGCAAAGGTCTCATCAAAATCAATGCCTCTTTCCTATGCATAACCTTTTGCAATGAGCCTAGCCTTATACCTATCAACTGTACCATCAGGTTTACACTTCTGCTTGTATACCCACTTAGTGCCAATGGCCTTCTTGCCAGGAGGCAAGTCACATAAAGACCATGTACCATTCTTCATTATAGCATCATATTCAGATTGCATAGCAGCCATCCAATTTTCTGAATTCTGTGCTTCATCAAAAGAAATAGGCTCATTCTCATCACAGAGACTAGACGCAGCCATAGCATAGCAATCTGATGCAAAGGAGGCACTATGAGAGCCTGAACGAGTATGATATGGCAAAGGTGCATCTAATTTCCTATCATGCGAAGTCTGCACCAGCCATTTTGGCATAGTTTTTGCCTGCTCAATATCAGCTCTCTCATCAACAAGTGCAAAGTACCAAACATCTGAGTCTACTCCAGACATGCATTGCTCATGAGAAGATGGGTCAAAACTACAAATAGTAGTGAACGCCCATTCTTCTTCCTACACAAGTTTAGCAGACTCCGTTTTTTATGCAGAGGCTTTTGTAGCAACCATTCCAGCCTCTTTCTTCTTTGCCTCTTTTGCAGCCAGTTTTGAACATTTCTTTATGATATGATCATTCCCTTTATAGTACTTACAAAACAGTTTGTGCTTTTCTGATTTTTTCTCATCTTTGTCTTGGTTCTTCGAATGTGCAGCATTTGCAGATTTCAGCTTACTACTAGAAGAGCTCCATTTTCCTTTGCCCTTCTGACTAGCCATGAAAGCTTGATCTGCAACACGCATAATGGAGCTATTCTGCCTGGACTGATCTTCCTGCAACAGAACACAGACTAACTCCTCAAATGACAAGGCATTTGGATTGCCTTTCATCATCAACTGAAGAGTAGAAGCAAAACTTTGATATGAATTAGGAAGACCATTCAGAACGGTCTGCACAAGTGAGCTATCTAGTATAACCTCATCAACAGAAATCAACTGTTCCTTCAAGTCTTTGATCTTTGTTAGGAAATTGTCCATAGAATCACCTTCATTCATGTGCTCACTCTCCAACTGTTTTCGGAGGTAAGCAACACGAGCCTCATTCCTAGCTTGGTACAATGTGGTAAGTGTATCCCAAGCATCCTTAGTTGTTCTGCAAGAGCGAATATGAGGAATAATGGCACGTTTAATAGACAAAGCTATCAATGCATGTGCCTGGGCATCTCTGCCATCCCAACGAATCTACTCTGCAGTAGGTGCAGCAAAACCTGTAGCACAAACAAGAATATACAGAATAGCATCATCTTCGACACCTTCTGCATCAACTTCAGTACCTGTAGTTGTAATAGTTGCAGGTGTGATAGGACGTTTTCGACACCTTGCACAATGTTCCACAGTCCTTTTGCAACCAACACATGTGGCATCATATAAGCCCATAACGGGTAGTTGGTACCATCCAACTTATCCTCAACAACCAACATACGGAATACATCACTGCTTTCAGCCATGGCTGGTATTACAAATATGTAGCCACATATGATCTTTATACATGCCAAACCATATGGCTAACAAAAATTCGTATATAAGATTGTGTAGGCCTAAGTGGAAAAATTATATTTTTTATAAAATGCACATGGCATATCAATGTGCTAGAAAATCCATTTTCATGTGAAATTCAGGTTGTAGAGTGCCTTTAATAGGATTTATGGGTATACGATTTTTCATGTGATTTGGAGACATTGAAATTTTTGCCCTAATTTCCAAAATGTGACTAACTTTGACCGCTACCCTAGATTTGCTTGATGTCTTCCAAAAGTTTGCATATGAACTCCCTTTGACATCCTTGATGCATCTTGGAATTCTCAAAGGATTTTGGCTATCTTCACTGAATGTGTTTCCTATAGGTCTTCATGAGTGAGAGAGGAGAGAATATCTCAACGACATTCGACCCCACTAAACCTGCGATTCCTCCAAAAGTGCCACTCTAGTATCTGTGAAAAACAAAAAGTTCCAGTCATAAATATCTTTTAAAGGAAACATAAGAAACATGGAAGAAAAAATCGATCATATGCATGAATGACTAGGCAAATGACATGAAGCAAAATTCGCATGAAAGAAAACTTTAAACAAACAACATGAATATGCATGAACAAAGAGGCAACATATATGCAAATGAATAGGCAACATAGACAACATGTAAAGAAAGAAAACAAACAAGCATCAATATAGAGTGGAAGTGAATGTATTGAGTCATTTTGGGCATCAGTTCCTCTCATCTTGAAGAAACTTTTGTACCTTTTTCATAAAGCAATCTACCTTAAATACGACTATAAACAAAGATTTAGGATTTTCAAGAGACATCTTTCATCTTTAGCTTATTTGGATCTTCTTTCCTACATAAATATGAATATGCTCTTTCTCTAATAACATGCAAGGAAATCTAACTAAAATCCACTAATGCATAAATCTGCCTATATAGCCCATGATTTATTTTGTTATGCCTCCATAGCTTCCTTTGGCTTGCTCGCTCTCTTCTTTTTTTTGATGATGATGATTCGGTGACTTTATGGTTACATTCACATTTTTGGGGTGGAAGAAAGTGTAAAAATCTTGTTAAGATGTAGCAGCTTTTCTTTAATGAGAAATCTTGCCAATGGCATCAACTTTTTATGGATATGGCTTTCTACCATAATGACGACATAAATGTCCAACAATATGAACCTCGTTGATACCAAAAACAGATTTTTCTATGGAAAGTGTGAGAACTACCTTTTCAAATCATTGAAATATCCATTCACAATCTGAGATATGGTCAAGAACAAAGTTACCACATCCAGGTGAATCTAAAGTAATGTCCTTTACACGTTCCTCACTCCCTTTAATTAGAATATCATCAATGAATGGCATGGTTATATGAGGGATAAAATCATGTAAGACCATATTCATAGCACTCATCATATGAGCCACATAATTAGTCGCTCCTTGACGTAAAGTACACATTTGCACCAAGCCTAAAAGAGTATTCATTGTGGTTATGTCATGACTATCAATTGCTTATTAGAATTGGTCATATCTAGAATATAAATCACCCATTGAATAGATAGAATGTCCTGAAAATGATTTAGCAAACTCATCTACAATGGTCATGTTCCTACATTCCTTATAGTAACTTTATTGACAGGTTCAAGATCTTGAATAAAACATTGTTTCCCATTCTTTTTAGGCATAGTGAACCATCTATTTAAGTAAGGTGCAAAAGATGGCTTTAAAATTCTCATGTTTATCTTCTCCTTAAGTAGTTTCATTAGCTCATGTAAGTGAGCCTTTGGAACTGGTATAGGGCAAAGATTCCATGGAGTATGTGGAATAGTAAAGATAATCACAGGTGCAACTAGCTTTGAATCTAGACATCCAATCTCATGAGGATACATAGTAAAGGCTTTTCCATGGCTACGTATGACTCTCTCAATTTTATCTCTCTTTGTTGGCAAAATAAAGTCATCATCTCTGCCAATTTTCACCTATTTGATTGTCTCATCCGTGAATGTATGTCTTATGTTTTTTTTATCCCAAAGGATTGGATTGTTTTTCACATCAATAATTTTTTAATTATTTCCTCGGCCTAATGGCTGAGCTATGGGTTTGATTTTTTTGTCTACAATTTTGTCCTTTGTTTTAATTAAGGCATCATGTGTTTGGTTAAATTTTGAGCACTTGTCAACATTGAGAGCATATTCATCAAGGGAAGAAAGAAGAATAATATGGGAATTAGAATTTTACTAAAGACATAACTCTAAGTCCTCGAGACTAGAGAAATAATGAGATGTCTCAATCACATGCTCAATGTGCTCATCATGTTCCATGATTTTGTTGATTTTATAATTTGTTTGCATTTTTTGGATAGAAGACTTCGATAATTGACTCTTATGAAGAAAATCGCATCTAGAATGTGGAAAACAAAGTGACAAATTGTTGTACATGTTGGTTGGTTGCGAGATGTCAAACCAATGTCCACTGTTGTTCCGCTCAACAATGGATTCTATTTGAAATTTTGAACGTATGTAGCTCCAAACATGAATCGAGGTGCACAATCACTACAAGCATGCTCATGACCCTGAGTAACACTAGGTTTCTTTCAATTGGCGATCGATTCCTAGGATGATTCACTCCGAACATCATGAGTAAGTGATTGCATTCCATCCTTAGACTTAATTCTAGCATAGGTAGACCCATCATCCATGTCTTTAGTTTCCATACGACTCTCACAAATAAAGGGCTGACCTAAGAGAACTTCATAGGTGCAATTATCTTGAATAGAAAAGTGAAATTCTTCTATGATTCCTCCTATGGATATGGGCACACTAGCACAAGCTCCATACAGGGTACATACACCATTATCTGCAGTTCTCATACACCATCCACAATCTTTATCTATGTGCCATCAAAATTTATCATAGACTTCTCTTGAAATCACATCGATTTTGGAGCCAGAATCTACTAATGCATTTACAATGATAGCGTTATTATCATTTCCTATTTTAACATGCATCTTTAATGTAACTCTAGACCAAAGTTTTCTTTTAAAGTGACTTTCAGGATTGTTTTCATGATTTTCTTGGTCAGGTTGAATAGGTCCTATGAAATTTTTATTAACATTTACTTCATCGTCATCAAGGTCCTCTTCATCAAATTCATCAAAGCTTAAGGCTTCATTTATAGCTTGATCTTGATCTAGAGAATCTTTCATCTTAGTATCTCTTCCTTTTAATTAGGCTGATAAAGTTATCTCTAGAAACAGGCTTTGCAATAGAAAACACTTGTTCTAAAGACATGGTCACGCTTTAGCAAAATGTCGTCTAAAATCTGAATAGGATCTACTTTTCTCTCAATTTCTGAAATCAAGATGGCTATAGTTTTTCTCTTTGGTTTCTTTTGGTTTTGCTCAGGATATTGTATTTGTTCATGTTCTTATCTTTGGTCTTGAGTTTGTTTTGATTGTTCTTGTTTGTCTAAATTCTTTGCTTCCATTTTTCTTTGCTTTGTCTTCTTACCTTTTTGTTTCTCCTATTGTTTTTGTTCATTGGGTTGTGATTCGTGTTTTTCATCTTTGGTTTGTGATGTTTCCCCTTGCTCTATGATGGTTTCTATTCCCTCTAAGGTTTGTTTTCGAGTCACCCTTCTTTCACTACGCTCAACTTCATCTCTTTTTCATTTTCTTCTACATTGGATATGTGAGAAATAAGATATTAATCTTCTATTGGTGACTCCCAAGCCCTTATTCTCCTAATCGCATCCCATGCTCTTACTAAATCCTCTACGGAAAATTCAACTTCCTTTGTGGGTTTACGTGATTCTACTTCTTCTTCATCAAGAGCTTCTAGTTTCACCCCTCTAGTTCTTGCATCCAATATGTTTATATTTTCATAGTGTTTTTTCATTCCTCCCTTATCATAATTTCCTTGCAAAGGTAGCCTAGATCAATAGTCACAGATTTTCTTGTCTATGTCTATTACTAGTTGTTGCTCCTTAGCAGCCTTTAATAGTTCACAATCTCTCAAAAAGTGCTCTAATCAATGAGACAAAGACACCTACAAGGGCCATGCACAAAACCATTTTGATTTTGAGAATTTTTATTATTAATTTGTGGTGGGAAATTCTAAAATTGAGGATTTTGTTGATAAGGTATTGCTTGAACAACATAATTAGGATTTTGATAAGGCAATTGATGTATTTGAGGAGCTTGGGGAGGAGCACGTGGTACTTGAGGTGCAAGAGGAACTTCCATAGTATACAGTTGATGATTTCAAAAAATTTGATTTTGAGGATTTTGAAAATCTATTTGAGAAGCTTGAGGATACGTGTTTTGATACATTTGAGGATTTTGCACATGAGGATGAGGATTTTGCATTGAAGGATTATGCATTGGAGGAACTTGATGTGCTTGAGTAGGAGCTACTTGAGGATTTTTATTGGGAGCTATAACATGTTCATTAGGCTCTTGAAAAGACATTGGATTCATTTGATTTTGGAAAGTTTTGATGTAATTCGATTGTAAAGCATCTATAGTCTTGGCCAAATTGGATTGTGTAGCAATAAGAATCTGCATCTTCTTAGTGAGAATTTGCACTTGAGATTGGTCAAGTACACTTTTATTTGGATCTACTTTAAAACATTGACTAGGCTCCATCAATTGAGGAATGGGAGTAGAGTCAAAAAGCATAGCATGGGATTGTTCTCTAACTTGCTCCTTAGCTTGTGGAAGGCTAGCTTGAGGAGAACTTGCTCATGCATCATGGATTGTCTTTAATGTCTATGGTCTACAGCCTCGACTACTTTACACACTTTTTGCCAATTGTCATTAAGACCATAGCGCTTATCTAGCTCTTCTAATCGCTGTTTAACCTCCCTATGTGTGTCAGGATGAAGATGCTTAAGAAAACTGATCACAAGATCAGCTTCCAAAGTTATCGTATCCTCATCAAGAAGTTGTTCATAACATCTAATATACTCATTTTGTAAGTGAGTAATAGAGCTACTAGGCTTCGAGGAATTGACCCATCATAAGAATCCATCCCGATTATGTTGGCTATAATACTCAAGATAGAATTCTTTGAGCATCTCCTTTCTAAAATCACTCCAAGGAAGAGTATCATATTTAATGACACAGTTTATGATAGAGCTATCAACAGTTCATTCAAAGAATGTTCTCAAAAGATCTTCGGGAAGACCAAAAATCATAGCTTGCTCTTCAAACAAATCTAAGTAGCTTGTAATGTTGATGCTATTGAATTTTTCCTTCTCTCTTACCATAGAAGAGATTATTCTTAGGCCTTGTTTCTCAACAATAAGGGATTTGAATCCTTCATCCATCTTATATGGATAAGCAAGTGATGCACGATGTTCTAGATCTCTCACAAATGCGTTTACTTCACGACGACGATGTGCACGATATTGTGAGAAATCCAGTGCAACACTCAAGAATGATGATGAAGATATGATCAGGATGAAAATATGAGAAAAAGGATATGGATCACAACCTCCTAACAAGATCAGAAGAAAATGCCATGAAGTGTTTCACATTGGGTTCAAATGTGGAGGTGATTGCAATCCGGGTGGATCGGGTGCAGTTGCGGCACATGCAAAGTGTATGAAGCTAGTGACTGTTGGAAGGATATGCATGGGTTTTTGTGGGTGGTATGAATGCATGTGGGTCATGATGTATGAATGAATAGAAACTCTTTCAATAAACTCAATGGATCATCCTCACTAGTTCATTGCTAGACTGCAAAGCCTTCTCACATATAGAAAGAGATAGAAGGAGACATGTGAAAAACATATAGGAGACTAAGAGACAAGACACAAGAGACATGAATTAGAAGATATTGTAATGGCATACATATACATGAATGTTTTGATACGTCAAGCTAAGCATTCTATTGGTCAAAGGTGGTCTGCATGACCCTCTCACCATGGAAGTTCAATCGAATGTCACATGTAAGAGGATAGGTTCCACTTCATGGACCATATGTCTTTCTAGGATCGTAATGTGTTTCTAAAGAAGTCTAAGACTCATAAAACCAACTCTAACTCACTAACACGCTCCGTTGAGGGTGAGCAAAGAAAGAGAAATTGGGTTTATGAGCCTATCCTAGATTGGAAGTCTAAATTGAAATTGATTCTAGGATCTATGCGCTTACTAGCCCACCTTGGATCCTCACACGCTTAACTGAGGGTGATCGTCTCCAGGAAACCATGTGCTAATAAGGGCCCTCTGGATGCCTAACAACGATGTTGTATGAGTTCAGAGGGAAGGTTTTTATAGTTTTTTGAATGAATTTAGGCCCTTGAATCTAGAGAAATCAACTCTCAATCCTAGGATCAACTTCTTTTCATTACAACCATTGGATTCATCAAATGGATGGCTAGGATTGGTTCTTTATATGATATCTAGGGCAAAGGGGTGAAAAATAGGCACCTTCATTCTCCACCATTGGATCTAGGGCTGATTTGGACCGTTGGATCAATGCTGATATCAATTTGGATAACATAAGCTGCTAGTTTCGGACAAACTTTGCATTATGGATCTTTCACCATTAAAAAAATGTCTTATTTGATAAAAAAAACTCGTGGATCCTCCTTGTTTTAGGCTTTAGTGCATCTGCACCCTTGAATGTGAGCTCCTCTTGATCGTATAACATGGCTGAATCATTGTTTGCCATATGGCAGGCCTTCAAGCCTTCAATTTTCTTATTCTAGGAAATTGGGATGACCTTGAGAACTGGATTTTGTGCTCTTTGAACCTCCAAATATCCTTTGATGAAGATGAAAATTTTTAGGGTTATGTTTTGAAAGGTTTCCTTTAAGAATATGTAGAAAAAACTCCCATCTGAATCTCCCTTATACAAGTTTGACTACATTTTGGAAGTTTGCAAGGTGGCATCAAGGTGTCTAGGAAGCTTTGACAACCTTGAAAATTTGTACAAATATAAAGCCACATATGATCTTTATACATACCAAACCATATGGCTAACAAAAATTCCCATAAAAGATTTTGTAGGGTCTAAGTGGAAAAATTACATTTTTTTACAAAATGCACATGGCATATCAATGTGCTAGAAAATCCATTCACAAGAAACCTACTACCTGGGTTGAATTTTCCCGCCTCTTCAAGAAAGAGTTTCTCTCGGAGAATGAGGAGGAATGCAATTGGGAGGCATGGGATAAAACTCAACAGAAAGGTAGACTGTTATCAGTGTATATTTCAGACTACAGAGATGTTATTTTGAAACTAAAAAAATTTAGATGACTTCCATCATCTTCGTGGTTTTGTTAGAGGACTTAACCAGCAAATTCGAAATGAAGTCAAAAGACATGCACCTAAATCTCTGGAAGAGGCTATTAAGGTTGCCCAGATTTATGAGGAGAACTCACATCTTGATGTCCCGCAAGAAAGTAGTTATTCCTAGAAGATTAACTTTAAGTGCAAGGGCAAAGGGGCAAGATTGAATGAAAGGGTGTCTAAAAAACCTCATGTTCTTAGACACCTACTTTCTCCAGAAGATCATGATAAAGCACAAAAAGAAAATTTGTGCGTTAAGTGTCTCAAGCCAGGACATCATAGTCGTGCCTGTCCAGTTGGAAGAGAAAGTAAAGGAAAGGATAAGCAGCAAATACATCTGATTCGAACTTTGGACTTGGATGCAAATTCAAGTTCAAAGAAGGTTCAGATAATGCAAGAGCATAACAAATGGAAATGCTCATGAATGAATGACTCTCCTCCCAACCTTATGCTTGTATATATAGCTCCTTGAACTAATGAGGACCACAAATGTAACTAGATTCCACAAGTGCATGTGCAATCTCCTCCACTCCTTTCAAATCTACCACTAGAGTCTACTAGTGGCTGGAGTGATCTCGACCACTACTTTAGTACCTTCCACTAGAGTCCACTAGTGGTTGTTGTACTCACCTCTTGAGTTAAGTCCGCTGGTGTCAAGTTAACTCATGTTAACTTGAGTTAGAAGGCTCTAGAGCTCTTTGGGCAAAACTCTCTCCCCATGCTCCCCATGGGAGTTGAACCCAAGACCTCCTCCTTCACAACCATGAGACTTAACCACTAGGCTAAGTGGATTACTTGAATATGAGACCACATGAACTTGTACTTGAGTCTATTCTTGAGATTTTTGGTTCTACAGACGACTGACCAAACGGTATCTGATTTTAGATCTGTCTGAACCCATCGGATCCCTAGACCATAGACTTACTTTATTACAGAGCCCTCCTCCAATCGTAGAAGTGGATGATCTGAATGCTCAATTCTCAAGACATTCGCCCCATAAACAAGGAGCAAGAAGACCTGTAGTCAAGTGGAATATTAGACTTTGAATACAATTCCCTAAATGAATTTCCTCATTTTATAAGCCCTTGGGAATATAGGTATGTTGATATGAGAACCCCCAACATAATGGTTTGAAATGAAGACTCAGTTTTGCCAAGGAACACATATGTAATTAAAAACACTAAAGTGAAGTGTCATCTCACTTTAGAGAAGCTACTAGAAGTCAAACCAGATTTGTGGAAGCATGTAGAAAACCAATTTTCAGACATTGCTAGATCCCACTCTTAGGTTGGATCTCAAAAGACAATACCCGAGATACCAATACAAAAGAGTCAAACCAGATTTGTGGAAGCACGTAGAAAACCAATTTTTAGACATTGCTAGATCCCACTCTTAGGTTGGATCTCAAAAGACAATACCCGAGATACCAATACAAAAGATAGGAGATATGAGTGAAGGAAAAGAAGGAGGATTATTCCATCCTTGATGTACAACAATGAGATGAAGAATTTCACCCTCACTTTGAACCTAGTTTGGGAGTTCCTTAATATGCAAGGGATACACATTCCCTCTGACAAGGAGCCTTTAGTATCAAAAAGTATGAAGAACAAGAACATTAAAAAGTTGAAGGATATGGCAATCATGACATCGCATATTCGAGTACCTCTTCACATGTGTATGCAAGATTTGTCTTTTCTAAGGCAAGTCCATTTTACTTAGCCCAAAAATCATATATGCTTTAGTTTAAACTTGGATGAGACCCCAAGTTTAACCATCAACCTTCAAATCTCAATTATGGAGCAGCTTTATGCACTGAACAACCAATGGTTCCACAAGCCTAAATTGAATGGGTTTTGCACTATTATTTGAATTGTCTACAAGTGTCTCTTATATGATGTACAATCTAGAGAGCCCTGATCTGGGCCCAAATTCAATTATGAAAAAGTCAAAAATCCTCCGCACCTCAACCAAAGAGGATGAGAGGAACCCTATCATGTGCACAACCATAAGGTGCAACCATGAATCCAGATCTTTGACTAATATGGGAAAGAATTATGCAACCCTTTACGATCCTAATGTCCCAATGTAGCACAAATGTAGCATCTAGTGCACAACCAACTGCCTCACCTTTTCCACCTGAGTTTGAATTGCAAGTACTAGTTGGATTAGAAGAATTAGGTGCTTTTGATTTTTGATAGATTTTACATGATGTTTCTTTGTTGAATGTGTACAGAGGATGAATAAGAGAGTTTGAAGCAAAATGATATAAAAATAGTAAATAGGAGCAACGAGAGAGACAAGAACATGATGAAGAAGATGTAGAAGAATAAGCAGCACCTACCTACATTGCTCAACTGAGATGACTACCATACACAATGGAAATTGTTCGAGCCAAAGGCACACTCTTAGTTTGAAGCAAAAATGCTCTCATGGAAGAACTGTTGGTGCAAATGCCAAGCCTTCACACTTGGCTAGGTATTGGAAGAAGCTATGTGCAGTTGGTTTAAAAAACAACATGAACCATTGCTTATGGTTTTCACCATTAACTTTTGTAAAAGCTTTTTGACTTAGAAGAATCTTGTAAATGACAATAAAGTCATGGAGTGAGGATAACTTTATGATACAAGTTTCTGTGAGAGAATAAATCCTTGTTTAGAGGAAGATCTTTTAGGTGGAAGTGCATTTGAATTTCAAAATTCAAATGCGAAGAGAGTCACTATAAAAGTCACTTGAAATCTCACGGCCATAGCGCCCCCATTACCGAGCTTAGTGCAAATCATTTGATGTATTTGAGAGTCTCACACTATAGCCTACTCCTATTACCATCATTGGGCATCATATTCATGCCAGTGATCATGTACAACATTGTTACATAATACATCACATTTGTGATTATATCTACATTCATCTCTATCATTGTCACTCAGAAGAGTGAACGTGTCTTGCTCATATCTCACTGATCGCTCCACCATTTTCAATGTTCTATAGCTCATTGGAGCAACTTCAAATTTCATTACAAGATTTCAAAGTTTGAATAAGTTTCATTGAGCCAATTGGGAGAAAATCATCTCGAAGTGGTCATTGGTCATTCTCTATAGAGTTCCTAGAAAGTCAGGGGAAAGCTTTTACATGTTAAAGTGATTGCTCAGAGTAAAGTCTATAATTTTAAGTGATTCCACTTGGAATCATTAGCCCTCTAAGCTAGTTAGATATCGTCAGAAGAAAGTTTTCTAGTTGCTACTATACTATGAGTATTGAGCAAAACTTCTAGCAAGTATTGAGACCAAAATAGCAAATTTTTTATCATAAGTGTTGGAACATCAAGCTTACACTATGCTTGAGGTGGATTTGATCTACATCAAAGGCTATCACATCGAAAGAATATCCATTTAAGAGTTCTTTTTCTTATGCTCATTTATTATATTTTTTGAGAGATTTTTGATGGTTCATTTACCGTTGTAAAAGCCTTGAGCTTTACACATGTAAAGGTAGAAAGATAGAGCCCGAATCCCACAAATTTTGGGTGGTTGAAGTTGCATTCAAACAAGCAATCAAATCACCTAAAAGTAGATCAAACTAGATCTTCACTTTTCCTAGATTATAGGAAAGTGAATTGATTCCCTCAACCATTCCCACCTTCATTTGAATTCAAACTTCACTTGTAGAAGTCGTGGAACACTCCTATAGTCTATATAAAGAATTGAGATCACTTGTACATTACATGGAAGCAATATACATACACTTGTGACCATCATTGTCTTGCTCCTTCAATTCTTTTCATCATCTTCTTCGCCAACAGTAGTCTTGTAGAGGCTGTTGTTCTCTCCCCAGAGCTCCTAGTTAAGTGAAAGATGGCTCATTGGAAAGGTATTAGTGTCTAGTGTATGCATATAAATTTTGATAGCATTTGGTTCAGTAGATTGGGAGAAAGCTGAGTTTTTTGTCTCGCGGTCAATCTCTGCGTATTCCTAAAAAATAGGAAGTACCAGTGGTGAATGTCTCATTCACTCCTATAGCATATTTTGATTATTCCTTATAATTTTGTGCATTCTATACACTCAATCCTATGTGTATCACTCCCATAAAAGAATACTTTCTAATTGTAATCATGCTGGTCACTATGGGCATTTGAAATTCATTCTCTTCCATAGTAAGTTTTTTGAGCTAGTTGACCCGTGAACCTATCGGTTTTGTATCGACTTATTCTCCTTGATGCTCCAAAGTACATAGCCTGTTTCTTTGCACTTACCACATGCTTATAAGTTCTATTTGAGTCTCCATAAGCTCAAGGGCTGGTCTTGTGCCGGTTGGCTAGACCAAACACCGTCGCTTTGAAACGCATTTGTTCTACCTTCTACAAGCTTCTCCAAGTTCTTTCAGTGGTGTCAGGGCTAGATCAAGATGGGTGACGGCTTTCCCCCAATGATCGAGAAGCTTGATCGACACAACTACGGGGCTTGGCAAATCACGATGGAGGCCTATTTGCAAGGTAGAAATCTTTATGGAATTGTAGCAGGTGATGAAGCTATGGCTATTCCAAGATCCAAAGGAGGACCTACACAAAAGGAGACAGATAAGCTCACACTTTGGTGTGCAAGGGATGCTCAAGCAAGTTCGTACATTCTAAACTCTATCTCTCACTTTCTATTACCACATATTAGAGGATGCAAGACATCTCAATAGACTTGGGATGCCCTCGAGACTTTCTTTTCTGCTAGTATTAAAGCAAGAAAGAATCATCTTTGGAACGAGTTCAACCAAATGAAGAAGACACCTAAAAAAACCATCATAGAGTTTGTTACCAAGGTCAAGGAGGTTGCGGATCAGTTGGCATCCATTGGAGAGCTGATTGAAGAAGAGGTCATCATGAGGCAAATTCTCAATGGCATTTTCCTTGTGCCATATGCGATAAGACCAACCACACCACTCAGAATTATTGGTTCAATGGGAAGACCCAGAAAGGAAGTGGAAGAGGTGGATATGGCAACAATAGAGGCAGAGATGGACACAACTTCAACAATAACAATAGAAGCTATAATAGAAGGGACTACAACAATTATTCAGAAGATCAACCACATGAAGACTCATTGCTTCCTATGAATCTAAGCCACAAAGAAGGTAAAGAAGATAATCATTTGCTCTACATAGATTCAGGATGTTTGAATCATGTTGCACGCAACATTGCTCTTCTATCTAATATGGAAAGTCCAAAGCATAGACATGAAGTGCAAACAGGGGATGACACAAAGCACAATGTGGAGAAGATTGGTAATGTCAAAGCTTCCAATGGTAGGACAAACATTCTAAGTAAGGTTCTCTATGTACCCACTATCGCTAAAAACCTAATAAGGCAGGCCAAATAGTTGAAAAAGGCTTGCAATTTAGGTTCACCCAACATGGAGCTTCTGTGGAAGATCCATGTCAAGGCTTCAAAAAGATAGCCCGAGGTGAGAAACATGGTAGGCTCTTTACTTTTGAAGTAGGAGAAACCAGGAACATCGCTCTATTCAACTTTGGGTCTCAAACCCTAAGTGAGCTTGAAGTGTGGCATAAGAGACTTCCTCATGTGAATGAAAGAACCTTGAGGATATATGAAGGGATCAAAGTGTTCTAGGAGTGTCCAACATATCAAAGCAACACATGATCAACAAGTATGATGCATGTCAGATTGGGAAGGCACAAAGACAAGCATTCAACCACAAAGGCTACATCCACAAAAACTTATTGGACTTAGTACATAGAGATGTATGGGGACCAAGTCGTTTTTGATTGCTTCAAGAAGTATCTTGCACATGTGGAGAATCCTACAGGTAGATCACTAAAGAAGCTCAGAACTGATGGAGGGGGAGAATTCTTCTCCAAAGAGTTTGATGAGTTCTTGCAGGAAAAAGGTATCAAAAAGGAAGTGACTACTAGGTACTCTCCTCAACTAAATGGAATTGTAGAGCGGAGAAACAAGACATTGGTTGGATCAGCCCGAACAATGCTTGAAGAGAAGAAGTTGCCACATTATCTATGGGAGAAGCTATTTCAACTACTATGTACCTTGTCAATAGCTTCTTGATCATCGAAAAATAGTAAATAGGAGCAACGAGAGAGACAAGAACATGATGAAGAAGATGTAGAAGAATAAGCAGCACCTACCTACATTGCTCAACTGAGATGACTACCATACACGATGGAAATTGTTCAAGCCAAAGGCACACTCTTAGTTTGAAGCAAAAATGCTCTCATGGAAGAACTGTTGGTGCAAATGCCAAGCCTTCACACTTGGCTAGGTATTGGAAGAAGCTATGTGCAGTTGGTTTAAAAAACAACATGAACCATTGCTTATGGTTTTCACCATTAACTTTTGTAAAAGCTTTTTGACTTAGAAGAATCTTGTAAATGACAATAAAGTCATGGAGTGAGGATAACTTTATGATACAAGTTTCTTATAGAGAATAACTCCTTGTTTAGAGGAAGATCTTTTAGGTGGAAGTGCATTTGAATTTCAAAATTCAAATGCGAAGAGAGTCACTATAAAAGTCACTTGAAATCTCACGGCCATAGCGCCCCCATTACCGAGCTTAGTGCAAATCATTTGATGTAATTGAGAGTCTCACACTATAGCCTACTCCTATTACCATCATTGGGTATCATATTCATGCCAGTGATCATGTACAACATTGTTACATAATACATCACATTTGGGATTATATCTACATTCATCTCTATCATTGTCACTCAGAAGAGTGAACGTGTCTTGCTCATATCTCACTGATCGCTCCACCATTTTCAATGTTCTATAGCTCATTGGAGCAACTTCAAAGTTCATTACAAGATTTCAAAGTTTGAATAAGTTTCATTGAGCCAATTGGGAGAAAATCATCTCGAAGTGGTCATTGGTCATTCTCTATAGAGTTCCTAGAAAGTCGGGGGAAAGCTTTTACATGTTAAAGTGATTGCTCAGAGTAAAGTCTATAATTTTAAGTGATTCCACTTGGAATCATTAGCCCTCTAAGCTAGTTAGATATCGTCAGAAGAAAGTTTGGTATGACTCCTTATGAAGCATGGCATGGAAGAAAACCTAGTCTTGGACATTGCAAGGTTTTTGGTTGTTTAGCTTATGTTCATGTACCATCACAAATGAGAGGTAAGCTAGATGAAAGGGCAACAAAGGCAGTGTTTATTGGATATGATTCAACTTAGATGGGTTACAGGTTCTTCAATCCGTCAACCAAGCAATTCACTACAAGTAGAGATGTTGTGTTTGAAGAACATAGGTCTTTGTATGATGAAGATAAACAAAAGGTAACACTACCATATGATCTTGATTCTGACTCTTATCAATTAGGAAGAAAGCATGATACACAGGTCCAAGATCCAAGAAGTGATATAGAGGATGAACAAGATGAAAGAGAAAAGGATTACGAGCTATGGAAGTCAAGAGGCAAAGCAAAGATGCAAGAGGTTGGAGAATGCTCCAAACAAGTACCTAGAAGATCAGCAAGAGAGAAGAAACAACCAGAAAGGTATGGATATGATTCCACATTTGTTACAAAGATTTCAATATACTTGGCAAAAGACTCTATTTTAGAGGAACCCTCAGACCATGAAAGAAGAAATAGATGCATTAAAGGAGATGGACACTTGGAATTTGGTTCCAATGTTCTTGAATCAAAAGGTAATTGTTTGCAGATGCGTATATAAAGTTAAAAGAAATTCAGATGGATTAGTTTGTAGGTACAAGGCAAGATTAGTTGCCAAAGGATGCTCAAAAACTCATGGTATAGACTATGAGGAAACATTCTCACCAGTTGCAAAGATGACTACAATCATGACATTGATAAGTGTGGCTACTGCAAGGAATTGCAGACTCCTCCAACTTGATGTGAAAAATGCAATGTTAAATGGTTGGATAAGTGAAGAGGTATACATGTCACAACCACCAGGTTTTGAAAACCCTAACCATCCATCTTATGTTTGCAGACTTAAGAAAGCATTGTATGGATTGAAAAATCTCCAAGAGCTTGGAATTATAGGTTGGTTACATAACTTCAAGATCAAGGGTTCAAAGCTAGGAGCTCAGATCCTTCTCTATTCATCAAAAGGGATCACAATGAGGTTATCTATCTATGTGTATATGTAGATGATATTATTGTGATAGGTGATGATCTAAATAGCATTCAAAGGATCAAGAGACACATGCAAGAGGAGTTCAAAATCAGTGACCTAGGTGAGATCACATATTTCCTAGGTATGCAGGTGATATATAGAGATGACGGAATGTATTTGACTCAAAGAAGATACATTCAAGATCTTCTTCTCAAGTTCAAAATGGAGAACACTAAACCTGCATGCAGCTTTGCAGATGAATCATAAACTAAGTGTTTATGAAGGTGAGAAAATTGAAGACCTAAAAGAATATCAAAGCTCGATAGGTAGCTTGATATATGCTACCAGTAGTGTTCATAATACACTAAGTTGTGAGTTGTCAGTCACAGGTTCCAGGATTCAGTTCTTGATTTTGTTTAGTGTATTTACATGACGCAGCAAAAGTACGTTGAGGAACCTTTTTGGAAGGTAAATGCAAATATATGGATCTTAGTGTATGTTTTTAGGTTTTTGAAAACAGGAGATAGCAGGTTTGGAGACAGTGTATGCTATATTTGTTGTCAAGCAGTTATTGCTTGATGGGAACACTATTGGATATCTAGTTTGCATATTTTCTCAAGTATTATGGTTCATATTCAGCAAGTTCAGGTTTTTCTGAAGGAAAGTCAAATTCAATCTTGGAGAAGCTTTTTTGAAGAAAAGGTTTGTAGGTCAGTTCAGGAGTACAAGGTTGAAGCTTGTGGTAATTTGCAGCTTTGATAGTTTGCAGATTCAGTTCAGTTTGTACCAATATGACATTGCAGGGAGGATTGTTGGAAACAATGTCATATTGTGCATATCCCAATTGGTCAAGATTGTCCAGTTTATAGCATAAGTAGTTTTATTTATCAAGCTTTGTACAACCAAAAGCTTGTAGCACGATTGATAAAACATCTGCCTCCCATCCTTGCCACGATGGTTCAATGCCCGCTCGGTGCAGTTCGCATTATCTTATAGATTTTTCTTTTGCTTTATATGAAACTCACGAACGGACTATGATGGCGACACATTTTTTGAAGACTACGACAACGTTTGTTTTTTTTTAAGAGAGAGATCGTGGAGTTTCTATTGGAACGCTTGCTTTATTGGAGGTGCTTTTGGAAGAGACACAATACTATATAAACACAAGCTTGAGCTCATTGTATTCATCCTACACCTAGTGTTCAACACAAGCTTGGAGCTTGGACCTCAATAGAGGTGGTGTTTCTTCTAGCACATGGGGCAGCCATGGTGCTAACTTGAAGCATGCTGAGGAGCAGCTATGGAGTTCTTCTTAATGATTCTTCTTGGAGAAGACGAAGGGTGTGCTCACACTCTAGCTCATGTAGAGGAGGTTATCTCTTGTTCATGGCAAGAAGACTTGGTCATATGAAGCTTGATGGTGAGGATCGGCCATCTACATGTTGTAGTTGAAGATTATCTTCTACAAGAGGATGTCGGGCTACGTCAAAGACATTGGATGGTGGTTAACATAAGATTTACATCTTATGTTAAGTATTCAGGTACATATTCTCTTTATGCACACAAGTACTACTTGGAGTTTATGGAGGCAGTGGCGTTCATATCAGGTGGAGTCCTATTCGACATAGGTACAAGAGAATCAGTACGTATATGCTTTATGCATATTTGGATGAGGTGTTTGAGAAGGTGTGTTCACATGAGTTGAGGATTTCCGGCAGGAAACTTTTTAGTATTCTTTGCTACTTTTTAAGTATGTGATCTTTTCACACACGTATCTAACTTAGGGTCTTCCATAGCCTAAGATTAGATGAGGGTTTGTTGATGATCAGTTTCACACTGATCCTTCCTCTTTCAGTCACTCATATTCACTCTTCTATAAGTTCCTATAAGGTCACACATCTCATGTATATTCAGATTACTGCCCATACATCTGAATATGTTTGTTACATTTGTACATTCACTCATTCATCTATTTCTCATCACATAGAGTGGTTGAGAGTTTTGCTCCCACATTGTACATTGAACATTGGTATATATGATACTATGAGTAAGCGATGGCTTACGTAACACCTTACACATGTCGTCTATTCTTTCTCTATCTTTTTCTCATCATTTGTATGATTAAGTTGTGGGATGTTCATGTTTTGTCAATATTGAAGAATGCTGGAATTAATGTTGTATATGCTGGACCTAGAACCATGGACCTGTGATATGAGCCAAGGGCCTACCTCACTTCGAACAGTTGTATTTGGAGAAAAAACCCCAACGTCTCATTTTTTCTAAACAACTTAATGGTTCTGTTCCAACACCATGTTGGCAGCATCTTGCTTTGAGAATGGAAATGAATGTTGTAGCATTAGGAGCTATGCCATCAGTTCGAATTTGGTCAAGACCACTGAACCCTTCCCCAATTTGCTCATGCTGGACATATACTATGATTAAAACATTCCAAGAGACAATATTCCAACTTCGAGGATCATCAAACACTTATTTCATCCTTGCAAGTGCAGACACTTGGTATACATATCAATTACTATACTCTTCACAACAACATCTAGATCAAAACCTCCTCGAATAATATACTCTTGCACAACTTGGCTCTTTTGTATGGATCCAATCAAGTTATAACATACCTAAATCAACCACATAGTGTAAAATGGCCACCCGTTAGTACAAAAAAATCAACAACTCAGGGAGCTAACATACTCCCCCCTTTCGCTCGTGAAGTCGTCCTCGACGAGCCAATTTGGTACCTGCACTCAAACCATTCACGTCATCGACAATACATAATGCACATTCACATACCTCATATTTATTCTATCTCTTTCCACTGGCGTACCTACAACCACACTGAATCAACATCCATTAGTCATCAAAACATAAGTCACTTTACTTACAAACTTTGTATGCCATTTTGCATCTTCACCTATTATGTCCACATGTCTACAAACTCACCAAAACATTAGACCATTTTTCATCAAACTATAATATGTACAACCAAAATGAAAAGACAATCATCCACATCACACATATATACTCGGCACACACATCATGATCCCATATCACACGTGCATTCTCATCGTGCACAACATACCCATGCAAACAGAAAGCGGAAACACATTTCCTTCCCGACACTCTTCTGGGCTATTCAATTAATACCTCATGAATCTCCTATTCCACATGCATACTCAACCCATTTTCACACACACAATATATATGTAAGCAAGTACCATTCTTAAATTTAATTTTTTTGATGCCCTACCCGGCTATACTACCACCTCCCCAATTCTTCTTCCGTTTCTCGTCAAGTCTTCCTGTCTATTTTTCATTCCTCTTTGACCTAGGGTTTCCTATTCCCACTTGCCTTCCTGTCTATCTCTCGTTTTTCCTTGCTCATCAACTAGATCCGATGCTAGGTCACCACCACACCTCCTGAATTGATGGACACATGACAAAGGTGTCTCAAGCCTAACGCGAGCTCACCTCGACAAGACCACTCGTCGTCAATGCGATTTTGGACTTCACAAGTCGTTGAACCACCTAAGAGCCAAACTGAACACTTCTCGAAGGTTTTCAAACAAACAAGGTACCCAGCACGATTGGATCCCTCAAGTCCAAGTCCTCCACAGAAACGTCGAAGCCAAAATCCTAGCCGAGCTTAAGCGTCGATTTGACATGCTTCATCAGGAGTCCACATCTGCCCATATCCCCACAACACATACACACATTCCCATCCGAGCATCATGCTCTCTCGCCTCTCTTCTATCCCCCCTCGAGCGAGGAATTTTTTTTCTCTTTTTTTTATTATTTATTTATGTACGATGCACAATGATAGCCCTATGCGAAACTGACGTCAGCTCATGGCTTTGACCACCCAACCAAAGGGACTCCCCTCGCCTATCGGCCCACATAGGCACATAGCCACATATAGGTCGGGCCAACACTGAAACTAGCATCAATTCAGGCCTCAATCACCTGATCAAGGTTGTTCCACCCGCCTGCTAGCCCACTGTAGCACACCGACAACACACACATATACACAAGTATTTCTTTTTTTTTCTTTTTCAATTCCAAAGTCTCGAGAATTAGGAGACAGAAGAAAGGGCTTTCATTCCCAACCATCCCAACACATCACATACATACATATAACCCCCCATGGACATCCTCATGAAGCATATCATCTCTCTACCGCTACTCGAGCTAAAATCCAGCCACTACACTCTATGGTCAACTCTTTTCCTTAAGACCTGCACACACTCATTACCTTGCCGACCTGAAAACCCCAAAAAATGCCACTTCAGTCCTAAGCATACAACACTCTTGAGTCCTAATGCCCAAGCAAAAGATGATTATTCAAGCCTTTATTTTGCTCAAACCCCTTGAAACTAGTCCACTTTGAGTACGTGGAGGCCACAATTGGCTCTCGATTGATACTCCCTTGGTCTATGCCCTAGCTCATAGGCATCCTGCTCGTACTTCCTTCCCTTTTCCACATACACATGCTCATGCACTTTCTTTTACCCTCTCACTTACTCTCGTACATACACACTTGCTTACCCGCACGCACTCGTGCACTCCTTCCCTACACTCTCTTTTCTCCCTTTCCCGCTTTCTTACTTCTCTCCTCCTCTACCTATCTCTGACTCTTACCCTCTCTCTATCACTTCTTTCTTTCCTATTTCCAACCTTCGCACACTCTATCCCGCATGCATTCACACACACTCTCATAGCTATGACATGCACACACTTACACCTGGATATGCTACTATTCCCCCTCCTTTTCTCCTTCTCTAGTTCTCTCTCTCATGCACTTCTTCACTCTTCCATACTCTTTCTCTCACATACCCACAAGAACGCACGAAAACTCTTCATGCAGGGTCAACACTTCACATGCACACTTTCGCCCACCTGTGCACTCTCCCACACACACGCACTCGTTTGTGCACTTCACTTCTTCCTCTCACACATACATACATTCACACACCCACATGCTTACCTTTCAACCTTCAGGTTCACTCACACATCTAGACCTCACACTCTCACATTCTCATGCCAACGTTCGACTAGAACCACATACACACTCCCTTCCTTCTTCGCACACATTCTCACTCACTCACTCATGAATGGGCACCCTTTCTTAGATTTGTACACGTACCCATATGCTCACATACCCATATGCTCACATACCCATATAAACACACATACTCAACTTTGAGCACATCCAAACATTCACTCTAAGCCCATAGGCAACCACTGACCCAAGTCACTCTCCAGATTGGTAGCACCCCACTCATGCCTCAACCATAAGCACGCAACCTCACAAAATCACATACTAAAATCTCACCCACACCGACACATGCATACACCCGTGCACTCTTTTGGCACTCTCCCTCGTTCTCTCCCACACTTACACACACTCTTTTTTTGTATCTACAATTAACGCATATATGACACCCTCTTTGTTAAGATTTCAACATCCTTATTCCCATATTTGTCGCGCTATATATGTTGGTAATGAGCGTGGAGGGAGCAACCGCATTAGCTATATTAGCATTTCTCTTTTACACTGCCCATATCGCAATTAGAACTCTGCCTGCCCACAATCAGCATTGCATAAATTGCAATCAAACGAACACTAAAATCAACACCTGACTGGGTTGCGTTGTACATTGGTCACATGAAACAAAACCAACACTTAGCGTGAAGATGGCCCGCTTACATATTAAGGTAAATGCGCAGTATCTGCATATACATTTGACAAAAGCCTTATGTAGCAAGAACATAGATAGAACTCAGAGAGGCATAGATGTTGAAGCATTAATTTGAACTTGTGTTGGTCAAAGTGTGAAAACAAATGCTCTCGCTCATATATTGACAAACTTACCTAATGAAAATCCACCAATAATTATTCGCTGTTAAAGTCACATCAGAACATTCTCTCGTGGATGTCAACGTACTCCAACTTTTCTTTTGAATGGAATCGGATAAATAGGGGGGTGATAAGTGCAGAAGATACAACTCCATTCATCTTTCCATGTCCAGGATCATTGGCAAACGATCCTCAGCAGACGAGTGCTTCTTTTATTGCTTAATCACCATCAAGGAATAGTCTCAATGCGGAACACACATTTCCACATGTACACAGCAAGAAGAAGCTCTGAGATGAGATACTGATTTCTTACATAGCTTCTGTCCCTCTCTTTCTCCTACAAACCAAAATTCCAGCCCAAAATGAAGCACGATAGATCCGATTCCTCCCTCCATGTCTTCCCTTTCGAACCCGATCTTGTTCCTCACTTCACCCTCAGTCATCAAGTCACCTTCTCCAATAGCCAACCGAACGTACATAAGTCATCCTTGGCATCTCTGCGCCCTTCCTTGAAAATGTGCGGCCCCACTGAGAAAATAAGCAAAAACGCAAGGATCCCATTGCTCTGTTCTCCTGTTCTCTGATAGCCCCCAGAAGATGACCCCCTAAACCGATGAAAAAAGAGAGAGAGCCAGAGAAACACCTCTCACCTTTTTAAGCACAGAGAGCCCCCAAGCCCCTGTTGTCCTGCCCATAGAAGGAGTCGAAGTCCTTAACCTCTTTCCCCCAAAAACAATTCCCCCCAACTTCTCTCTCGATGCACACTTGGACAACCCCATTCGTGTCATTCCTCGGGCATAACTCCCCCTTCCACGCATGTATATGCAAAAAAATCCCTCTTCTTTTCCTGTTGTCTAGCAGCCAGAGTGTCTGTCCAGCCCCCTCCTCGAAAACACAGGCAGCTGCCCTCAAGAATTACCGAAAACCCAGAAATATCCCCCCCTCGATTCATTGCATGTGTACAGTAATGGGGTTTAGCCCCTGTGCCATGCTCTGATAGCTCCTGAAGGAGGGCAATAGCCCACCATCCCTGCAAACACCTTTCCCAATTGCTCATGGCCAAAATTCGGCATCAGATATTTGTGTCGGCTCCAGTGGCATTGGAATCATCTCCAATAAATGCCTTGCATTCCTAAAGTCACCAGCCTCTCACGATGCTCCTTGCATAACTTAATAGACACAAGCAAAGGTAGTTGTATTTGGAGAAAAAACCCCAACGTCTCATTTTCTCTAAACAACTTAATGGTTCTGTTCCAACACCATGTTGGCAACATCTTGCTTTGAGATTGGAAATGAATGTTGTAGCATTAGGAGCTATGCCATCAGTTTGCATTTGGTCAAGACCACTGAACTCTTCACCAATCTGCTCATGCTGGACATATAGTATGATTAAAACATTCCAAGAGACAACATTCAAACTTCGAGGATCATCAAACACTTATTTCACCCTTGCAAGTGTAGACACTTGGTAAACGTATCAATTACTATACTTCCCACAACAACATCTGGATCAAACCCTCCCCGAATAATATACTCCTACACAACTTGGATCTTTTGTATGGATCCAATCAAACTTGTAACATACCTAAATCAACCACATAGTGTAAAATGGCCACCCGTTAGTACAAGAAAATCAACAACACATTCATTGGCCTCATGATCAAATTTCCTACATAAGTGGCACGTCACACTTAAAAGAGGGTATTGACTTACCCCATGGCCTTTTTTTCTACACATGGTGCAAGATAGTCCAATTTTGACGCTCCCTCCACGAAGTTCCTCTATTTCTTGCCATAGTCCTGCTCACTCCTCTACTTGGACTTCTTCTTCTTTTTGTAACTTTAAAGCTTCAATTTCATGCCTCAGTTGAGTTACTACATATTTTTCTTTTTTATGGGGCTTGTTTTGTTCTTTCCTCAATTGTGCCATTGGGTCCTCACGTTCCATATTATATGGTAGACTAGAAGAATTTGTTCCATGTTGGGATTTGATTTGCTCTATCCTTGTTGCTATAGAAATAAATTCCTCAATTGTTGCTGTAGGGAGCACCAACTCCTTAATCTTGCATTGTGTTGAAATTGGAAGTGGTTTGGCCAGCCACTTCTTGACGAAGAAGTCATGAGGGGGGTCTGCCAATTTAGCCATGAGGGCTTTTGCTCTAGTTACAAGTTCTAGAATCGTTTCCCTAGTAGCTTATAATATTCTCTACTCTATTCCCTTGTTGGAATTGTGTCTTAGAAGCATCCTTCATTAACTCCCATGTAATGAAATCATTAGCAAATTGATTAAACCACTTATCTACTAACCCTTCCAATGTTTCTAGGAAAAGAATTAAAAATGCATCTTCCCTTCCCATTAGACCCCTTGTTTTGCATAAGGCCAAAAATCTTGTAACATGTTCATCAGGGTCTTCGTGTGCCAGTCCTCTAAAAGAGGGGAATTTGACACTTAACCTTGAAAGTAGAATTTCTAGGTCTACCTCAGCTTCCATATTTCCTACTGACGATGTTGATGATAGAGCCCTAGTTGACCTTCAAATAGCTTTTCTTCTTGTTGCTTTGCAAGGGACCCTCAAAGTTTGAGACTAGTTTGTGGTCATGAGCTCCACATTCTCATTCTTAGGATAAGAGAGTTCCAAGTAAGAGACAAATTAACTCTCAATCTAGCACTATTGGTACCTTTGCACTTCTTCTACACTTTGTAATATTGGTTCTTCTATGCTAAAGCCACCTTGTGGTCCCACCTAGTGTGACAAATTTTGTTGAGGGATTCTTAAGGAAAAAGGGACTTGAGTATTTGTAGGAGAAGAAGAAGGAGAAAGAGAAATAAAACACTTGCACTGAAATCTTCTATATCTTGATCATAATGAAAAATACAAGCATACAAGATACCACAAGTCCTTGTGCAGTCAACCTTCTCTATACAGCACCTCCACCCTCTCTAGTAGCTTGCTCTAGTGCACACCTTGCACTCAAGCTTCCAATAGGGTAGGAGGAAGGGCCCCCTTTTGTGAACATCCAACACCTCCTCAATGGTACCGTGTTCCACCTTGATTGCCTTCTTCAATGGTTCTTTGCACTCTCTCTTTCTCTCCACACTTGATCATCTTCCTTGCACACTTGTCTCTCTCTTTGCTTCTTTTAGTCACACTAGTTGAATGTGTTTGTTCCTCTTCTCTCATTCTCTCTCTCTCTCCAGTATAACCTATGCCCTCTATTCCTTAGTATAACTCCAAGAATGCTAATGCCTTGTGGTGATTGTTGATTCCAATGACCTATGTTGCTTCTAATTGATAGTGTATCTTGGTGCTCACTTTTATGTCCCAAGAACTACTTAATGTGTAAAGCCGACTCCCTATTTTATCCTCTAGTGAACTTAGGAGAAAATTAAAAAATTTAAATGGAGGGGCCATACATACACTTTTTAATACTACTTTCTCTCCATATGACGACCTTTAATGGTCAAGTCTTTAAAATGTGTGCATAAGGGAGGGCTCACCTTAACCTTCCAAAAAACTTAAAAACCTTGAAAACCTTACAAAAAGACCAATCTACAACCTGCATTCAACTTTTCTTGCAAAACCATTGTGAACAAACTATTTGTGCACTACATATGCACCCTTGTTCTTGGTCACTTGTGCACCACTTTGCACTTTTGCACCACGTGTGCATCACTCACAAAGTCATCAATTTGACCTTTGACCAACTTCACCATTGACCACCTTGACCTTGACTAGTTTTACCTTTGACCAGCTCAATAGTGGCTTAGGCCGGTTCAATCAACGTAAAAAATTAGAATGATATTGGCAAGCTGTGGGTGCTATCCCGGACCTCCACCATGGGGATCACTAGCCCCCTAGGAACCCCCCTAGCTAGGGGGATAGTTAGATATGGTCCAATTTGATCTTCATCCAACATGCAAGTTGGGACTCTCATCAATTGGGCAATGCATGCTTGGCTTCTCCTCATAATGGGAGCCTAATAAAATGTGCATTAGTACATACAATCATGAGGGGCAGACATTGTTCATATACTAACAAACTATAGTCGAGGCAGAACGAGCATCCTTAAGCAATACCACAAGGTACCTCTCTAGAAGGGTGGCCCCAAATGATACGATACACTATCTAAAAGATATAGCCCTGAAGGAATGATAGGCAACCAAACTAATACGATACACACTACAAAACTAACCACCACGTTGGACAATAGCCATGATGCAGAGCTTCCCCCATATGATATGACCTCTAATCACATTCTTGTATGATACGAGAGGCGAGGCTAATCGATACATAAACTTAGAGCCAACTATACGATACACTTGAGCAAGCTATACGATACCACTCGCCAATATTTATGACATGCCCCAACCTACAACAATACTGCACAAGCTCAATACGGTACTCATAAGCAAGCGATTTGTCACCAGTGGCCCATATGATTTTAAATGCCACAAGCTTGCAATGGTACTACAAAACTACTAAACATGACTCCAACTCAAACACGAGACCTCCACCAAAGCGATGTCAACACTCTATCATAGGGCCGAATGCTACTGATGACTCATCCTTGATACACTCCTATCTACTCAAGGGCATCCAGACATTAGCACATCTCAACCCCTCAACACAGAGGTGAGAGGGAGGAGGTGATACTGATCAGGTGAACTATGCCTAACCCTAACTCAGAAACACCAAACCCTTTTTCTTTGTAATCTATTGGAAACTATTTTAGTGTGTTCATTGTATTCCATTTATGGTAAAATGAAATTAGTAATTTTTCTCTCAAATCATGGGCTTGAACTTTTTATTTAAAGTGTTAATTGAAAAAGGAAACATATTCTTCACTTTCCTAATTTATTATCTAAATGATAAATTTACACCCTACTGATTCTCAAAATGTCCTTGAAAGTATTGTCATTTTGTCATTTTATAAAACTTCTTTGGAGTCATGTTTGTTTTAATCTTGATGGCATCGAGTACACGAAAGGTTTTCCGATTTCTCCATTTCCTATGGCTGTCTTTATGGTTGTGCGTATACAGAAAAATCCATTTTTTGTTGGCTACTAGATTTCTGTCACCTCTCCTCAATGATTCGATACGTTAGCACCATACAACTTCTTTTGATTTATCTTTATCAATATCTATATCTCATGAGAGTATTTAGAATTGCACAAACGTAACACCCCCCCGAAAAAAAAGGGTGGCTAAATATAACGATTTTATGAAACTGAGGGTAGGAATACAGTATCTTCCAAGGAACCTTGAGATTTAGGGTAAAGTCAACAATGACACTATTATTGCAAGGAAAAAAGTAAATAGGGAAAAAGAAAAGGAAGTCCCTATCCAAAGGTAAAGCAAGATGAGGAAAGAGATCCTTGGGATAAAAAAGGTGCAAATGTGTTGCATGAGTTATGAGTGTTTGAAAGAATTCATGTCAACGTCCAAAAGTGACAACTTTTATGACTAGTAATTGTGTGTGTGTGTGTGTGGTTTTTTTTTTTTAGTAGGTCCAGAGTAAGCTTGGATTCATGAAAGGGGAATTCATGAAGGTCTGATGTACAAAACGGAGAATCATGAAAGGGAGATTCATGAAAGTCTGATGTACAAACAGAGATTCATGAAATTTTTATGTACAAAGGGAGCTATGCCCCCATACCGTTGATGTCATGTGTTGATGGACACTACCATGTTTTTCAACAAATCCATGAAACATCTCCTGTCGCCCATATTGCTCTCTGTTCTTTTCTTCTGTTTCCCTCTTTTTTCTCTTCTATTTAAAATGGCCTTCATCTTTATATATATGGTAGACTAGGTGCATGCAATGGCATTCTTGCTAGGAGTCAAGCCATATAAAGAACAAGTACCATTTTTTATGATAGCATATTATTCTAAGTACATAGCAAGGCTCCAATTTTCAAAATTTTGTGCTTCATCAAATGAAACAGGCTTATTCTCATCACAAAGATTAGAGGAAACCATAGCATAGAAATCTAATGGAAAAGAAGCACTATGAGATCCTGAAAGAGTACAATATGAGAGAGATGCATCTAATTTGCTATTTGCAAAGGTTGGACTAGCCATTTGGGCATAGTTTTTGCATCCACTATATCAATTCTCTCATTAATAAGTGCATCATGTAAATCTACATCAGAAATGGAATGATCTGCATCATGATGTGAAACCTATAAAGGATGAGAAATTGCCTCATTTGGACCAGCACTAGACTATCCACCTATGAGATGAAGCAACAAACTATCATACATATCTTTGGAGCTAACAAATATATCCCTAGTGCATGAAAGAAATGGTTGAATTTCATCTTCCACAAAAACAATATCAAAGATAAGCAAAATGCAATTAATCTGTGGATGATACTCACAATGGCCTTTGCTTTTAGAACTGTACCCATCAAAAATACATTTCATTGCTTTATCATCCAATTTCTTGCATTGTTGTTGATACAAAAATGCATATCCGAGACAACCAGAAACACACAAATGAGCAACAGATGGCTTGCAACCATGCCAAGGCTCATATGGAGTGATAGACTGTAGTGCTTTAGTGGGACACCTGCTAAGTACATATGCTCCACACATAAGAGCCACAAGCTAGAAACTATGTGGTAAAGCCTGACTCTTGACCATCCACCTCACCATATCCATGAGTGACCTGTTCTTCCTTTCACCAAGTCCATTTTTTCGAGGTTTATACAACAGTGTACACTAATTTTTTTTGGATTTAGACGTCTACAGAAGCATGTGAATAGCACAAGGAATAAGAAGAAGCTTGGAGCACAACACATAGAATTGAATGTATTACTAGAGAATGTACCAAGATACGTAGCCCATTAGGGCAATAGGCATATATACAAGTCGGGGGAAAAAAACCTCCTAAAGAGGGAAAAAAGTGTCCCGATAGTCCTAGAGTGTTCACACACATCACTACCTAAATATATCAACAAATCCTCCATGGGAGTGATGCGGTGAGCAAGTGGCTAGCACTCATGTATAAGGAACTGCCAAGCTATGTGGAAATCACTCCATAAAAGGAAGTAAGCCCAAAGATTTGCGGAAAGCTTCAAAATTCTCCCTAGGCAGAGCCTTCGTGAAAAGCTCTGCAATGTTCTCCTGTGTGGGCACATATGCCAAACTAATCTCCCCAGTAAAGAACCTCTCCCTGACATAATGATAATGCACCTCAATGTGCTTAGTGGAAGCATGGAACACATGGTTCCTTGCAATTGCGAATGCGCTCAGATTGTCAGTGAAGATGATGGTGGCAGAAGACTGGCCAACACCCAAATTAGCCATAAGGCATCTAAGCTACACACACTCAACAATCGTTGTGAAGGCTGCCCTATACTCAGCCTCACAACTAGAAGTGGCCACAATAGGATGCTTCTTGCTCAACCAAGATATACATGAGCTACCAAGCATGAAGCAAAAGCCACTAGTGGAAACATGAGTGTCATAGCAACCAGCCCAATCAAAGTCAGAAAAAGCATGCAAATCTGGCGGTAGTGATCCCCCCTTGGGATAAAACAAACCAATTGTACACTGTCTCCATAGGAGTGGCAATAGGCTTACAATCTTCAAGGCCAAAATACTACAATAATGTGTCAATATATTTCATTTGACACATCAACTTGCATAAACTGAATGCCCAAATAGTGATGCAAATGCCCCAAATCCGACATCTCAAATGAGGCATGCAATTCGGCCTTAAAATCAGAAATATGCTTCTCAATAGGGCTAGTGAGCAGCATGTCATCAACATAGACAACAATCATCAGAAGCACATCATTAGCACGCTTAACATATAAGGTGCTTTGAGTTGGACTGTTCTCAAAACCATGTGCGATCAGATAGGCATGTATCTTTTCATACCAAGCACGTGGTGTTTGATTTAAACCATATAATGCCTTCTTTAACCTGCACACCTGCTTTTCATGCCCTTTCTAGAAAAAGCCAAGGGGTTGAAAAACATACACTTCTTCATGCAAGTCACCATTTAGAAATGCAGTTTTTAATGTCCAACTGATGTACATTCCAACCATGATGGTCTCCAAGTGCATAGATGCTTCAAACACTAGTCATACGGCATGTAGGTGCAAAGGTCTCATCAAAATCAATGCCTCTTTTGTGAAGAGATGGATAGGTATGTGCTTGAAGATGAAGAGGTGTTGCAAAATCCTTGATTTACACTAGCCAAATGAACTCCACGAGTATATGGTGGGCCCTTTTAGCTTGCCAATGGATGTATTAGACACCCTATGTACCTTGGAAGATCACTCTCAAAAAGATAGATCAAAACAGATAAGTTGGAGTTAGCTCATAGGTGAAAAACTTGCTAATTTGGTTCATATACCTGTCCAATGTTTTGCATAATTCTCTGAGCACAGCATCAATTAGCTTAATTCCTCTTGGGGAAGTCTAGGTAGCTTAAAGAGCTAACTTTCAAGAGTAATCGCATAAAAAATAATAAACCACACACTGCGAATGAGTTTTAACAACTGATGACATCATCCCGATTTTCACGGGCTGCTACAGTTTGAGACTAGTGAGCAGAAAAAGCCACATAACTCAAAATTTAGGCATACAATGATTATGAAATTTTGTATGGTTATACTAGACCGTAAGCTGAATCCAACAAGGTTTAAATTACTGAATTTGGATACGTAACCACTGAGAAACACCTCTGACAAGATGAGTGAAAAAGTCGGGTACTTGACAGAGAAGTGAAGATGAACAGACCCTCTTGACTTCAAATGAACATAACTGAAGCTTGCAACATCCAAATCACATGAAACTTTGTGCGCATATAGAAGACTTATAGAGATAACTTTACCAAGTTAAATCACTGAAAATGATGCACCAAGCTCAGAGAAAGCATCTTTGCAAGCTGACTGAGAAAACTTAGAGTAATGGCAGTGAATAGTACACTTCACAAGAACATGGATATATGAACTCAAATAATAATGAAAATGAAAGTATATTGCTTGTACAATAGAATGACTTACTAATACATATGTGTGCCTTGTAATCACACCTTGATATGTCATAAAGCTCAGCTCTTGGAGGTCTTCACATGGGTCTCTCTAACCACGACTAAAACTGTCATCTATTTATAGTTGAGTTTGGGAGGCTAACTTCCCTCAATCACTCTCCAATCAATCAATGATTGATTTGATTCTCTACCTACCATAAATCATGAATTCGTGGCTCCTCTTTCCATTCTTGATCAAGTGGACTCAACCACTTAAGATTCTCTTACTTTTACATTAAGTAAACTCTTCAAAAGTTACAAGAGGTAGTTCACAAGTGAACTTTACATAGTCTTCATTTTAAGGCTTTCTCTATGACTTTGTGGGACTCAAGCCAATACTTAGGCTTGTCATAGACTTGCTCAAACAGCTCCCCCTCAAGCCAAGTATGCTTGAGGTCTTCAATCTTCCAAGATTACCTGCAAACCAATCATAGCCTTGAATTTGCAAAGCTTTGTACCATCCAATGCTTTGGTTAGAATATCTGCACATTGTTGATGAGTGGACACATATGATATTTGAATCTCTTTGCTTAGAACCTTTTCTCGTACATAGTGATAATGAACTTCAATATGTTTAGTCCTTGCATGAAAAATAGGATTAGCAGCCAAATGAATAGAACTCATATTTTCACCAAAAATAGTTGGAGTTCCAAACTCCAATCCAAGATCTTTGAATAATGTCTTCATCCACATAGCTTCTTGTGTAGCTATGGCAAGACCTCTATATTCAGCTTCAGTAGAAGAGAGAGCAACTGTGGGTTGCTTCTTGGATGACCATGAAATAAGCTTTGAACCTGCAAAGGTAAGATAACCTGAAGTGCTCCTTCTATCTTCCTTGGAGCCAGCCCAATCTGCATCAGAAAAAACTTCAAACCTAAATCAGATACATAAGGATAATAAAGTCCTTCATTTATGGTTCCTTTGAGATACTTGAGAATCCTTTTGGCAGCATCCATATGTGGTTTCCTTGGTGTGTGCATAAATTGACTTAGCACACTCACACTGTAACATATATCTACTCTTCTCAATGTGGCATAGTTGAGACTACCCACTAGACTTTGATATGATGTGATGTCCTCTATGAGTTCACCTTCATGTGAGCTCAATTTGTGATTGACCTCCATTGGAGTACCTGCAATCTTACAATCTTGCATCTTGAATTTTGCCAACATGTCCTTAATGTACTTCCTTTGAGTGTAGAAACAAACTCATCTGATCTTTGATCTTCTTCATACCATCTGCATCATTTCCTGTGAATATAATATCATCTACATATACACATAGGTAGATGACCTCCGAATTACTCTTTTTAATAAAGAGTGAAGGATCTGCCTTGCTTGGTTGAAAGCCTTTGTCCTGCAAGAATGAAACAAGCCTGAAATTCCAAGCTCTTGGAGCTTGCTTGAGACCATACAATGCTTTGTTAAGTTTACACACATAATCAGGATAAACTTGGTTCTCAAAACCAGGTGGTTGTGCCATATATACCTCTTTTGTTATCCAACCATTCAAGAATGCATTCTTTACATCTAGTTGAAGTATCTTCCAATTCTTGGAAGAGGCAATACTAAGCAAAACCCTAATAGTAGGCATCTTTGCCACAGGAGGGAAGGTCTCCTCATAATCAATTCCCTGAGTTTGTGCAAAGCCTTTTGCTACAAGCCTTGCCTTATACCTACTAATTGAACCATCAGAATTCTTCTTGAGTTTATAGACCCATCTTGAGCCTATTACCTTCATGGATGAAGTCTTGGGCACCAAATCCCAAGTGTTGTTTTCCTCAAGTGCTTCAATCTCTTCCTTCATTGCATGCTTCCATTCTGTTTTTGCTTTGGCCTCTTCAAATGATGTTGGCTCCTCTTGGTTTATGTCCTATGCTATGTAGATAGAATGTTTAGTTACTAATGAGGTGTCAAACCCATACCTTTCTGGTTTTTTCTTTTCCCTCATAGATCTTCTTAGGCCATGATGTGATGATTCTGCCTCATGTCCAAGTTCCTGCAATTTTGCTTTACCTTTAGACTTCCATGCTTTGATCTTTTCCATCTGAGATTCTTCATCATCCTTTGAGGTGTCTTGTTCTTCAATCTTCGGTTGTTCTCTACCAAGCTTTGGAAAATCTTCTTCAAGATTATATGGTAAATTGACCTTCTTGCATGAATCTTCATACCATGAATTGTTCTCATCAAAAACTACATCTCTGCTTACCAAGAATCCTTTGTTGGTAGGGTTGTATAACCTGTAGCCCTTCTGATTGTTTTCATATCGAATAAATACACACCTTTCTGCCTTTGGATCCATCTTGCCTCTAACCCGTGAAGGAACATGAGCAAAAGCAATACATCCAAAAATTTTACAATGATCTAAGCTTGGTCTTCTTCCATTCCAAGCCTCATATGGAGTCATCCCATCAAGGGATTTTGAAGGCAACCTGTTAATCAAGTAAGTGGCTGTAGATACAGCCTCAGCCCATAAGTAATTAGGTAAATGCTTTTCATTTAACATAGACCTTGCGGCTTCAACAATTGTCCTATCCTCCTTTCTGCCACTCCATTTTGCTCAGGAGTGTACCTTGTAGTTACCTCTCTTTTGATTCCACTTTCTTGAAGAAAAGAATCAAACTCATGGGAGAAGTATTCTACCCCTCCATCTGACCTTAGCCTTTTTAGTGATTTACCTGTTTGATTCTCCACAAGAGCCAAATATCTTTTGAAACATGAAAAAACTTCATCTTTGTGTTTCATAAAGAATAGGATAGTCCATCTGCTGCAATCATCAATAAAGGAAACATAATACCTTGATCTAGATATTAAAGCTTCCTTGCTAGGTCCCCATACATCTGTATGAACCAAATCCAAGAGATCTCCATGCATATAACCTTTCTTCATGAATGGTAACCTGTGAGACTTTCCAAATTGACATGCACTACACTTATAAATCATATGTTGTTTTGACAAATTAGGAAGTCCAAGTACACTTTGGTCCCTGCAGATTTGCTTTAATGACCTTTCACCAATATGTGCTAACCTTTTGTGCCATACTTCCAATTCTGTGAGTGCCTAACTACCATAATTAAAGAGAGCAAAGTTTCTAGTGTCCTGTAATTCAAATGTGAACAATCTACCTATTTCTCTACTATTTGCCCAACACTTATCAAATTCTTTGTAATGGTAGGGACATAGAGTACCTTACTGAGTAGGTTGATGTTTCCATCAGGTGCTTTGACATTGCCTATTTTCTCCACAGGATGTTTTGTATCATGTCCTGTTTGTACCTCATGCCTATTCCTTGGATCTTCTAAATCTGATAGGAGTGCCACATTTCCTGCCACATGATTTGAACAACCTGAATCTATGTAGAAAACATGCTCATCAGATTTACCTTGTGGCATAGCCATGTTCATGATCAATAATGAATCCTCTTTGTTTGAGTCTTCTGTGTAGTTATTGTAGTCTCTCCTTCCTTTGTAGCCTCCTTGATAGTTTGAATGATTGTAGTTGTTGTAGTTGCCATGGTAGTTGTTGAACCTTCCTCTTGAGTATCCATAACTTCCTCTATTGTATCCTCTGCCTCTTTGATTCCTGGAATTCCTAAAGCAATTTTCAGTTGTATGATTAGTTAATCCACAAATAAAACATGAGTTGGAGTCTTGGGATCTCCCCCTGCCTTGTCTACCTCCTCTTCCTCTACCTCTGCCATGTCTTCCTCTACCTGCATAGTTAGCTTGATATGAACCTGCTTCATCATCCACTTTCTTTGCCTTTCCTTTGTTATCTTTGAACTTGCTTTTATCACTGTATAAAGCTGAAGATTGATTACCTTTAGAGCTTTCTCCATTTTTGATAAGCTTTGCCTCTTGAGTAAGTAGTTGTCCAATGAGTGCGTTGAAATCAGGTAAATGCATGTCCATGTACAAATCCATAGCTATGGTGAATGCTTCCCACTTGTCATTTGCCTTCAAGCCATTGATGACCTGCCTTACAATTTTCTCTTCATCTATTACCTCTCCAATGCTTCCCAACTGATCCGCTATGTCCTTGAGCTTTGTGACAAAATCAGTCACATTTTGTTTGGGAGCCTTCTTGAGAGTTGTGAAATCCAGCCATAGTTGATGCTTCCTAGCTTTAGTACTTGAAGAAAAGAAAGCTTCAAGTGCATCCCACACTTCCTGAGATGTCTTACAAATTCTAATGTGAGGCAACAAAAAATTTGAGATAGAGTTGAGGAGATAAGACCTTGCAAGTGCATCCTTGGAGCACCATGTGCTCAATCTTTCTTGCTCTTCCTGTGTTGGTTGACTTTTGTTCCTGAAACTTGGCATAACTTCATCTCCAGCCACATAACCATATAAACTTCTACCTTGGAGATAGGCTTCCATTCTTAATGACCAAGCTGAGTAGTTACCTCTGTCCAATTTGTCAATTGATGAAGGAAATCCATCTGCCATGTTGTCCAACCTTGCTTTGATACCACTGTGAAGAGATGGATAGGTATGTGCTTGAAGATGAAGAGGTGTTGCAAAATCCTTGATCTACACCAGCCAAATGAACTCCAGGAGTATATGGTGGGCCCTTTTATCTTGCCAATGGATGTATTAGACACCCTATGTACCTTGGAAGATCACTCTCAAAAAGATAGATCAAAATAGATAAGTTGGAGTTAGCTCAGAGGTGAAAAACTTGCTATTTTGGTTCATACACCTGTCCAGTGTTTTGAATAATTCTCTGAGCACAGTAGCAATTAACTTAATTCCTCTTGGGGAAGTCTAGGTAGCTTAATGAGCTAACTTTCAAGAGTAATCTCATAAAAAATAATAAACCACACACTGAGAATGAGTTTTAACAACTGATGACATCATCTCGATTTTCACGGGCTGCTACAGTTTGAGACCAGTGAGCAGAAACATCAACATAACTCAAAATGTAGGAATCCAATGATTATGAAAGTTTTTATGGTTTCACTACACAGTAAGCGGAATCCAACAAGCTTTAAATTACTGAATTTGGATAAGTAACCATTGAGAAACACCTCTGACAAGATGCGTGAAAAAGTCAGGTACCTAACAGAGAAGTGAAGATGAACAGACCCTCTTGACTTCAAATGATCATAACTGAAGCTTGCAACATTGAAATGACATGAGCCTTTGTGAGAATATAGTAGACATATAGAGCTAACTTTACCAAGTTAAATCATTGAAAATAATGCACGAAGCTCAGAGAAAGCATCTCTGCAAGCTGACTCAGAAAACTGAGAGTAATGGGAGTGAGTAGTACACTTCACAAGAACATGGATATATGAACTCAAATAATAATGAAAATGAAAGTATATTGCTTGTACAATACAATGACTTAGTAATACATTTGTGTGCCTTGTAATCACACCTTGATATGTCATAAAGCTCAGCTCTTGGAGGTCTTCACATGGGTCTCTCTAACCACGACTAAAACTGCCATCTATTTATAGTTGAGTTTGGGAGGCTAACTTCCCTCAATCACTCTCCAATCAATCAATGATTGATTTGATTCTCTACCTACCACAAATCACGAATTCGTGGCTCCTCTTTCCATTCTTGATCAAGTGGACTCAACCACTTAAGATTCTCTTACTTTTACATTAAGTAAACTCTTCAAAAGTTACAAGAGGTAGTTCACAAGTGAACTTTACATAGTCTTCATTTTAAGGCTTTTTCTATGACTTTGTGGGACTCAAGCCAATACTTAGGCTTGTCATAGACTTGCTCCAACATCTTTCGTGTGCATAACCCTTTGCAACAAGCCTAGCCTTATACCTGTCAATTATTCCATGAGGCTTATGCTTCAGCTTGTAAACCCACTTAGTGCGAATGGCCTTCTTGCCAAGAGGCAAGTCACATAAAGACCAAGTACCATTCTTCATTATAGCATCATATTCAGATTGCATAGCAACCATCCAATTTTCTGAATTTTGTGCTTCGTGAAATGAAATGGCCTCATTCTCATCACAGAGACTAGATGCAGCCATAGCATAGCAATCTGATGCACAAGAGACACTATGAGAGCTTGATTGAGTATGCTATGACAAAGGTGCATCTAATTTGTTGTCACACAAATTCTAGACCAGCCATTTTGGCATAGTGTTTGCCTCATCAATGTGAGGTCTCTCATCAACAAGTGCATCATGTAAATTTGCATCAGAAATGGGATGATCTACATCATCACATGAGACTTGCAAAGGCTGAGAAGTTGCCTCATTAGGACTAGCACTAGATTTTCCACTTGTAGAAAGAGGCATCAAAGTATCATACATGTGTTTGGAGCTAATAGATGTCTCCTTAATACATGAAAGCAATGGATGAATAGCATCTTCCTCAAAAACAACATCACGGCTAACGAGAGTGTATTTAAGTTGTGGATGACACAAACGATAGCCTTTACTTTCAAAACTGTACCCAACAAAAATACATTTTACTGCTTTATCATCCAATTTTGTGTGATGTTCTTCAAGCACTAATGCATATGTCAAACAACCAAAAACACGCAGATGAGCAACAGATGGCTTGCGATCATTGCAAGCCTCATATGGAGTGATAGATTGCAGTGCTTTAGTGAGACACCTATTAAGTACATATGCTACACACATGACAACCTCAAGCTAGAAAGTATGTGGTAAAACCTGACTCTTGACCATACACCTCCTCATCTCCATGAGTGACCTGTTCTTTCATTGAGCAACTCCACTTTGTTGAGGTGTATACGGCACTGTACACTCATGTTTTATCCAATGTTCAGCCAGAAATGCATTAAAATCAGAAGACATATATTCCCCCCCTCGATCAAAACAAAGGCTGCCCATTTAAAAAGGCTTAGAAATGTAAAGGAAATGTCAAGTCCCTGTAGAGCTCACTTGTGAACTCCCTCTTGTAACTTTTTAGTGCTTACTTGATATAAAAGTAAGGAATCTAAGTGGTTGTGTCCACTTGAGTAGAAGGAGAACAACCATGAATTTGTGATTGAGTGAGTAGGATAATAAATCATTAAGAGATTGGGGAGTGATTTTAGCAGAGATTCGAATTCAAAATTAGGGTGTAAACATGAGTATATATACATGGCCTTCTAGTCGCGGTTTTAGTACCTCTATGAGCAGGGCTTCATGCCATATGAGAGTGTGGTTTCAAGGCATATATATGTACCAGTACGTCCATTGTACTTTATAATCAATATACATTCATTTTCATGATCATTTTTGTCCATGACTTCATGATTTTGCAAGTGTATTGCTCACTGCCATATCTCTGAGTTTTCTCAGCTAGATTGCAGAGATGATTTCTCTGAGCTTGGTGTATCCTTTTTAGTGATTTAAGTTGGTAAGGTTTTCTCCTTAAGTCTATTATATACTCACAAATTTTCATTGCAATTGACTTTGTTAATAGTGAGCTATGTTCATTTGAAATTGCCTATATCTCTTCATATTCTACTTCTCTATTAGCACTCCATCAGATTAGTGTCTTTCTCAGAGCTGCTTTTGAGTGTGTACTTTATCATTTTCCATGATTCAATGCTTGATAGAATCAGCGTACTTTCTAGTATATGCTTACAAAATTTCATAATCATTGCATCTTGGAATCTGGAGATATAAACTTTTTTTTGCTCATGGGTCTGAGTACTACTATAGCTCGTGAAAAATCGGGATGATGCTACAACTTTCCAAACACCTTTCTCTTTATGTTATCCATCACTTTTTAGGAAATAACTCTTTATTGTTAGCTTACTACATTAACAAGATTTCCCCAAAAGGAATTAAGTTAATTGGTTTTGTGGCCAAAGAATTTTTCAAAACACTAAGCAAGTGTATAAACATAAATAGCAAGTTTTTTGTTCTTGAATCCACTAAAACATTTTGTGCCAAACCTCCAATTCTGATAATGTTTGACTACCATAATTGAACAAAGCAACGTTCCTAGTATCTTGGAGCTCAGATGTGAATAGTCTTCCAGACTTTACTCCTCTTTCTATCCTTTTGAATCCCTAATGTGGATCCGCAAGAAATTCTCCATTCTTTGTGAATTTGACCTATCCTTTTTCAACAATTTGACCAACACTTATGGGATTTTTGGTTATGGTTGGCACATACAAGACCCTGCTCAATAGATTCATATTACCATCTAAAGTCTTCATATTGCCAATTTCTCCACTGGATGCCTTGTTTCATCTCTTGTTTGGACTTCATGCTTATTCCTTGAATAAAAAGTTCAAGCCCATAATTTGAGAGAAAAAATCACTAATTTAGTTTTACCATAAATAAAATAGAATGAGCACACACTAAAATAGTTTCCAATAGATTACCGATAAAAAGGGTTTGGATTGTCTGGTTTTGAGTTAGGTGTAGTTCTGTGGATCATTGTCAGCTCCTCTCTCTCCCCTATGGGTTGAGGGGTTGAGATGTGGTAATGTTTGGATGCCCTAGAATATATAGGAGTGTGTCAGGAATGAGTTATTGGTAGCATTTGGCCCTATAATAGAGTGTTGCCATCGCTTTGGTGGTGTCGTGTTTGACTTGGAGTCATCTTTATTAGCTTTGTAGTACCATTGCAATTTGATGGCCTATCAAATCATATAGGCAAGTGCTGTCAAATCGCTTGTTCATGAGTATCCCATTCAACTTGTGTAGTATCATTGTAGTTTGGGGCATGTCATATATATTGCGCATAGTTATTGTATAGCTTGCTCAGGTGTATCATATTGTTGGCTCTTAGTTTATGTATGGATTAGCCTCGCCTATCATATCGTATCAATTTGTGATTAGAGGTGTCATATCGTGTGGGGACTAGCTTTGCATTGTGGATATTGTTCAACATGGGGGTTATTTTTGTAGTGTGTATTGTATAAATTTGGTTTTGTATCATTCCTTTAGGGCTATGTTTCTTAGATAGTGTATCATATTGTTTCAGGAAACTCTTCTAAGAGGTACTGTGTGGTATTTCTCACAAATGCTCCTTCTCCATGGGGTATAGTTTGCAACTATATTACTAATGTCTACCCCTCACGATTGTATGTACTTATGCACATTTTGTAAGACCCCCATTATGAGGAGAAGCCAAGCATGCATTACCTGTTTGATATGAGTCGCAACTTTCATGTTGGATGAAGGTCATATTGAACTATCTCTAGCACTACCCCTGGCTAGGGGATCCGAGGGGGCTAGTGATCCCCTCGGTGGGGGTCTAGGGGTAGCACCCATGGCATGAAAAGAAAGGGAATATTTCATGCAATATTCCTTGTTGAATTCAGAAATCATTCATATTTGCCAACTTGAGTGAATGGGTCTAAGCCACATATGGGGATTACACATGCAGTGGTGGCCCATATTCTAATGCCCATGTATAGCCATCCTCAAAAGTCCATATCTCTCCATTAGCCTAGATATACATGACTTCTATGCAAGCCTAGATATCGCATTGAACTAGCATAATTCTACCGTGTAACTGTCTATCTAGAGTTGTCTAGGTCACCATTTGAACTCTACTTTGAGATTGCATGGGTGGGCAATGTAATCATTGCTTTATACCTATTCATTGAACCATTTGAATTCTTCTTTACTTTGTAAATGCACATGGATCCTATTACCTTCATGCATGGTTTCTTGGGAACCAAATCCCAAGTGTTATTCTCTTGAAGTGCTTCAATTTCTTCTTGCATAGCTTCTCTCCATTCTTCCATTTTATTGGCTTCTTCAAATGAAGAAGGCTTCTCTTACATAGAATCTTTAGCCATGTTATAGAATGCTTGGTGACTAGTGGTGTCATAGCCATACCTTATTGGTTTCTTTCTCTCCCTTTAAGATATTCTAAGTGCTTGATTTGATGACTCTCAAATGTCTTTCAATTGTTTAGACTTTGTCTTGCCCTTGGACTTCCAAGCTTTGCAATCAATCTATTCTTCATCTTCTGAGTTGACATCATTTGATATGTGTGGTTCTTCTTGATTCAGATTTAGGAAATCATTTTCCAAATCATAAGGTAGCTTTATTTTCCTGCAATCATCTTCAAATGAGGAGTCATTTTCATCAAATACCACATACCTAGTTACTTTAAATCCTTTGTTAATGGGACTGTACAACCTATATCCTTTTTTATTTTGGTCCTAGCCAATGAATATGCATCTTTCAACCTCTAGATCAAGCATTTCCCTAATCTATGAGGATATATGTGCATAAGCAATGCACCCAAAGATCTTAAATGATCTAAGGAAGGATTACTACCATCCCATGCCTCATAAAGTTTGATTCCATCTAAAGACTTGGATGGAAGCCTATTCATTAGGTAAGTGGCTATCAAAATAGCCTCTACCCATAAGTAATTTAGGAAGTTTTTTCTCATTAACATTGATCTTTCAGCCTCTACTATTAATCTATTTCTTCTCTGTGCCACTCCATTCTGTTCAAGAACGTACCTTCTAACGCTCTCTTTATGCCTCTATCCTGTAAAAAGGAGTTAAATTCATGTGAGAAATACTCATCATCTCTTTCAGATATGAGCCTTTTCAAGCTTCTACCTATTTGATTCTCAACCAATGCCAAAAACTTCCTGAAACAAGTGAAGACTTCATCTTTATGCTTTATAAAATAAATTATTGTCCATCTACTATAGTCATCTATGAATGAATAATAATACCTTGACCCTAAGATTGATGGTTCCTTGCTAGGATCCCACACATTTGTGTGTACAAGCTCCAAGTAGTCTTCATACATGTATCCTTTTTTGTGGAATGGTTACCTGTGTGATTTGCCAAATTGGCATGCTCCACATTTGTAAATCATACGTTGCTTGGACACATTTGGAATGCCAAGCACACTTTGATCGCTGCATAACTGCTTCAATGTTCTTTCGCCTATATGACCTAGTCTCTTATGCGATATCTTCAATTCAAATAGGGTTTGATCTTTGCAATTGAAGAGAACAATATTCCTTGTATCTTCAACTTCAAATGTAAATAGACTACCAGATTTCTCACCTTTTGCAATCCTCTTGAAGCCTTGTTGAGGGTCCTCCACATATGCTCCATGCCTTCTAAATCTAACCTATAAACCCTTCTCAACAATCTTTCCAAGAATGATTAGGTTTTTTGTTATTGTTGATACATACAATACTTTGCTTAGAAGGTTTCTATTACCATCTGATGCTTTAACATTTCGAATCTTCTTTACAAAGTGCCTAGTTTCATCACCTCTCTGAACTTCATGCTTTCCTTTAGGTTCTTCAAGGTGAAATAACAATGCTACATTCCCAGCTACATGACAATCATCATCTTTACCTTGCTTCGTTGTCATATTCATGAGTAGTAGGGAATCCTCTTGATCATCAGTATAGTTGTTGTAGTCTCTTCTACCTTTGAATCCTCCATGATAGTTATTGTTGTAGCCTTGGTTGTATTTGTGATGGTAGTTGCTTCCTCCATTATTGAACCTGCCTCTTGATTGTCCATAGCCTCCTCTATGGAAGCCTCTTCCTCTCTACTTTTTTGTGTTCCTAAAGCACTTATCTATGTGTGATTGGTCAATCCAAAAATTTTGCAAGGTGAAGATTCGTATGGTCTCCCCCTGCCCTGCTTTCCTCCTCTCCCCCTTCCTCCAGTACCTCTTCCTCTACCTATGAAATTCACTTGAGAGGTACTTGCCTCTTCTTCATTCTTTTTACCTTTGCCTTTATCTTTACTTTATTTCTATATGTGTAAAGGGCAGAAGATTGATTACCTCTAGAAGCATCTCCATTCTTGTTGAGCTTTGTCTCATGTCTGAAGAGGTGCCTTATCAATGTGTTGAGATCAGGTATCTGCATGTCAATATATAGATTCATTGTTGTGGTAAATGACTCCCATTTGTCATCAGCCTTGATGCCATTTATGATCTGCCTTACTATCTATTCCTCTTCTATTTCTTCTCCACTACTCCCAAGTTGATCAGCTACATCCTTCACCTTGGTCACATAGCTAGCTACACGTTGCTTTGGTTGCTTCTTCAAGGTTGTGAATTCCATCCAAAGCTAGTTCTTCCTAGCCCTTGTATTTGATCAGAAATATGAAGAAAGTACTTCCCAAGTCTCTTGGGAGGTCTTCTTAATGTGAGGTAATAAGAAATCGTATATTGAGTTAAGTATATAAGACTTGGCTAAAGCGTCCTTTGCACACCATGCAGCTAGTCTCTCTTGTTCTTCTCTTGTAGGTTGATGTTTTCTTGTGAATATTGGCATCTCCTCATCTCTAGAGATGTATCCATACAAGCTTCTTCCTTCGAGATAAGCATTCATCCTTAAGGACCATGCTAGATAATTACCCCTATCCATTTTGTCAATGAATGATGGAAATCCATCTCCCATTTTACCTTGATGTTGCTTTGATACCACTATCGGAGGAGATGGTGGATACTTTCGAGAGATGAGATAGTGTTGCAAACTCTTGCTTCACACCAGCCAAGATTGAGTTGAGGAGTGCAAAGAAGACCTCTTGAGCCTTCCACGAAGCATATGTAATCACCCAAGCACTTTGGAGTATGATCCTCAAATCATTAGATCAAAACATATGGGTATGCATTTCAAGTATGAACCAAAACTTGCTATTTTGGTCACCACACCTGCTCAAAGAAATGAACAATAGTCCCTCTGTGCCAGCAATTGGATAAACTGCTTTTGGGCATATCTAACTTACTAAGATAGATAACTTTTGCAAGCGATTTAACTTGAAATGATAGACTGTGCTGAGAGAATGATGCTTTGCAAGTTAGAGGTGCTCCCCGACATTTTTGGGTTCCAATAGTATGAAGATCACTGAGCTGTATTTTGAAGATATCTCGTCATTGGATAAGGCAATGGTAATGAGACTTTATAGCAAGAAAATAGACGTATGCTGAATCTATAACAACTTAAATCACATCAAATGATCAAGTATACATTGAGAACCAAGTCAAAGAAGTTCATTATTCTGAGTGGTACATTATAGAGAAGTGAAGTAGAGATGTGATCAATGTATATGTATAAGATCACGTTGAGTTACAATGAAATTGGAAATATATAATTGCACACTGTCAGGGTATGATGGAGCTATACAATGAGCTCACTAAGCATTGAAAATCCCTCTCAAATGATCTTCATATCAGGCTCACAATATGTGACTTATGAAGTATTCTTTTATAGATGAAGTTGGAGCTCTTTTTGAATTTGAAATTCAAATCTTCTACCAAAAAGTCTCCCTAGATTTTAGGATCTTAATCTTTATCTACCTCACCAAATGATTCCTCAACTAATTCATGATTGAAGGTGATTCCTTCTATGTACTTTTACAAGAAGTAAAAATCAATTATTTACAAGAGGCCATTTATCTGTTAATTCATGAATGCACATAGCACCCTTAGGATAAGAGATCAAGCATTAATTGCACCAAACAAATTTCCCATACAACTAGTGAGCGAGAGAGGGTTCCCCCTTCATCCATCATAAAGTGCTCCTTTTTTATCAACAACAAGCTTAAACCCATGTGGGCCCTACATGAGGGTGATGAGAGGGTGATTAGTATTCTTTCTAATGTCATCTAAACTTTGTAAGATCTACCCCTACTCTGTGGGACTTTGGGGGTCCTATGGGCACTAGTCCCCTTACACTTGTACTTCTCTTTTCCTTTTATTTAATTCAAACCCAAGAGAGTAGGCTAAGGACGAGCTTCCTTTATAAAACAAAAAACTAGTGAGTGAGAGAGGGATGCATTTCCTAAATGAATTCATTGAAAACATTGTATGAGAATTCATGTTAATCCATAAGAAGTCATCCTCTTACCATCCTCAAGTAAATACAAAGTCAAAGAGTACAAACAAGATGCTATTTAATGTGTAACAGGTTGAAATTTCCATGACCAACCAATAATAATGCCAAGAATCAACAAATGATTCGAAATATCCAAGTAGCTTTTGAAGGCAGAAACCAATGTATCTTGCATGTGGGTGCCAAAAGCTAGCCTGTAGGTAGTTCTAGATCCTATCTATTCAGGTTTGATAGGCTAAACCTAGGCTAATCTCATTATAAACTCATAAAAAACCAATACATAAATGAATGATGTAATGCTCAAACCAACATGTCTAACCAACCTAGATGAACTTCCCCTAGACCATATGCACCACGAAGAGATCATGAATTGTTCCAAGTATGCAGATAGGAGATAGGCACTTTCTAAGTTCAACTACACAATGCAGGAACATGTGCTAAGTAACAAAATTCATGTCAATATTACAAAGGGACCAAGGTCTCGCCATACGCAAATATTGTGTCCCCTACCATATTAACATGTAATTTCCCTTATGTTACTAGATAATAATTAGCTTCTGAGAAGGAGAAAAATGGAGCAGCTAGACGTAGCTCCATGCTTATTTGTTATACAATTATTTTGTTATAATAGCACCCTTACTTGACTTTCAAGGAGCAATACCCATTGAGGGTCCACAATTTAGCTAAATGGAGAGTGTGCATGAGAAATCAGACTCATTCCAAGGTCTTGTAGGACATCGTATCGATACCAAGTAGATTTGAAGTCTGAAGTAGATTTCGACCACTCTTGGGATCGTTTTCAATTATTCTCACAAGAATTAGAAGCATTTCAAAACTCAAAATAATTGCACCCAATCTGGGAAAAGTAAAAAATCGATGAGTATTTTGTGGCACCAATGCAAAATCCAAACTTCTACCGTGTTACTTTACGAGCCATATTTTGCAAGCACGCATAGATAGAGATATACTAGTCTCTCTAAAAGCTGCCCTATACTCAGCCTCACAACTAGAAGTAGCCATAGTAGGCTGCTTCTTGCTCAACAAAGATATGCATGAGCTATGAAGCATGAAGCAAAAACTACTAGTGGACACAAGAGTGTCATAGCAACCAACCTAGTCAGAGCTAGAAAAAGCATGCATATCTCACGGTAGTGATCCCCCTTTGGGCTAAAACAACCAAAGTAGCCGGGTACCACTCAAGAAGCAAATGATGCACTTAACCACCTGCGAATCCTTAACACCTGGGCGATGCATAAACCTGCTCATCTGTGAGACAACAAACTAAATATATGGCCGAGTAATGCATAAGTAAATCAAGCATCCAATAGCTTGCTGATAGAGAATAACATCAAATGCATCTCCATCATCATGAAGACAATCGTAAACCTGTCTCCATAGGAATGGCAATAGATTTATAGTTTGCAGGGCAAAACACTACAATAATGTGTTAATATATTTCATTTGACACAAAGCCATTCCACCATCACATTCCATAAATTGAATGCCCAAATAATGATGCAAATGCCCCAAATCAGACATCTCAAATGAGGCATGCAAATCAGCCTTAAAATCAGCAATATGCTTCTCATGAGGACTAGTGAGAAACATGTCATCAACATACATGACAACGATGAGAAGTACATCATTAGCACACATAATATATAAAGTGCTTTCAGTTGGAGTGTTCTCAAAACCATGTACAATCAAATAGGCATGTATCTTTTCATGCCAAACATGTGGTGCTTGCTATAAGCCATATAATGCCTTCTTTAACCTGCACACCTCGTTTTCATGCCCTTTTTGCACAAGGCCACTGGGTTGAAAAACATACACTTCTTCATGCAAGTCACCATTCACATATGCTATTTTAATGTCCAACTGATGTACATTCCAACCATGATGAGTTGTAAATGCACAGATGCTATGAACAGTAGTAATTCGGCATGTCCGTGCAAAGGTTTCATCAAAATCAATGCCTCTTTCATGTGCATAGCCCTTTGCAACAAGCTTGCTAGGAGGCAAGTCACACAAAGAACATATACCATTTTTCATAATAGCATCATATTTACATTCCATTGCAACCATCCAATGCTCAAAATTTTGTGCTTTACCAAATGAAACAAGCTCAATCTCATCATAGAGTCTAGAGGCAGCCATAGCATAGCAATTTGATGCAAAAGAGGCACTATGAGAGCCTAAAAGAGTACAATATGACAGAGGTGCATCTAATTTTCTATCAGACAAAGTCTGCACTAGCCATTTCGGCATAGTTTTTGCCTCCTCAATATCAGCTCCCTCATCAACAAGTGCACCATGCAAATCTACATCACAAATGGAATGATCTGCATCATCACCTAAAACCTATAAAGGTTGAAAAGTTGCCTCATTAGGACCAACAGTAGACTATCCAATTGTAAAAAGAGACAACAGAATAACATACATGTCTTTGGAGCTAACAGATGTGTCTTTCGTACATGAAAGTAAACACTGAATAACATCTTCCACAAAAAACAAACATCACGGCTAACCAAAATGTGTTATGTGGATGATATAGACGATAGCCTTTGCTTTCAGAACTATAGCCAACAAAAATACATTTTACTACTTTATCATCCAACTTCCTACACTATTGTTCAGGCACTAATGCATATGCCAGACAACCAAAAACATGCACATGAGCGATAGATGGCTTGCGACCAAGCCAAGCCTCATATGGAATTATAGACTATAGTGCTTTAGTGGGACACTTGTTAAGTACATATGCTGCACACATAACAACATCAAGCTAGAAACTATGTGGTAAAGCCTGACTTTGGACCATACACCTCGCCATTTCCATGAGTGACCTATGTTTCCATTGAACAAATCCATTCTATTGAGGTGTATATGGCACTCTACACTGATGTTTTATCCCAGTTTTAGCCAAAAATGCATTAAAGTCAAAAGACATATATTCCCCCCTAGATCAGAATGGAGGGTGCCCATTTTACATGCTGACAGATTTTCAGCCAAAACCAAAAACTATTTGAAGCATATAAACACTTTGGACTTTGCCTTGATTGGATATACCCATGCATGCCTGGAAAAATCATCAATGAAAGTCACGAAGTAAAGATAGTTCCCAAAAGAGGGCATCTGCATAGGACCACAAACATCACTGTGAACAAGCTACAATCTCTCAGTAGCTTGAACTCAACCATCTTTTGGGAAAAAATGAACGCTACATTTTGCCCAAAATACAGCCTATAGATACATGTTTTATGGGTGCCTCAAGTTTGGGCAAAGAGGACACCATTTTAGATTTCTGCAAGCATAGCAAACTAGCAAAAATTTAGATGATCAAAGCGTGCATGCCAAAGCTTTGCATCTAAAAAAGCCTGAGAATCATGTACTGCACATGCCAAATCATTCATAGATTTTTCATAGTCTATGAGCTTATACAACCCACAAAATAAAATGCCACAATCAATAATCATGTTGCCATTTGACATATCATGAACTCTACATCTGTCATGAACAAACTTCACAACCAAGCCAATCTTGGCTAATGCAGAAACTCATAACAGGTTTTCTTGATCCCTGTTACAAATAAACCATCCAAAAAAGTGAAAGAACTACCATCAGCAATAGTTAGAATGATCTTACCAACTCCCATGACAGGAGAAGAGGCATTGTTGGCACATGTGACAGTATTCCTTGTAGGGGCAGGCTCAAGTGAAGTGAAGAAACTATGCTACAAGGTAACATGTTTGGTTGCCCCACTATCAAAATACCAAATATCTAAGTCTAGTGCAGACATACACTGCTAATGAAAAGATGGGTCACAACTACAAACAGTAGTAAACGCACATTCTTCATTCTGCACAAGATTAGCAGACTCTATTTTCGGTGTAGAGGCCTCTACAACAACAATTCTGGCCTCTTTCTTCTTTGCCTCTTTAGTATCCAGTTTTGGACAGCTCTTCATGACATGATCATTGCCTTTACAAAATTTGCAAAACAATTTCTACTTTTTTGATTTCTTCTCATCCTTGCCTTCCTTCTTCGAATGTGCCATATTTGCAGATTTCTGCTTAGTACTAGACGAGCTCCATTTACTTTTGCCCTTCTGAATAGCCAAGAAAGCTTGATCTGCAACATGCATAATGGACTTGTTCTACATAGGCTAATCTTCCTCCAACAGAACAGAGACTAATTCCTCAAATGGCAAGGCATTTGGATTGCCTTTCATCATCAAACGAAGAGTAGAAGCAAAACTTTGACATGAATCAGAAAGACCATTCAGAATGGTTTGCACAAGTTAGCTATCTCGTATAACTTCATCAATAGAAATGAACTCTTTCTTCAAGACTTTGATCTTTGTTAGAAAATTGTCCATGGAATCACCTTCATTCATATGTTCACTCTCTGACTATTTTTGGAGGTAAGCAACACAAGCATCAATCCTAGCCTAGTACAATGTGATAACTGTATTCCAAGCACCCTTAGCTGTTCTGCAAGAGTGAATGTGAGGAATAATGGCATGTTTGATAGACAAGGATATTAATGCATGTGCTTGACCATCTCTACCATCCCAATGAACTTGATTTATAGTAGGTGCAACAGAAATTGTAGCATGAAAAGGAATCTTAATAATATGAGCATCTTCAATGCCATCTACATCAACTTCAATACCTACATGTGTAGGTGTAATAGGACATTTCGCAAGACCTTGGATAATGTTCCATAGTCCGTTTGTGACCAATACATGTCATATAAGCCGTCCAACGTATCCTCAACACCCAACATACGGAATACATCACTGCTTTCAGCCATGGCCACTAACTAAAATATCATGATGCAAAAAAATGACAATATCTCAAAACGTTGAGTACAACTACCCTGGCAAGTTTTGTTAGACATGTAGCAAACTTCGAGACACTTATACTGGCGAACCAAAACCTATATATATCTTTGAGACAAAAAGATCAAATAGCCTGCACAAGCACTATGATAGTGCTTTGGGAGCTGAAACGAGTTGAAATCGTGATTTTGGCACCATAAAGCGAAGCCATTTTAATCTCGTAAGCACCCTAATCATGCTCACCAAATTTTGTGTGATTCTGAGACTATGACCGTAGGGGTGTGGATGACACCGTACATGAAGTGGTGACTTGCTTTGAAACCAATTGTTGGAGTTAGACATCTACAGAAGCACACAAACAACACAAGGAATAAGAAGAAGCTTCGAGCACAACACACAATACTGAATGTAGTACCACTACAATGTACAAAGATAAGTAACCCATTAGGACTATAGGCGTATATGCAAGCCAAGGGAGAAAAACCTCCTAAAGAGGGGAAAAAGTGCCCCCGCGGTCTTAATGTGTTCACACACATCACTACCTAAATATATCAACACCAATCATAACCAAAAATCTCATATGTGTTGGTCTAGTTGTTGAAAAACGATTTCAGGTCAGATTCACAAAGAATGGAGCATTTGTTGAAGATCCATGTGAGGGATTCTAAAGGATAGCAAGAGGATAAAAGTCTAGAAGACTATTCATATTTGATTTCACTATTCCACTCATGAAGATTTTGTTAATTCTCATTAGTCTATAACCATGTTCTTATAACTAATGGGTATGTTTATATACCAACATCAAGTCACCAACTTTTAAGTCGTTATTGTTTACATGTGCATCAAAGTAATCTTTCTATCTCTTCCTTGCTACATCTATCCCTACTATTTCCCCTAGCCCCCTCTCTCCTAAACTCTCTAACTCTAGTATTCTAGATGATAGCTCATGACCATTCCCATGATGTTCTTATGCTACTTTCAATGTTGGTACCAAAAATCTATTCTAATGATATATTATTTGAAAGGGGATGGCATTGAGTACCATTAGCTAACTAGATACATCCAAATAGCATGATGTAACTCTTCGTCCCAATCAAAACATTTCTTATGCACTAACTTGGTCAATGTATTACATATGATCTTGTTTGTACTCTTAGCCTATCTATTTGCTTGATCATGGTAAGAGGTTGACTTCTTGTGGACTACCATGAATTCCTACAGTATATGTTCAATTGCTTCATTCAAGAAATGCATCCCTCTCTCACTCACTAGCTGAAGAGGAAATTCGTATCTGGTAAATATATTCTGGAATAAGAATGGTTTATGCATCATTTTACATGTCGCTTTCACCTTTATCCCCTTGGTTAGATAATCCATGGAAAATTTCATATAATCAACATCATAATTTCTTGCATGGGGATTGATCATCCCTACAAAGTCTATTCTCCACTTGGAAAATGTAGAACCTCCTATCATGGGTCTAAAAGGCATGTCATCTTTTCTAATAGGGTATTGAGACCTTTATTAGGTTTTATAATGCTTTACATAGGTATGAGAATCCATGTGAAGGGTGGAACACCAAAGATCTAAGAATAGAATAGCCTTAATGATATGACCAGGTCCAAAGTTTCCACCTAAAATACTATTGTATGGAGTTTCTAAGACTCGCACGTAATCATTCTCATGTACACACAGTCATAAATATCCTTCTCTAATGCATTTGTACATATTATCTCTAATTAAGGAATAATCCTCACCTTCAAAATAACTTTATCTTTGTTCCATTATCTACTAGCATAGGCCATGGGTATGTTTATGTTTCCTTTACCTGTGATTTATACCAATGCACATCCAATAGTAAAGAAGGAGTGATTGACATGGACATGGAATAGCTTGTTCTAATTAGGATTCATTAAAATTGATGTTGACCACAATCATCATTCAGGTTCAAAGAACGGCTTTTCACACTCCTCATTCCACCCAAATGGGTAAGAAGTGTGTATAAAGGTTTGGCTATTATTGTGAACATGTGTTTGAATGATTTGTAGTAACTAGAATGGTTCACGAAGGCTTGTTCTTCCTTCACCATCTGAGGTTGGGATAAGTCTATAATCGCTCTCACTTTATTCCCGTTGGTTGTTATACCATTTCTCAAAAGTGTATAACCAAAGACTTTTCCATATTGCACTATAATCATATATTTTTTGAGATCTAGGCACACTTGATATTCTATGTATTTGTCAAATATCTATCCCAACTTTGGAATTTGATTTTATGTTATGCCAAAATGTACACATAAATCTTCCACATAGACTTCTAACATCTTTCCCAAATTTTCTTTTAGAATGTGACACATTAGCCATTGAAAGGTAATCAAGGTATTAGTGCATCCAAATGGCATCACTCAAAAAACATACATTCCCCATTTTGTGGGAGAGGTTGTCTTGCATTGATCCTCAAGGACTATGTGTTCATATATTTTGGTTGTAATTTGTGTGAACACTCTAGGACCATCAAGGCACTTTTTACCCTCTTTAGGAGGTTCTTTTGTCCTAGCTTGAATATACACCTATAACCCTAACAAGTTACTTATCTTTGTACATTCTCTTAGTAATACATTTCGTATTGTGTGTTATGCTGCAAGCTTCTTCTTCTTCCTTGTGATGTTCGTGTGCTTCCGTAGACCTGAAGCAAAAACAATTGGTATCTAAGCAAGTCATCGCTTCATCTAGGGCATCATTGACACCCCTCCGATCATAGTCTCAAAATTGCACAAACGTTGGTGTGCATACTCAAGCCGATAAAGAGTTCAAAACATCATCATCTTGTGGTGTTGAAATCATTATCTGAGCTCGTTTTAGCCTCTAAACACACTATCATAGCACTTATGCAGGCAATTTTGTCTTTTTGTGCCAAAGGTATATAGAGGTTTCCATTCGCTAGTATAAGCAGCTCAAAGTCTACTACATGTTTAGAAGAACTCGATAGGGTAGTCTTGTTCAACTTTTTGAGATACAATCATTTTTTGCCATTAGGGTATTTTAGTGAGTGGCCATGGCTGAAAGTAGTGATGTATTTCGTAAGTTGGTTGTTGAGGAGAAGTTGGATGGTACCAACTACCCATTATAGGCTTATGCTGCATGACGTATTGGCCACAAAAGGATTGTGGATTATTGTGCAAGGTATTGAAAAATGTCCAATTACACCTGCAAATATAGTTACTGAAACTAATGCACATGGCATCAAAGATGGTGATATTCCTCAGGTTCCTATTCATGGTGTGGTTCCTATTGCACCTACTGTATAGCAACTTTAGTGGGATGGAAGAGATGCTCATGCACATGCATTGCTGGTCTTGTCTGTCAAACGTGCCACTATTCCTCACATTCACTCTTGCGAAATAGCGAAGGATGCTTGGGATACACCAACCACTTTATACCAGGTAAGGAATGAGGTTTGCATTGCTTACCTCTTAAAATAGTTGGAGACTGAGCACATGAATGAACGAGATTCCATGGATTGGTTTTTGAAAAAGATCAAAGATTTGAAAGATTTCCACATTCATCCAAATGGCTTAACATTTGAGGAGTTAGTCTCTGTTCTGTTGTAGGAAGATGAGTCTAGGCAGAATAGGTCCATTATGCATGTTGCATATCAAGCTTTTTGTCTATTCAGAAGGGAAAAGGAAAATGGATCTAATCAAATGCTAAGCAGATTTTTGCACAATCAAAGAAGGATGATAGAGATGAGAAGAAAATAGAAAAGTTAAAATTGTTCTGCAAGTACTATAAAGGAAACGATCATGTCATAAAGAGTTGTTCAAAACTAGCTACAAAAGAGGAAAAGAAAAAAAAGGCTAGAATGGTTGTTACAGAAGCCTCTATACCCTTCCTGCACCAAAACAGAAACTAACTCTTCAAATGTTAGGGAATTTGGATTGCCTTGCATCATCAAATGAAGAGTAGAAGCAAAAGTCTGATATGAGTCAGCAAGAGTCTACATAAGTGAACTATCAAGAAGGACTTCATCAGCAGAAATCAATTGTTCCTTCAAACCGTTGATCTTTGTCAAAAAACTATCCATAGAATGATCTTCATTCATGTGCCCACTCTCCAATTATTTTCATATGTAAGCAACATGAGCCTCACTCCTAGCCTGGTACAATGTGGTAAGTGTATGTCAAGCATCCTTAGTTGTTATGCAAGAGCGAATGTGAGGAATAATGGCATGTTTGATAGACAAAGCTATCAATGCATGTGCTTGAGCATCTCTGCCATCCCAACAAATTTGCTCTATAGTAGGTGCAACAAACACAGTAGCACGAACAAGAATCTACAGAATATCACCACCTTTGAAACCATCTGCATCAGCTTCAGTACTTGTATTTGCAATACCTGCATTTGGAGGTGTAAGAGGACATCTTTCAACACCTTGCACAATATTCCATAGTTCTTTTTTGACCAATACATGATGCATCATATAAGCCCACAACGGATAACTGGTACCATCCAACTTATCCTCAACAGCTAACATACCGAATACATCATTGCTTTTAGCCAAATACCTTGATGCAAAAAAATGACTATATCTGAAAAAGTTGAACAGAACTACCCAAAGGAGTTCTAATAGACCTCTAGCAGACTTTGAGACGTTTATACTAGCAAAGCAAAATTGGTATATATCTTTGGCACAAAAAGATGAAATAGCCTGCACAAGCTCTACGATAGTGCATTCGGAGGCCAAAACAAGCTCATATCGCAATTTTGGCACGACATAGCAAAGCTGTTTTGATCTCCCAATCACCTTGAGTATATGTACAGAATTTTGTGGGATTCTAAGAGTGTGGCTGGAGGAGTGTCAACGATGCCCTAGATGAAGTAGCGACCTGCTTTGATACCAATTGTTGGAGTTAGACATCTATCGAAGCACATGAACAACACAAGGAAAAAGAAGAAGCTTGGAGCACAACACACAATACTAAATGTATTACCACTATAATGTACAAAGATAAGTAGCCCATTAAGGCAATAGGTGCATATACAAGCCAGAGGGAAAAAAGTGCCTTGGTGGTCCTAGAGTTTTCACACACATCACTACCTAAATATAGGAACACTTCTTCCATTCCATGCTTCATAAGGTATCATCCCATCCAATGATTTTGATGGGAGTGTATTGATTAGATAGGTGGCTATGGACATAGCTTCTGTCCATAGGTAATTGGGAAACTTTTTCTCATTTAGCATTGACCTTGTAGCCTCCACTATAGTTCTAATCCTCCTTTCTACCACTCCATTTTTCTCTAGAGTATACTTGGTTGTAATTTCTCTTTTGATTCCTCTCTCTTGGAGATAACATCAAAGTCATTGGAGAAATATTGTCCCCCTCCATCTCACCTTAGCCTCTTCAAATTCTTTCCTCTTTCATTTTCTACTAATGCAAGATTTTCTTAAAACAAGAGAACACCATCTTTATGCCTCATAAAATATAGTATTTTTCATCTGCTATAATCATCAATAAATGACACATAATACCTCGATCAAGAGATTGATGGCTCCTTGTTTGTCCCCCATACATCTATATGGGCTAGCTCCAATAGGTATCCATGAATTTATCCCTTCTTTGTGAAGCGTTGTCTATGAGATTTGCCAAATTGACAAGCATTGCATTTGTAAATCATATGTTTCTTGGAGATATTTGGTATAACAAGCACACTTTGATCCGTATAGATTTGCTCCAGAAAAATTTCACCTATAGGATCTAACATTTTGTGTCAAATTTCCAATTTTGATAATGTTTGTCTACCATAATTTAGTAGCTTGGATCTTTGCGATTCAATCCCATCTGTTAGAGGAAAAAACGAACCCTACATGAGCATTGTAAGGATTCCTAATTTTTTGAGCATAAAAATGCCTAATCTTTTGGATTAAGGGGCATTACAAAACTACTAGTGGTATTCATTATAAAAACGTATGTGATATTGTTTTGTATTTGAATTATGAAAATGTAAAGTTTTGGAGCCTTTGGATGCCTCTATTCAATTGTTGAGATTAATGTGCATGGATATTAAGAGAGATAATATCACAAAATTATGGGAGTTTGGAAGTATTGATATAGGCCCAAATTCACACTCTCTAAACAACTTTGGACCATGTATGAATGAAAATCTCATGATATTCCGTGTTTTGCACTGATCTACATCCGAGAAGAGATCCAAGTCATTATAACTTGAGAGCATCAGATGGTGGAGGAAAAAGGCACCTGACTCTTTGATCCCTTAAAATCCACATATAGATGCTTGTTAAATATAATGGCTAGAATCCAATGGCCAAGAACCAAAGGCACCTTTTTGAGCTCTCTTTTATCTCAACCATTCAGTCTCTTTCTAATCCAAGGGTCAGAATGCATGAGTAGCTTTATTTTCCCGATTCAATCTTATCCTTTGTATTTTCTTGGCCAATCCAAGGGTTATAATTCGATTTCAAGGCTTTTAGAACCATTGAAGTAAGAAGAAACACCGGTTCAAGCTTTTTTTTCTCCTGTTTGACCAAACAAAAGAAGGAATGCCTATGCTTAGCCTAGGTGACTAAGGTACTAGATTGTGTCCACTACCGTCTTCTCCTTGTTCCATCAATAATCACTCCTTAGTCTAAAAGTTCCATGTGGGCCTCATTTTTTCTCGTAATGCTAAGCAAACAAGGTATGTTTTGGTGCCCCCTTGTTTTCCAAAAGAGTGTGTTTATGTTACAAGGAATAGCCAATCTCTTCATCCAAAATGCAAGAAAGGAATTTAATGCAATTGTGGAATGGAAATCGAGTATCAAACCAACATAGAAAAAAAGAAATATCCAAAGGAAAGTAGATGTGGGTCAAGAAAGGAGAATGCTCCCCTCCTACTTTAAGATCTCAACCAACAAGAAGTCGAAAGTTCCATGAACAACTAGTAACAATGTCATGAATCAACCAATGATTCAAGATATTTAGGTTCCCAAGAAACGTTTGAAGGAACAAAACAATGTATCTCACATGTGGGTGACAAAAGCTAGCATATAGGCATTTGGAATCCTATCTACTTTGCTTTCATAGAAAAAAATAGGCTGAATTCCTCTAGTCAGATGAAGCATAAAACCATGTTGCCTAACTTATATAACCCCTGTAGTACTCATCCCCTCACTTTCTAGAAATGGATGTGGAGGCTTTCCCACAATAAATCATTAACATCAACCTTTTCACCCCACATACATTTAAAAACACACACCTCTTGTTTAATCATGGTCTCCAAAGTTCATCTCAATAGCAAAAAAAAAACAAAACAAAAAAAAAGAATCTCATTGTAAACTCATGAGAAACCCATACATAAATGAATGATGTAATGCTCAAAACAATAACATGTATAACCAACCTAGATGAGCTTCCCCTACACCATATGCACCATGAGGAGATCATACATTGCTCTGCATATGCATATAGGAGATAGGCTCTTGTTGAGCTCACTTGCACAATGCATGAACATGCACTCCGTAAGGGAATTCATGTCAATATTATAAAGGGACCAAGGTCTCACCACAATCGAATATTGTATCTCCTATCGTATTAACACTTAAATTCCCTTCTCTTAGTAGATAACAATTAGATTGAGAGAAGGATGAAAATGGAGCAGCTAAACCTAGCTCCATGCCCATCAATTATAGAGTTATCTTGATAGAACGGTACCCCTTACTTCCTCCACCAAAATTTTCTGAGTTTCAAGAAGAAATCCCCATTGAGGCTCCACAATTTAGTCGAATGGAAAGGGTGCATGCCAAATCACACTTGTTCCAAGGTCTTGTAGGACCTCTTGTAGATAGCAAATACATTTTGGAGTCCAAACTAGAAATTCGTCCACTATTGGGATCATTTTCAATTCTTCTCACAAGAATTAGAAGCATTGCAAAACTCACACAGATTACACCCTATGTGGGAAAAGTGAAAAATAGATGAGTATTTTGTGATGCCACTAGCGAATCTAGAATTCTCACCTGTGCTCAGCCATTGAATGCATAAATTAGTTTGAGAGGCCCTGAAAATGTTTGCTACCCATGCACCTTCTGCGATAAGGAAACACTAGTGCTTACAAAGATAAACCTTACTTACGTGTGAGCGATTATTCTAAACCTATCTACCACACTATAAATGTGCATGTAGCACTTCACATTTCTAGGACACGAATGCACAAGAAAATTTCTTAAGCTTATACATTGCACAGAATGCATCCTTAAAAAACAACCTCCCCCAATGGATCATAGATCAGTTATAATGAGCCAACACTAGGTGCCCAAGGAAACAAGTGTCGCACAAGTGTTGTGAAATTATGTAGATAGTCTATATGTGTCTTGCATACTATGTATGAGTTGAGACGACACTCAATTGTGGCCAATTACAGACATTCAAAGAGGGCACATGATCCACTTCTCACCAAACTAAGAGAAAGCATGTCACTATCCCTTGCTTACAACCAACAAAAACATCACCTACTTCTCGACCTTCACCAATGGGCCCATCACCAATTATCCCACCTTTCTTAATGGGGCTATCAGGATTAGAGGCCCAACTAAGAATGGAAGAAAACAAGTACTATAAACAAGAAGAACATAAGTGGCACCCATAATGGAGGAAGCATTTGTTTCCCCCATGATGGATATAACAACACACAATGCAAGAGTCTTTTTTGACTTTGCGATACTAGATTTTCTTCTAGGTTTTGAATTTTGGGTAATCAATTTATCTCACAATAATATGAATGGCATGACTATCTAGTCTCATATGCAAATGGAGAAGAAGAAACCGAATAAGATGAAGAGCAACAAGAAGAAGAGGAAGAAGAAGAGGACCAACCAAATCACCCATCCTACATACGTGAAATCAAAGAAGTACAATGACAAAACAGTGGAGGACATTCCAAGAGCCAAAAGAAACTTGGACCTACATATGTTTTTAAACACAAAATGGTACTTGAAGTGGTCTTAAATTAGATGGAATTCAAGGTTCAAGGACCTCAATGATCGCCTCATCGCGAACAAGAAACCCATCCCTATGTGAATGATTCTCCATCATGGGCTATGGACCAATATCACAATGAATAAAGTTTGCAATGCTCCCCCATGGTGCAAGTCATCTTGCATTGGTATAGAATACTTCGGTCACATGTTCTTATCTTGTCCTTAGGCCATTATGAGTTGGTTGCAGTCTTGGAGGTTATTTTTGATGGAGCAAGTGAATTGAAAGTAGGATTTTCTTGGTGAAACGTTTGGATGCTTGTCACTCTTTTGAATGTTGTTACGAGCAAACCCCTCTGCAAAATTTGAAAGGATCGATGTGTAGTCAACTTCGACAAGACTCCCAAAGACTGGTCCATAGAATAATATCTTAGTCGCCCTGGGAGAAGGATTCATGACCGTAAGAAAACACATCCCTTTAGGGACCATAGGGTGTTCATCGTAGCTCGCAACTCGATAAAAAATAAGTGTTTTCCTCATGAAAGGTACGAAGAGATCATAGATCTTGTTTGTCACTCTCCCTAATCTTCTTGTACTTCTCTTGCTTATAATATAAACCTCTATTGCTGAAAAAGACAACCTTAAGCATCACAAATGTTATTTATATAGGAAAATCACCATATAGAACACATAATGGATACCATGTTCGGAGGATTCGCAAGTGACTACCAAGTAAGCCCTATGATGCTGGTTGAAAGAATGCCAAAAAGGCTCAAGAATCCCAAATTTACGCTGAAAACAACACAAATATCTGCCTTCCTCACTACATCCACCAAGGAAAATTCCTCGACTATGCAATACCTTGGTCTTGATCAAACCCCACGTTTACGTAGAGTCGCCGAGAGCCTCACTAAATCTCATGTGCCTATGGTCCTCACGAATTCCATCTATGAGGACGTGGCATTAGAAAATGTAAAAAACAAAACTACAATCGTAATAGATCTCTTCACCGCTACTGCGCCGTGAACAAGCGGTTTCAGAACTCTCTGTTTCTCTCTCCGTTGATCAGAGTCTGTGAATTGAGCAGCCATAGCTGCGCTTCACCTAACAGTTTGGTATCAGAGCCTGCCTACAAGAGAGCCTCGTCGTGACTGAATTATTTCTTGCGCATCAGATCTCTGCACACTGTTTGCAATCACCCAAAAGCATGTGTAACAAGCTCTAACTCTGCAGCAGATCTCTGCATGCAAATCGAGATAAGAGAAGTTATTGAGGAGAAAAAATATGTCCTCCCGCTATTTTCAAATAATCCATCGCTTTGGAGGCTCGGAATCCTTACAAAACTTTAAGATTCTGAAGAGAAGAAAGATGAGGAACATTCCATGAGATACGGCTACATCGAAGTATCTTACAGTACAGTTAGCTCCTTCAAAAGACTTGAATATATCTGGCCAAGCTCCATTTAGATTCTGTTTTTCAAAAGATCTGTTGATGAATGCATACAGACGCAACAAAGCATAAGAAAAGCAGCACAGAATAAGGTGTTTTACTATCAGCGCAAGAATATTATGACAAATAAGATTGCGTGATATTATTCAGAGGATTCTCTTTCAGGTACACATTTGATTTTAGATTTTCATACACATTTGATTTTAGATTTTCATTTCGATTGCATGTGGCAGGCGACAATATGTATACTCTTGCGGGTCCGTGAATGGACACTACTCACATGCTATGAGACGAATGTATGATATTGTGGATCTTTAATTGCACAACTCACGCGCCTTGTGAGGTTTTACTACCGTGCTGAAAACCTTGAATTTAAACAAAACTTGAGGGACGTGGTAAGGTTTTTAACTCAGGTATTCTCATGCTTGGAGATACTCTGGTGATATAGGTGAAAGGCCAAAGAGAAGATAGTCCAAAGACCTTGTGTATCGATCACTGGATGAATGTATATTTTTGAGGCCTCCCATTTGAGGTTATTTGCTTACGTTACGTGTTGTTATTGATGCTTTTAACCAAAGTTTGGGTTTTTGGAGTGGATTCACTATAGTTGACTTGGCTCATATACACTTTCGACAAAGGAGACTCTGCCAAAATATTTTTAGAGAGGTAAAATTGAGCATATAAGTGCACAGAGAAGCAGGGAGTGCTTAGAAGAAGTGGAAAACCATTGAGATTACTTGTGAACATTCACTTTTTGGTGCATATATCTAGAAATATAGCCGAATTGCTGCCCAATTTTTTCTAGGCCTTGCCATAAGATTATTGTTGCATAAAGAAGTGCTTAAATTACAAGGATGGGTGATAACATTGCGTAAATAGTTAGTGATAAGTTGAATAAAGATAATTATCACATATGGTCGTATAGGATGGAAATTTTCATTATGGGAAAAGGTCTTTGGGGACTAGTGAATGGAGAGGACGAGTGTCTTGAGTTGCCAGTGAACCCGAATGCAGAAGAGCAAAAGGAATATAAAACATGGATAGAAAAATCTAGAAAGGTTCTCCATTGGATTTCGATATGTATATCAGAGAGGCTGATTCCACATATTATGAAAGCTAGCACACGGAAGGAAGCTTGGGATATAATTCATAAGATATATGGTACACCGACGGAAGCTAGAAAACTTCACTTAAAGCAAAAGTTGCATAGCGTATGGCATGGAAATAGATCCATAACAAAATATGTGGCTGAAATTAGGAAGATCACTCATGATTTAGCTTCCATAAATTGCATGGTCCATGATGATGATATGGTTTCAGTTATACTAAATGGTCTAGGACCGCAGTATAAGAGCTTAGATACTTCTATCTCAGTGAGAGGCACTATGCCAGATTTTGATGAGCTAGTAGCTCTTTGCATGAGAGAAGAAGTAAAGCTTGGCTTGAGTGCATCGGGAAGTGGCAATTCAAGAGATCATGCATTCTTTCAGAATAGAGGAAGAGGTTTTAGTCGTGGATGGTCATCTTCTAGAAATACAAATACAGTGGATATGCCAAGAGGTAGAGGAAGATCATAGTCTAGAGGTAGACAAAGATCACAGGCACCTCGAAACTGCTACCATTGCTGTAAATATGGCCATTTTGAGAAAGATTGTTATTATAAGCAAAAAGTCAAAGAGGAAGAGGTAGAAGCCATTATGCGGCATATGGAAATTTCTCTCTTGAAAGTTCATATAGAGACTATGGCAGATATAATATGTTTGCAACAGAGCATGTATTGAATAGTATGTCAAAACCTGGAAACAATATCAACTGGTACATAGACTCTGGTTGCACAAAATATATGACGAGCATTGGAAATTGGTTTGAATCAAAAGAGTCTTTGATGACTAAAGAGTATGTGGCAACTAGTGATGATACCTTACACGTGATTAACGATGTTGAAAATGTACCTCTAGTACAAAGAAATGGTGTTCGAAACATATTAAGTGAGTCTTACATGTGCCTAGCATTACTAAGAACCTAGTTTCGGTTGGTCAACTTGCGGATCAAGACATGGAAGTTATTTTCAATAAATACGGTTGTTTTATACATGATTTCAAGTATGGAAAAAGAGGAAAATTACTTGGTCATGGAAAGAAGATGGGTAGATTGTTCACGTTTGACATGGGTACACCTCTTTATGAGAATATGTATGCTAAGAATAGTGAATATTCAGATATAGCTGAATTATGGCATAAACAAAGTGATCATATCAATTTGAGAAAATTAAAATCTATGGAAAAGTAAATGTTAGTGTGTGGACTACCAAGATTTGGTCATTTAAACTTTGAAAGAATTTGTGAAGCATGTGGATTTGGAAAACACCAACGTACGAAGTTCGCAAGAAGAGAAATGCACAGTAGGAGACCTCTAGAGCTAATCCATAGTGATGTGGTTGGATCTACTAGAACAAAATCAGTTGGTGGCTCACTTTATTTTTCTCATATTCATTGAAGATTATAGCCAATATACATGGATTTATTTCTTGAAGCATAAGAGTGAAGTTTTTGAGTGATTTCTAAGATTCAAAAATATGATTGAAAAGTAGTTGGAAATTTATAATAAATATCTATGATCAGATTCAGGGGGAGAATATATCTCAAGAGAATTTGATCAATACCTTAGTGATCATGAAATCAGAAGGCAATTGTCTTGTAGATACACACCACAAGAAAATGGTGTTGTAGAACGCAAAAATCATGCAATTGAGGAAGTTGCTGGAGCCATGTTGAATGAAAAAAGCATGCCAGATATGTTTTGGGCAGAAGCTTGTTATATGATTGTGCATGTTATTAATAGAGCTCCAACATGCATGGTTCATGATCTCCCTCTTTATGAGAGGAAGCATAAGCCTAATGTTAGCTATTTACAAGTTTTGGAAGTATTTTTTATGCACATGTGCCTAGTCAGTTGAGACACAAGTTTGAGGCAAAATCTGAAAAGTGCATATTTATTGGATACTCAAAAGACAAGAAAGGATATCGATGTTATAATCTTGTGACAAAAGAATTTATAGTGAGTAGAGATGTTATATTCGATAAAAAAGCATCATGGTACGCACCCAAACACATGGCTATGATAGAGAATGATATGGATGATTCTATGCATAATGTTCATGATGAGCCAGGAACAAGTCGTAGGAATTTTGACCATGAAGAAAGTCAAGACTATGGTTGATATGAGTTTCCTACACCTGAAATATCAAGGAGTGAAAATGCAAAAGACTATGCAAGAAGAAAGGAGAAAAGGAAAGATACGTACATGTCTGATTCAGATGTTGATGATGAGATAGTTATGCCTGGAATGTTGAAAAATATGAAGGAGAAAAATGTTCCTCCACACGCAAGGAAAGAGACACGTTCAAGATCAGATGAAGAAACACCTTTGAGACGATCTACAAGAGGAAAACATCCTGTGGATAGACTGAATCTATACAATAAGTCTATGAAGCTTCATTATGCATACATGACAGAGAGAATCAACAATGAAGAACCAAAGAATTTTCATGATGCATCACAAAGTTAAGATTGGTGCAAAGCAATGGATGATGAGATGAATGAATTGAAGAAGAATGATACATGGGAATTAGTAAAATGGCCATTTGAATAAGAAAGCTATTGGATGTAAATGGGTATATAAAGTGAAGTGAAAAAGTGATGGTTCATTGGAAAGAGTTAAAGCATGCTTAGTTGCAAAAGGATATGCACAAGTATATGGATTGGATTATGATGAAACGTTTAGTCCAGTGGTTGACAACACTGAGAAGTGTGATTGCATGGGCTGCTATGAACAATCAAAAATCATATCAAATGGATGTTTAGAATGTTTTTTTGAATGGAAAATTGCATGAAGAAGTCTATATGCAGCGACCAGAAGGTTATGTGCATCCAAAATATCCTCACTATGTATGCAAGTTAAAGAAAGCGCTTTATGGTTTGAAACAAGCTCCAAGAGCATGGTGTGAATGATTTACTAAGAAGTTGTTGGATCTGAAATTTATGCAATCAAAGGCTGATTATTCACTGTTTGTATGGAATCAAGGAAGCAAAATGATTCTATTAGTGATTTATGTCGATGATTTAATCATTACTGGTAATGATGAGAAGAGGATTGCTAATTTAAAAAGCAACTAAAATCTGAATTTTTGATGTCGCAATTGGGAGAGCTAAAATACTTTTTGGAATTGAGAGATTATATGTTAGAAATGCTTGAGGGATTTGGTATGAGTGCTTGCAAACTTGTTGATTTGCCACTTGATGCTAATGTCAAGCTTATGGATGATGGGAAGTACTTGCATAATGCCAATATGTATAGAAAGATGATTGGAAGTTTGATTTATGTAACAAAGACAAGATCGGATTTGAATTTTGCAGTTGGTTTGGTGAGGCAATTTATGCAATAAGTCATGTAGAGTGTAGTTGGATGCAGTGCGACGCATATTGCGATATGTGAAAGGAACATGGAACTTTGGCTTGTTTTATGAGAGAAAAGTTCAGCCATGTATATATGCATACACAGATGTGGATTGGGTAGGAAATGTCATGGATTGAAGGTCAACAAGTGGATTTTCATTTTCACTTGGAAGTGCAATCAGTTCTTGGAGTAGTAAGAAGCAACCAACTATCGCTTTGTCAAGTACCGAAGCTGAATATAGAGGCATTACACAAGCTGTTTGTCAAGCAACATGGATAAATTACCTACTTGAAGACATGGTAGTCTACATCAACGGAAAGGTGATCATCTATTGTGAACAATGTGAGTAGTATTATGCTATCAAAGAATCAAGTTTATCATGCGAGATGGAAGCATATCGAAATTCATTATCATTTTGTTCGTGAGAAGGTCATCGAAGGACAAGTGGAACTGATCCATATCAGCACTCGAGAACAAGTGATAGATATCTTCACCAAAGCTCTTCCCAAAAAAAGGTTTATCTACTTTAGAGAAACTTTAGGAGTTAGAAAGCTTGAGTTTGTATCTAGATTTCATTTCATGTTATTGCATCTGGTATGGACATATGTATTTCCTTCATTTTTTATTCAAGCTCATTTTGAGCTTGAGAGGGAGATTTGATGATATGGCACAAATGTAAAAAACAAAACTACAATCGTAATAGATCTCTTCACTGCTGCTCCTCCGTGAACGAGCGGTTTAAGAACTCTCTATTTCTCTCTCGTCTGTCGATGAGAGTCTGTGAATTGAGCATCCATAGCTGCACTTCACCTAACAATCCATATGCTTGTATAGTCTAAGGGTTATCTTCCAAACCTATGCCTCTTCGGCCTATACTGATAAACGCACCCTCCTAGTTAGCTTCTCTCTATTCGAAATCTTTTTGTAGCATATCCTAAGGTGCTACTTGCTCTCAAAGACTACTACTTCAAGCGCTCAAGTTACATGCTAGCCCTAGCAATTCCATATCGAACTGCAAACGTATTTATGTGACATTATTCACATCTTCTTGTCTAACTCTTCTCGAGTCTCAAATTGTAATAGAAGAGTTGTGTATGCAAGAATTCTAATGCATGTGTACCGAAGAAGTTGTAATACATGTGTGTGGTGCAAGTTCACTTCATTCCCAGTCCTCTCCACTCCGTTCCCTCTTACTCAGTATGTACATGTACAAAGCTGCTTGCGTAGTCTTTACTCTCACACCTTCATTTTCACAAGAAGAGCTCGCTCTCTTGTACCTATCCGCATGTGTAGGTGCACCGTCCCAAAAACACATACTTTGTCCCTTACTTTCTTCTGTTATTTCTTTTAGTACTTAGATGACATCACCTTACTACTCAAATGTGCGATTTTGGCTCATTAAAGTTTCTTGATACCACATCCTTTATCCGTTTTTCATATTCATTTTCATTCTCTTTATTTATTATTGTTGTTATCTGAATTAATAAATAGGAGAGAGCTATCAGAACATCCAGACTACCAGAAAAAATTGCCATACTTCCAAACACTTCCTATCAACGTATTCTACTATTGGTGAATGGTTTGATTTTCGATTGCAAGGGATTGAATGCAAAGATACTACAAAAGGAACTATGCATTCTATTGATGTGATTCTGGGCACTTTCAAGTACGCATGCCTTCATGTGAGGTCTATATGTATATATGTTTGTCAAGGAAAGAGAAAAAAGTGACTCTCTCGATTATGCCACTTGAAATCCCAGAAAGACAAAGGCATCAAGGCACGTAGCAATCTACTATGTTAGCTTTATGTGCATAAGGCTACTTAGGGGAGAGAGAGACAGAGGCATGTGATATCATATATAATACGTTGACCAAGTTAGTGCATAATAAATGTTTTGATTGGGACAGAGAGTTACATCATGCTATTTGGATGTATCTAGCAGTTAATGGTACTCAATGCCATCCCCTTTTAGATAGTAAATAATCAAAATATTATGCTACTCTTAGATTTTTTGATACGTTCATTGAAAGTAGCATAAGAACATCATGCGAATGGTCATGAGCTATCATCTAGAATACTAGATTTTGAGAGTTTAAGAGAGAGGGGACTAGGGGAAATAGTAGGTATATATGTAGCAAAAAAGACATAGAAAGATTATTTTGATGCACATGTAAAAGATAACGGCTCAAAAGTTGGTGACTTGATATTGGTATATAATCATACCCATTAATTATAAGAACATGGTTATAGACTAATGATTATTACGAAATCCCCATGAGTGGAACACTGAAAATCATCAATGCTAGAAGGAGAAGTAATGCTAGATTATATTAGTGCTTTCTTAGTGAAACTATATCAAGAAGCTCTCATGGAAAACATGCTCATCACTACAACATATCAAGAGAATACCAACGGTTAGCATATCGACGGTCAGCTTTCGGCGTCGGTATGACCCTCTGACGATTTGGGAAAGCCGCTTAACCTCGGAAAGACTGTGTCGGTATAAGCATGGGTATAAGCATCGGTATTAGTGCTGGTAATTTGCTGGAATTATCGATGCTTATACTGACGCTCATACCGACGGTGTCTTTTTAACTGGGCTCGAAACCAAAATTCGTCATTCTGAGCGTTTTGAATCTACATCTTCTACTGTCGAGTTAGCGTTCGAACATCAGATCTCTGTTTGTCACTCTTTCTCTCTCTCTCTCACTCTCTCTCACTCTCTCTCTCTCTCTCTTTCTCTCTCTCTCTCTCCCTCCCTCTGTATTTCTCTAAGCAGGACTCTATCTTTATAGATATGAAGTTTTGGTAAGTAGATCGCACGTATTGCAGCACTCTTTTTTCTTTGTTTATGTTTTTGCTTTTCTAATATGTTCTCTCTTTAGTTTTGCAAGAGATCTTGGGATCAAATCTTTGGAAATTTGACGAAGGAGAACTTCAAGTGGATTTTGACGACCTCGATTCAAAGAATTCTCTCTCTCTCGCTCTCTCTCTCTCTCCCTCTCCCTCCCTCTCTCTCTCTCTAAGCACACCTCTATTTTTATAGATCTAAAGTTTTGGTAAGTAGATCGCACATATTGTAGCACTCATTTTTCTTTCTTTATGTTTTTGCTTTTCTAATATGTTCTCTTCATAGTTTTGAAGGAGATTTTTGGAATGAAATCTTTGGAAATTCGACAAAGAAGAACTTCAAGTGGATTTTGACAACCTTGATTCAAACAATTACATTGATGTAAGTGATTGTTTTTTTTTTCGGTTGACATAGAGAGAGAGAGATACATATACATACACACTCACATATGTATACACACACACATACATATGCATACACACATGCATATGAATACAAACATGCATATGCATATACACATGCATATGCATACACATACACATGCATATGCATACACACATGCATATGCATATACATACACACATAGACAATGCATACACATACACACATGCATATGCATACACACATGCATATGCATATACATACACACATGCATATGCATATACATACACACATACACAATGCATACACATACACATACACATGCATATGCATACACATACACATGCATATGCATACACACATGAATATGCATACACATACACACATACACAATGCATATGCATACACATACACACATGCATATGCATACACATACACATGCATATGCATACACACATCCATATGCATACACATACACAATGCATACAAATACACACATGCATATGCATACACATACACACATACAAAATGCATACACATACACACATGCATATGCATACACATACACATGCATATGCATACACACATGCATATGCATACACATACACACATACACACATGCATATGCATACACATACACATACACATGTATATGCATACACACATGCATATGCATACACATACACACATACACACATACACAATGCATACACATACACACATGCATATGCATACACACATGCATATGCATACACATACACATACACATACACACAATTCATACACATACACACAATGCATACACATACACACATGCATATGCATACACATACACATACACAATGCATACACATATACACATGCATACACACATACAATGCATACACACATATACATGCATATGCATACACACATACAATGCATACACACATATACAAGCATATGCATACAAGCATGCGTATGCATACACACATACACAATGCATATGCATACACACATGCATATGCATACATGAATGCATATGTATACAAGCATGCACAATGCATGTATACAAGCATGCATATGTATACATGAATGCATATGTATACAAGCATGCATATGCATAAATGAATGCATATGCATACATGAATGCATATGTATACAAGCATGCATATGCATACATGAATGCATATGCATACATGAATGCATATGCATACATGAATGCATATGCATACATGAATGCATATGCATACATGAATGCATATGTATACAAGCATGCACAATGCATGTATATGTGTATTCATATGCATACATGAATGCATATGCATACAAGCATGCATATGCATACAAGCATGCATATGCATACATGAATGCATATGCATACAAGCATGCAGATGCATACACATACATGCATATGCATACATGAATGCATATGCATACAAGCATGCATATGCAAACATACATGCATATGCATACATGAATGCATATGTATACAAGCATGCACAATGCATGTATACAAGCATGCATATGCATACATCAATGCATATGCATACAAGCATGCATATGCATACATGAATACATATGCATACAAGCATACAAGCATATGCATACACATACATGCATATGCATACATGCATGCATATGTATACAAGCATGCATATATATACAAGCATGCATATGCATACAAGAATGCATATGCATACAAGAATGCATATGCATACAAGAATGCATATGCATACATACATGCATATGCATACATACATGCATATGCATACAAGCATGCATATGCATACAAGCATGGATCGGATGAGATCTTCACATTGAATCAGATAGGATCTCCACGTATACCTTGGGGAGCGCATGATCATGAGGACTCCAAGATATATCATATCCGTAATGGAGCTTCAGTCGTGGATGCAAGGGGAAAGTCAATGCGTCAGCGCATTCGACAACTATGCTCCATAGAATTCGGTCATTTAGTAATGTTAAAATGGAGCAAATAGGATTGGGACTCTAAAAATCATACCACACAATCCATATATGAAGAGTACCGGCCAGCACCTGGGAATCCTATTGTGAGTTCATAATGGATTCAGCATACGACACGCGAGGTGATGTCTCATCGACGGTCGGAAGCTCGCGATGGTTTTAGAGAAGGCTTACTGAAGCCTGTATGGCTAGATGTCGAAGAATGGGAATCGATTCAGGATGAACAACAACATACTCTTGATCGATATCATCAACAGAGAGATGCGGCGGCCACACGTTTAGATACATTTGGAACATCGCATATAGGTAGCGGTGGATATGATAGTATGCGCTACCAATTTGTAAGTATCATGTTAATTATTGAATTTATTTGTGTTAAGCACATCATGTATGTTCATCTAACATTTTGCATATTTATTATAGGAGTTGGCAGTGAGGATGACACGAAGCGAAGAATCATATGGATATCATCATGGATTGGCTGCACTGTTACAAGACTTAGAGGGACGTGGTGCAATCGTCTCATGGGAGAATATTCTATGATTAGGTAAAGTTATACCTTAGTTTCGTATTTTTAGTTGTTGTTTATAAATTTCATTTAAATTTGTCTTATTTTATACATATGTTTTGTTGCAGGATTGTAGGTGTAAATATTTTGATCAATGCCATAATTTTGTATTACACTCGTATGTGGCAATGATGTAACATAATTTTGTATTCGATTCCTTTATGGAAGTGTTTTGTCACATTGCCACAATTTTGTATTACAATCCTATGTGGCAATGATGTACCATAATTTCTTATTCCATTCCTATATGGAAGTGCTTTGTCACATTTTGTATTCGATTCCTATATAGAAGTGCTTTGCCACACTTTTGTACATTTTTCATTTATGGAATATACAACTTTTTGTACATGATTCATTGTTCATTTTTGCTCATATAAGATTATGTTTTGGTTGCCATTAGAGTACATAACACATGTACTCAGTTGGGCAGAGTGTATTGTCTTTTGCTAAAAAACATCATACTGTAGCAAAAGACAACACACTCTACCCAAAAAAATTTGTGCAGATACAGTCGTCGGTATACGCGTCGGTACACTCAGTATGGACGTCGGTATGGGCGTCGGTACGCCCAGCATGGGCGCGGGTATAAGTGTCGGTATGGGCGTCGGTAATACCGGTGCACATACCGACACTTATACCAATGCCATACCGGCGCTTATACCAGTGCCCATACCGACGTTTTGTTTTCGATGCATATACCGACTCTAAGACCGACGTCGCGAACAAATTACGCCAGTTTATTTTCCTCGGTAGCAGCCTCTGTATACCCTTGATATGTTGTAGTGCATATGATTAAGAATTATAAATAATTAGAGAAGAGGCACAAGCCGAGGCCCAGGAATGTATCAACTAAAGCAAACGGAGAGTGCAAGGAGTACTGATCTTGATGACACATGATATCACACAGCAATGTGTCAAACAAGAGCCAATCCTAGCAATATAGATCAAAGGAGGTTCATCTCAATTGAGCTAGGCTAGGTCACTATAACCACGATGATGAGAGCCATTATTGATTCAAGAGGAGAGTTGCTTTAAGTGACATTATACACTCATGTTGTAAAAACATGGGCTTAGAAATACATCCAATATAGTCATATCTTGTAGGGCTAGGAGGGATGGAAAATTTTATTAAGGAGAAGCAAAAGTACCAATTCATCTACACCACATCCCCCTAGCTATTAAACTCCTAGGGTGCCATGATAATTGTGTGGCCGAGTCTCTAGTGTTGGCCCAAGAGGGGATTCAAAATGATGCTATCGATTTGAGCCTTAGGAAATGACTACTAGAGGTCTAGGTAAAAGAAATAATTCTTAATAATAGAATTAGATGGCCATAAACTTTCTTGTTTACTCAAAACATATCTCATGTGTTCTATGTCGATAGATCTTTGCGATTCAATCCATCCATTAGGGGAAGAAAGGAACCGTGAAATTGAATCTTGTAAGGATTCCTAATGTTTTAGGATCAAAATGCCTAATATTTTGGATTAAGGGGCCTTACAAAACCACAAGTGGTATTGATAAATAAAAAACTATTTGATATTTTTTTTTGTATTTGGATTATCGAAATGTAAAGTTTTGGAGCCTTTGGATGTCTTTATTCATTTGTTGAGATTAACGTGCATGGATATTAAGAGAGATAATATCAAATATTTGTGCGAGTTTGGAAGTATTGATACAGGCCCAAATTCACACTCTCTAAATAATTTTGGACCATGGATCACGATTATCTGTGTTTTGGGCTGATCCACATCCGAGAAGAGATCCAAGTCATGAGAACTTGAGAGCATGAGACGATAGAGTAAAAAAGGCACCTCACTCTTTGATCCCTCAAAATTCACACTTAGATGCTTTTTAAATATCACACATAAAATACAATGTCCATGAACCAAAGGCATCTTTTTGAGCTCTCTTATATCTCAACAATTCAACCTCTTTCTAATCCAAGGGTCGAAATGTAGGAATGGCTTGATTTCTGCCATTCAATCTTATCCTTTGTATTTTTTAGCCAATCCAACGGTTATAATTCATTTTCAAGGCTTTCAAATCCATTGAAGCAAGACGAAACACCGATTGAAGTTGTTTTTCTCTTGTTTGATCGAACAAAACAAGGAACACCTATGCTTAGCCTAGGTGACTAAGGTACTAGATTGTGGCCACTACCCTCTTCTCCTTGTTCCATCACTAATCACTCATTAATCTGAAAGTTCCATGTAGGCCTCATTTCTCTCCTAATGCTAAGAAAACAAGGTATGTTTTGGAGCCTCCTTCTTTTCCAAAAGAGTGTGTTTATGTTACAAGGAACAATCAATCTCTTCATGCAAAATGCAAAATGCAATAGTGGAATGAAAATCGAGTATCAAAGCAACATAGACAAAAAGCAATATCCAGAAAAAATTAGGTATGGGTCAAGAAAGGAGAATGCTCCCCTCCTACTTTAAGATCTCAGCCAACAAGAGGTTGAAAGCTCCATGAACAACTAGTAATAATTCCATGAATCAACCAATGATTCGAGATATCTAGGTTCCCAAGCACCTTTTGAAGGCACAAAACAATGTATCTCACATGTGGGTGACAAAAGCTAGGCTATAGGCATTTGGAAATCCTATCTATTCAGCTTTGATAGAAAAACCTAGCCTGAACCCCTCTGGTCAGATAAAACATAAATCCATGTTGCCTAACCTATACAACCCCTGTACTACTCAACCCCTCACTTTCTAGAAATGGATGTGGAGGCTTTCCCAAAATAAGTCATTAACATCAATCTCTTCACCGTGTATACATGTAAAAACATACACCTCCAGTCTAATCATGGTCTCCAAAGTTCATCTCAATACCGAAAAAAAAAAATTTGAATCTCATTGTAAACTCATACGAAACCCATACATAAATGAATGATGTAATGCGGAAAACAATAACATGTTTAACCAACCTAGATGAGCTTCCCCTACACCGTATGCACCATGAGGAGATCATACATTGCTCTGAGTATGCATATAGGAGATAGGCTCTTGTTGAGCTCAATTACGCAATGCATGAACATTCACCTAGTAAGGGAATTCATGTCAATATTAGAAAGGGACCAAGTTCTTACCATAAACGAATATTGTATCTCCTATCATGTTAACATTTAATTTCCCTTATCTTAGTAGATAACAGTTAGCTTCAGAGACGGATCAAAATGGAGCAGCTAGACCTAGCTCCATGCCCATCAATTATAGAGTTATCTTGATAGACCAGTACCCCTTACTTCGTCCACCAAATTTTTCTGAGTTTCAAGAAGAAATCGCCATTGAGTGTCCAGAATTTAGTTGAATGGAGAGTGTGCATGCCAAATCACACTCGTTCCAAGGTCTTGTAGGACCTCTTGTAGATAGCAAATACATTTTGGAGTCCAAACTAGAATTCGAACAGTATTGGGATCATTTTCAATTCTTCTCGCAAGAATTAGAAGCATTGCAGAACTCACACAAATTGCACCCTATGTGGGAAAAGTGAAAAATAGATGAGTATCTTGTGGCACCACTACAAAATCTAGAATTCTCCCTATGTTACTTTGGGATGCATATTTTGCAACTAGGCATAGATAGAGATATATTAGGAACGTCTGTTTTTCCCTCGCTACTCCCTATTCATGCATTGAATGCATAAATTAGCTCGAGAGGCCCTCCAAACATTTGGTACCCACGTACCTTCTACAATAAGGAAACACTAGTGCCTGCAAAGATCAAGAAGACTAAATTCTTGAATCTTACTTACATGTGTGCTATTCCTCTAAACCTATCTACCACACTATAAATGTTCATGTAGCACTTCACATTTCTAGGACACGAATGCAAAAACAAATTTCTTAAGCTTATACATTGTACATAATGCATCCTTAAAAATCATCCCCCCCCAATGGATCATAGATTAGTTATATTGAGCCAACACTAGGTGCCCAAGGAAACAAGTGTTATCTCACCTTTCTTAATTGGGCTATAAGGATTAGAGCCCCAAATAAGAATGGAAGAAAAAAGGTACTAGAAATAAGAAGAACCTAAGTGGCACCCATAATGGAGGAAGCATTTATTTTCCCAATTATTGTTATAACAACACACAATGCAAGAGTCTCTTTTTACTTTGGATACTAGATTTGCTTCTAGATTTTAAATTTTTGGGTAATCGATTTGTCTCACAGTAATATGAATGGCATGGCTATCTAGTCTCATAGGCAGATAGAGAAGAAGAGAAAGAATAAGTTGAAGAGCAAAAAGAAGAATAGGAACAAGAAGAGGAGCAATCAAATAACCCATCCTAAATACAATCACTTCAATGAATATATTGTCAAATCAAAGAAGTACAATGATAAAAAAGTGGACGATATTCCAAGAGCCAAAAGAAACTTGGACCTACATATGTCTTTCAAGACAAAATGGTACTTGAAGTAATCTTAAATTAGATAGCATTCAAGGTTCAAGGACCTTAGTGATCACCTCATCACGAATAAGAAACCCATCCTCATGTGGCTCATTCTCCATCATGGGCTATGGATCAACATCACAATGAATAAAATTTGCAATGCTCCCTATGGTGCAAGTGATGTTGCATTTGTAGAGAATACTTGGGTCACATGGTCATCTTGTCCTTAGGCCATCATGAGTTGGTTGCAGTCTTGGAGGCTTGTTTTGATGGAGCAAGCTAATTGAAAGTAGGATTTTCTTGGTGAATCATTTGGATGCTTGTCACTCTTTCGAATGTTGTTAGGAGCAAACCCCTCTGCAAAATTTGAAAGGATAGATGTGTAGTCAACTTCGACAAGACTCCCAAAGAGTGTTCCATAGAGTAATATCTTAGTAGCCTTGGGAAAAGGATTCATGACCGTAAGAAAACACATCCCTTTAGAGACTATAGGGTGTTCATGGTAGATCGCGACTAGATCAAAAGTTAGTCTTTCTCCTCATGAAAGGTACGAAGATATCATAGATCTTTTTTGTCACTCTCCCTAATCTTCTCGTACTTTTCTTGTTTATAATATCAAGCTCTATTGTTGAAAAAGACAACCTGAAGCACAACAAATGTGATTTATATTGGAGAATCACCATATAGGACAGATAACGGATACCATGTTGGGAGAATTCACAAGTGAATACCAAGTAAACCCTATGATGCTGGTTGAAAGAATGCCAAAACGGCTCAATAATCCCAATTTACGCTGAAAACAACACAAATATCTGCCTTCCTTACTACATCCACCAAGGAAAATTCCTCGACTATGGAATACCTTGGTCTTGATCAAACCTCACGTTTTACGTAGAGTCGCCAAGAGCCTCACTAACTCTCATGTGTCTATGGTCCTCACGAATTCCATCTATATGCTTGTATAGCCTAAGGGTTATCTGCCAAACCTATGCCTCTTCGGCCTCTACTGATAAACTCATCCTCCTAGTTAGCTTGTCTCTAGTCGAAATCTTTCTGTAGCATGTCCTAAGGTGCTCAAGGACTACTACTTCAAGCGCTCAAGTTACATGCTAGCCCTAGCAATTCCATATCGAACTGCAAACATATTTATGTGACATTAATCACATCTTCTTGTCCAACTCTTCTCGAGTCTCAAATTGTAATACAAGAGTCGTGTATGCAAGAATTCTAATACATGTGTACCGAAGAAATTGTAATACATGTGTGTGGTGCAGGCTCACTTCATTCCCAGTCCTCTCCTCTCCTTTCCCTTTTACTCACTATGTACGTGTACAAAGCTGCTTGCGTAGTCTTTACTCTGACACCTTCATTTTCACAAGAACAGCTCGCTCTCTTTTATTCATCCGCATTTGTAAGTGCACCGTCCCAAAAACACATACTTTGTTCCTTACTTTGTTCTGTTATTTTTTTTAGTACTTAGATGGCAACATCACCTAACTGCTGAAATGTGCGATGCTGGCTCACTAAAGTTTCTTGATACCAAATCCTTTATCAGTTTTTCATATTCATTTTGATTCTCTTTATTTATTATTGTTGTAATTTCAATTAATAAATACGAGAGAGTATCAGAACATCCAAACTACAAAAAAAATGCCATATTTCCAAACACTTCCTATCAAAGTATTCTTCTAGTGGTGAATGGTTTGATTTTCGCTTGCAAGGGCTTGAATGCAAATATACTACAAGAGGAACTATGCATTCTACTCATGAGATTCTGGGCACTTTCAAGTACACATGCGTTCATGGAAGATGTCTATATGTATATATGTTTGTCAAGGAAAAAAGTGACTCTCTCGACTATGCCACCAGAAATCCTAGATAGACAAAGGGATCAAGGCACGTAGCAATCTACTATGTTAGCTTTCTGTGCAGAAGGATACTTAGGGGAGAGAGAGAGAGAGAGAGAGAGAGAGAGAGAGAGAGAGAGGCATGTGATATATGATGCCCGAGAGATGGTGAGCTCTACCCCACTCGAAGTGAGGGAGGATAAAATGAGAGAAAGAAAAGGATGTCGTTTTACTTCTATCAGGTACCCTCCATTCAAAGAAAACTCCACGTGAGAGAGGGTTTGAGTAATAAGAGTTCTGAAACTGCCCTTGAAAAACGTTAGAGAGTAGGGAAAAGAGAACCAGTTGTATTGTATTAGCTCCATGATCACAATTTAGAGTTTTTCATGAATTGCATGCACCCGGTCTACCTTATATAAAAAAGATGAAGGCCATTTAGAATAGAGGAGAGAAAAGAGGGAAACAGAAGAAAAGAAACGGAGAGCAATATGGGCGATAGGAGATGTTTCATGGATTTATCGAAGAACATGATAGTTTCTATCAACACATTACATCAACGGTATGGGGGCATAGCTCGCTTTGTACATCAGACTTTCACGAATCTCCCTTTGTACATCAGACCTTTGTATAAAAGGTGCTACACCAAGCTTGCTCTGGACCTACGAGAACATACACACACATAATTAGTAGTCATAAAAGTTGTCACTCTGAAGTGCCTACCCTTTTGGACGTTGACATGAATTCTTTCATACACTTATAACTCATGCAAGACATTTGGACCTTTCTTATCCGAAGGATCTCTTTCCTAATCTTGCTTTACCCTGGGGTAGGGACTTCATTTTCTTTTTCCCTATTTATTTTTTTCCTTGCAAGAATAGTTTCGTTGTTGAATATACCCTAAATCTCAAGGTTTCTCGGAAGACAATGCATTCCTGCCCTCAGTTTCATATAATCGTTATGTTTAGCCACCCATAGGTTTCGGGGGGGGGGGGGGGGGGGGGGGGGGGGAGGGTTGGGTTACGTTTGTGCAATTCTAAATGGTCTCATAGAGATAGATATTGATAAAGATAAATCAAAAGAAGTTGTATGGTGCTAACTTATCGATTATTGAGCAGAGGTGACAAAAAGCTAGTAGCCAGCAATAATTGAATTTTTCTACCACAATGACAGCCATAGGTTTTGGAGAAATAGGAAAATGTTTCATGTATTTGATGCCATCCATTATCATTAGTGTTCATGTGAAAGGCTAAACGGCCACTAGACACTTTTGCATATATTCTTTAATAAAACATATAGTGGCTTGGTCACTCACAAGCTCTAAATTAGACGACATTTTGTATGAACTAAGAAATCTGTGTTCATGGTTCGTGTACTATGTGTCTTCTATGTATTCTGCAACCCTTCAGAGTACTGTGTGCAGTGCTGGAGTTTGGGTTTCTATAGCAAGGGTATCATTGCAAAGCTCACGAGAGGGAGATTCTACCATCGTGCATTGCCATAGAAATACTTCAGTGGTATTAGATCATTTTGATACGAAAGCTTTGTTACTTTTGTGCGAGCAAAGCGAGCACCCACCCGCCTACCCATGGCTTACAACTAAGGTGGCACCCAAGGCATAGAACTTGGCATACCTTGTCACCAGAGTCACCAATGTCACTATTGGCACCGTTGGCTACATGTGAGGGAGGACCTCAATGATCAAGGAAGACAAAGGTTCCGATACTTCTCCGGAGGTCACCCATCCTAGTATTGTTCCCCTCGGATCTCGCTTAGCTAGCAATCTCTTGCCACTAAGCTAAACTCTTGTGGTGTTTGAAGAAGGGGAAAAACTAAGGTAACATTACCTTGAGCATGTTTTGGGCCCTCAGAGCTTCGTTCTTTGCTTCCAAATCCTGTTTTGAAGTAGTTTTTGGGGTAATTCTTGGAGCCAGTTTGAATTACTTTCATGCATAGTTCTCTTTACACAAGTTCAAGAACACCAATAAGAGTGATCTTTGTACTTCTTGGACAACAAATGTTCACCTTGGGGCTATGTTTTCATCTACATTAGTAAATCTACAGGTTTCTTGAAAGGTTTAGTTGTGGTGGGAGCAACATCGTAAGAAGAAAATGTTTTCTTGTTCAATTAACACTTTAAATAAAAAGTTCAATACTTTACATAAAAAGTCCAAGCCCATGACTTGAGTGAAAAATTCACTAGTGTTTTTACCATAAATGAAGTAGAATGAACAAATACTAAAATAGTTTCCAAAAGATTACGAAGAAAAAGGGTTTGGAGTGCTTGAGTTGGAGTTAGGTGTAGTTCCGATGATCACTATCACCTCCTCCCTCTCCCATCTAGTATGAGAGGTTGAGATGTGCTAATGTTTGGATGCCGTGCAGCAGATAGGAGTGTCTCAAGAATAGCATTTGGCCCTGTAGTAGAGTGTTCCATCGCTTTGGTGGAGGTGTGGTATTTGATTTGGAGTCATGTTTAGTAGTTGTGTAGTACCATTGCAGGTTGGTGGTATGTCAAATCATAGAGGCCATTGGTGCGAAATTGCTTCTTCATGAGTATCTTATTCAGCTTGTGTACTATCGTTATAGTTTGGAGCATGTGATATATATTGGCCAGTCGTATCATATAGCTTGCTCAGGTGTATCGTATTTCCGGCTCTAAGTTTATATATCAATTATCCTTTCCTTTCACATTGTATCAAATTGTGATTAGACATGTCATTACATGTGGGAGGAGGGACAACTGTGTATCATGGTTATTGTCCAACATCAGGGTTAATTTTCTAATGTGTATCATATAATTTGGTTGAATATCATTCTTTAAGGGCTATATCTTTTAGATAGTGTATTATATGATTTGATGGCACTTTTCTAGAGAGGTACCATGTGGTATTTCTTAGGGATAATCATTTTACTTGGAGTAGAGTCTGCTAGTATAAGAAAATACCAAGTAGATTTTGAAGTCCAAATTAGAATCGATCACATTTGGAATATTTTTCAATTATTCTCACAAGAATTAGAAGCATTTCAAGACTCACACAAATTGCACCCTATCTAGGAAGATTCCTAAATGGATGAGTATTTTGCAGCACTAGCAAATCTAGAACTCTACCACTATTACTTTATGATTCATATTTTGCAAGCAAGCATAGATAGAGATATTCTAGGAACCTTGCTTTTTCCCTCACTATTTTCTAATCCGTCCTAAAAGAAATTTTCCTTCATGCATAAACTAATTCTAGAAGCCCTCAAGATCTTTGGTACCCATGTACCTTATGCGGCAAGGAAACGCTAGTGCCTAGAGATACCAATAAGACTAAAGTCTTGAAGCTCACTTACATTTGAACTGTTACTTTCATCCTATCTAGCATAATATATATGTGCATATAGCACTTCACATTTCTAGAATAGGATAGATTTACCCAACCACAAAAAAATTGTTAAGATTATATCTTGCATAGAATGTGTCCTAAAAAATCAATTTCTCCCAATGGAACATAGATCACTTATATGTAGCCAGTACTAGGTGACCATGAAAACAAGTGTTGAACACGTGATGTGCAATTATGAAGATAGTCTATATATGTCTTGCACATGACATATGAGTTCAACGGACACTCAATTGTGGCCAACTATAGACATTCAAAGAGGGCATAGGGTGCACTTCTCACCAAATTCAAAGAATGCATGGGACTATCCCTTGCTTAAAACCAACAAAAGCATCACCCACTTGTCTCTCTTCACTAATGAATCCACCACCAATTATCCCACCTTTCAAAATTGTGATATGGGGATTCGAGTCCTAACTAACAACAAAAGAAAAACAAAGTACTAGAAACAAGAAAAACCCAAGGGGCATCCATAATGGAGGAAGCATTTGTTCTCCCCATGATTCAGACAACAACAGAGAATGGAGGAGTCTTGTTTGACTTTGAGATACCTAATACCCTTCTTAATTTTGAATTTTAGGGTAATCAATATGTCTTATAGTAATCTAAATGGCATGGCTATCTAGAATCATAGACAAATAGAGAAGATGAACAAGATGAACAACAACAACCAAAATAAAGATGGAGAAGAAGAGGGCCAACCAGATCACCCAACATACATAGAAGCACTTCAATGAATATATTGTCAAATTGAAGAAGTAATGGCAAAAAAATGGAAGAAATTCTGAGAGAAAAAAACAAATTGGACCTAGATATGTCTTTGAACACAAAATAGTGCTTAAATTGGTCATAAATTAGATGGCGTTCTAAGTTCAAGGACCTCACTGATCCCCTCATCCAAAATAAGAAATTAATCTTCACGTGGCAGATTCCCCATCATGGGCTATGGACCAACATCACAAGCAATAAAATTTGCAATGCTCCCCCATGCTGCGTGGAATGTTTCATTGGTAGAGAAGACTTAGCTCACTTGTTATTTTCTTTTTTTTGGGCCATCATGACTTGGTTTCACTTTTGGAGGTTCCTTTTGATGGAGCAAGTCAATTCAAAGTAGGGTTTGCTTGGTGAGCAATTGGATGGTTTTCACTCTCTAGTTTGTTGTTAGGAGCAAAGCCCTCTATAAAATGCTGAAGGATAGATGTGTGGTCAGTGGCTACAAGACTCCCAAAGAGTGGTCAATAGAGATATACCTTAGTAGCGTTGGGACAAGGATTCATGATCGTAACAAAACAATCCCTTTAGGCACCATAGGGTGTGCATCATAGCTAACAACAAGACGAAAAACAAGTTGGTCCCTCATGAAAGATATGAAAAGATCATAGAGCTTCTTTGTAACTCTCCTTTATCTTTGTGTATTTTTCTTGTTTATAATATAGAGTTCTTTTGTTACAAAAGACAACCTAAAGCACCTAAATATGATTTATTTTGGACAATCACCATACAAACCACATAATGGAAACCAAATTGAGAGGATTTTCTATTGACTCCCAAGTAAGGTCAACGATGCTGTTTATCCGAGGTTTACACTGAAAACAATAGAAATATCTACCTTCGTTACTACATCCACCAAGGAAAATTCCTCGACTATGCAATACCTTGGTCAAGTCACAAGTTTTACCTAGAATCACCCAAGAGCCTCACTAACATACATTTGCCATGGTCATCACGAATTCCATCTATATAATTGTATAGTGTTCTTGTTAGCTTGGGGCTCTAATGATAAATGCATCCTCCTAGTTACCTTCTCTCTAGTTGAAATCTTTCTCTAGCATTTCTTAAAGTGCTACTTGTGAGGAGATGGATAGGTATTGTCTAGAGATGAGTTGGTGTTGCACAAAACCTGCTCTACACCTGCCAAGTTAGCTCTAGGGATGCTTAGTAGACTCCTTTTTCTTCACAAAAATGCACTTAGAATTGTCAAGTACTTTGGAACATCACTTTCAAAAGTTTGAATCAAAACATATAACTTGCATGTACTATAAATGTGAAGAAACCTTCTATTTTAGAAATAGAAGTGCTAAATGTTTTGCTTATAGCTCACAGTCAGATACAAATTTATCAGAAAGCTTTTGCACACTTCTAATTCAAGTGAATAGCTAGCTAGCACAAGTTGTTTCATAAATTTAGAGGTACTATAATCTGAGAAATAAGTTGAACAACGAAGGTGGGTCATCCCAACATTTCAGGAGCATGAAGTTGTGCAAACACAATCGAGTTCATCAATTCATATCTCAAGCTTGGCTTAACCAAAGATAATGAAACTTGATAGATATATAGTAGATATTTTAGTTTAACTTTACCAAATTAGACTGCATCAAATGCTTGAGTACACACAGAGAAATCATTTTTGCAATACCACTAAAATGATGAAGATGCAACAGGGAATAGTAGACAAAAATGAATTTGAAGAATGTATCGAATTATGTATGCTAATGAACATATGATACAAGGGAAATGTAATGGACTACTCATGCATATTTTGAGATCAAGGTATGCTCAATGGTGTAGCTCAATAGCAATGATAATGACTCAAACATGCCTCGACTAGAAGATTCTCTATTTATAGTACTCAACTACTGAGTTTGAATTTTGAATTTCCCTCAGCTAAAGTGTTACTACACTTTAGGGGTTGTTTGAATTGATTCCTTCTACCATATGAGTTGTGGTTCTAGTTCCCTTACTTCACAAGATTCCATAATGGCATATTCGTTTTCTTTTACATATACCCAAAGGTAAATACTCCTCAATTGATAAGAAGGTGTCCATATGCGGTCGTCCATGTGAGGTACATTAATTGAGAAGTAGTCCTAAGTATTTAGCCATGCACTTAGGCTTGCTAAATGTACCAATATCTCCCCCTCAAGCCTAAGATGCTTGAGTCTTCTATCATTCTTGATTTCTTGTAAATGAACCATTGATTTGAACTTGCTTAATTTGCTTCCATCCAATTCTTTTGTCATCATATCTACACATTGTTGATTTGTAGATACATATTATAGTTGTATCTCCTTACTCATGATCTTTTCCGTGGCATAATGGTAGTGGATTTCAATATGTTTGGTCCTCACATGATAGATACGGTTAGCAACAAGATTTAATGAACTAATGTTATCTCCAAATATATGTGGAGTTGAAGTATTCAACCCTAAATCTTAATATAGGGTCTTGATTGACATAGCTTCTTGAGTAGCATTTGCAAGTCCTCTATATTCAGCTTCAGTTGATGAGAGAGCAATTGTGGGTCTCATCTTGGAAGACCATGAAATTATTTTGGTACCTGCAAAGGTGAGGTATCCTTTGGTGATTCTCCTATCATCTTTTGAGCCAGCCCAATCTGCATCAAAAAAATTGTTTGACATCTATATCAGAGGTATAAGGGTAGTATAACCCTTCATTGATTGTGCCCTTCAAATACTTTAAGATTATTTTAGTTGCTTCCATGTGAGGCTTCCTTGGAATGTGCATGAACTGACTTAGCACACTAACTTCATAGTATATATCTACTCTAGTTAGATTTGCATAGTTCAAGCTTCCAAATAAGCTTTGGTAACTAGTCACATCTTCAATTAACTCACCTTATTGAGAACTTAGCTTTTGATTTACCTCCATGGGTGTACCTGTAATGTTTTTATTTTCCATCTTGAACTTGGTGAGCATATCTCCAATGTACTTTCTTTGCATTAGGAACATACCTTTCTCTATATACAATACTTGCAAACCTAGGAAGTATGTGAGTAAGCCAAGATCACTGATCTTAAACTCTTCTTTCATATGAGCTTTGATCCTCTTGATTCCATCTACATCATTACGTGTAATGATTATATAATCCACATATACACAAAGTTATATGATCTCTAAGTGATTCCTCTTTATGAAGAGGGAATGATCTGCCTGGCTTACCATAAAGCCCTTATCCTACAAGTAGGCGACTAATCTATGATTCCTAGCTCTAGGAGCTTACTTCAAGCCATACAAGGCTCTCTTCAATCTGCGCACATATTCTAGATATGGTTTATCTTTTAAGCATGGAGAGTGAGCCATGTATACCTCCTCTAAAATCCAGCCATTTAGAAAAGCATTTTTAACATTCATGTGATAGATATTCTAGTTCTTAGAAGATGCTATACTCATGAGTACTCTAATTGTAGGAATCTTTAGAACAGATGAGAATGTCTCTTCATAATCAAGACCTTGGGTTTGAGCAAAACATGTGGCCACAAGCCTCGCTTTTTACTTGTTAATTGAACGATCAAAATTTTTGTTTACCTTGTAAATCCACCTTGAGCTAATGACCTTCATAGTTGGTTTCTTGGGAACCAACTTCGAACTCTAATGTTTGTTGTAGGGCTTCTATTTTTTCTTCCATGGCTTCTCTCCATTTTTGTTTCTTCTTGGCCTCTTCATATGTTGATGTCTCTTCTGATTTTGTATCTTGAGAACTATAAATGGAATGCTTAGTGACCAAAAATGTGTCATAACAATACTTTTCTGGCTTCCTTTTCTCTCTAGTAGACCTCCTTATATTTTATTGAGATGATTCCACTATATCTCTCATCTCTTGCACTTTGGCCTTGCCTTTGGAGTTCCAAGAGTTGATTTCCCTTCTTGGAGTCTTCTAATTTTCCTTCAAGGTCACTTGATTCTTCATGTCTATGCTCTTTCCTCTTTGACAATGTTGGAAAGTCTTCCTCTAGGTCATAGGGAACTTTGATTTTCCTACAATGAAATTTTTCATCAAACACAACATCTCTACTAATAATCAACCCTTTATTGCTTGGATTATATAAACTATATCATTTTTTATCAAGTTCATAGCCAATGGATACACATTTCTCTGCCTTTGGATCCAATTGTCCTTTGATTTGTGAAGGTATGTGTGCATATGCTATGCACCTATTAATGCAAGATATTTCTTGAAACAAGAGAACACGTCATCTTTATGCTTCATAAAATATAGTATTCTCCATCTGCTATACTCATCAATAAATGACTCATAATACCTCGATCAAGAGATTGATGGCTCCTTGTTTGTCCCCCCATACATCTATATGGGCTAGCTCCAATAGCTATCCATGAATTTATCTCTGCTTTGTGAAGGGTTGTATATGACACTTGCCAAATTGACAAGCATTGCATTTGTAAATCATATGCTGCTTGGAGATATTTGGTATAACAAGCTCACTTTGATCCCTAGTAATTTGCTTCATACACCTTTCACCTATATGAGCTTACATTTTGTGTCAAATTTCCAATCTGATAATATTTGACTACCATAATTGAACAAAGCAATGTTCCTAGTATCTTTGACCTCAAATGTGAATAGTCTTTTATTATTTTATCCTCTTGATATCCTTTTGAATCCCTCATGCGGATCCTCAACCAATGCTCCATTCTTTATGAATTTGACCTGCAATCCTTTTTTGATAATTTGACCAACGTTTATGAGATTTTTGGTTATGGTTGGCACATACAATACCTTGCTCAATAGATTCATATTACCATGTAAAGTCTTCATGTTGCCTATATTCTCCATTGGATGCCTTGTGTCATCTCTTGTTTGGACTTGATGTCTATTCCTTGGATCCTCCAAGTCTGACAATATAGTTAAATTCCTGCTACATGATTTGAACAACCTCACTCTATATAGAACACATGTTTATCTGTTTACCTTGCTTCATGGTCATGTTCAACAGAAGTGATGAGTCCTCTTGAGTTTGATCATCTACATAATTGTTGTAGTCTCTCCTTCCTATGTATCCTCCTTGATAATTTTTTTTGTTGTATGAGTTGTTGTTGTAACCATTGTTATTGTTGAGTCTACCTCTTGAGATTCGACGGACTCCTCTATTTTAACATCTTCCTCTTTGATTTCTAGGGTTTGTGAAAACATTCTTAGTAATGTGATTAGTTAAGCCACATATGGCACACACAGAGCAACTTTGAGATCTCCCCCTATTTTGTCTTCCTCCTTTGCCTCTTCCTCTTGATCCTCTACCTCTACTTGCAAAATTTCTTGAGCTGCCCTCATCATCAAACTTTTGACCTTTGGATTTGCTATATTTACTTTTGTTCTTATTAATATAGAGAACAGAGGATTGATTACCTTTAGAGTTATCTCCATTATTCATAAGCTTTCCCTCATGTGTGAACAATTGTCCCATGAGGTTGTTGAATAAGGAACTTGCATATCCATGTAGAGGTCCATGGCTGTGGTGAAAGCTTCCCTTTTGTCATCTGCTTTTATTCAAATGATCACTTGTCTTACTATCTGATCTTCATCAATGATTTCTCCAATTCTTCCAAGTTGATCTTCTATGTCCATCTTGGTGACAAAATCAGTCACACTTTTCTTGGGCTTCTTCTTGAGTGTGGTGAACTCCATCCAAAGTTGATTCTTCCAAGTCTTGGTACTTAATGGGAAGAAGCATCAAGAGCATTCCAAGTCTCTTGTGAAGTTTTGCAACTCCTGATGTGTGAAAGTAAAAAAATCAGAAATTGATTTTAGAATGTATGACCTGGCGAGAACATCCTTTGAGCACCATGTAGTTAACCTCTCTTATTCTTCTTGAGTTGGTTGTCCTTTGGTTCAGAGGATCCACATCATGTCATCTCTAGATATGTAACCATATAGGTTTCTTCCTTGAAGATATGCTTCCATTCTAAGTGACGAGGCTAAGTAATTACCTCGATCTAATTTTTCTATGGATGAAGGAAAACCTTCTCCCATGTTGATTTCTTGTTGCTTTGATACCACTGTGAGTAGATGGTTAGATATTCCCTACAGATAAGTTAGTGTTGCATAAAAGATGCTCTACACCTACCAAGTTAGCTCTATAGATTCTTGGAGAATTCTTTGGCTTCAAAAAAACGCAATTATAACCACCAAGTACTTTGGAACATCACTTTCAAAAGCTTGCATCGAAACAGATAACTTGCATGTACTAGAAATGTGAAGAACCCTTCTATTTTGGGAGTATAAGTGATCAATGTTTTGTTGAGCTCACAAGCTTGTATGAATTGACCATAAAACTTCTGCACACTTCTAGTTTAAGAGTATAGCTAACTAACACAAGTTATTTCATGAATATAGATGCACTATAGTCTGAGAAATAAGTTTAACAACGTAGGGGGGTCATCTTGACATTTCAGGAGCATGAAGTTCTACAAACATAGTCGACTTCATCAGTTCATATATGAAGAGTGCCTGAACCAAAGATAATGATACTTACATATCTAGATAGTAGACTATTCACTCTAACTATACCAAGTCAAAGTGCATCAAATGTTTGAGTAAACACATAGAAATCATTTATGCAAGATCACTAAAATGATGAAGATGCAACCGAGAATAGTAGATAGAAATGAACTTGAACAAATGTATCAAATTATGTATGTCAATGAACATATGATACAAGGGATTTGTAGTTGACTATCATACATATGTTGAGCTTAAGTTATGCTCAATGGTGTAGCTCAATAGTTATCAGAATGACTCACACTTACCCACGATTAAAAGCTTCTCTATTTAGACTCAAGTAGTGAGTTTGAATTTTGAATTTCCCCCACATAAAAGTGTTCCTACACTTTAGGTGTGGTTTAAATTGATTCCTTCTACCACATGAGGTGTAGGTTGAGTTACCTAACTTCACGAGGTTCTATATTCTCTTGCTTTTACATTTACATAAAGTTAAATACTCCTAAATTGATAAGAAGGTGTTCATATGTGGTCCTCCATGAGAGGTACATGAATTGAGAAGTAGTCCTGAATATTTAGCCATGGACTTAGGCTTGTTAAATGTACCAACACCTTGCTCTCAAGAACTTCTATTTCAAGCGCTCAAAGTACATGCTAGCCCTAGCAAATCCATATCGAACTGCAAACGTATTTGTGTGACATTATTCACATCTTCTTCTCCAGCTCTTATCGAGTCTAAAATTCTAATACAAGTATTGTGTACGCAAGAAATTGTAATACATGTGTGTGGTGCATGCTTACTTCATTCCCAGTCCTTTCGACTCCTTTCCTTCTTACTCAGTATGTACGTGTGCAAGGCTGCATGCGTAGTCTTTTCTCGTTCACCCATCCCCATTTGTAGGTGCACCGTCTGAAAGACAGTTACTTTGCCCATCACATTCCTCTGTTATTTTCTTAATACTTAGATGACAACATCACCTTATTGCTCAAATGTCGGATGGTGGCTCACTACAATTACTCGATACCGCATCCTTTATCATCTTTACATATTCATTTTGATTCTCTTTATTTATTATTGCTGTTATTTCAATTAATAAATAGGAGAGAGCTATCTGAACATCCAAACTACCTATCAATGTATTCTCGTATTGGTAAATGGCTTGATTTTCGCTTCCAAGGGCTTGAATGAAAAGATACTACAAAAGAAATTATGCATTCTATGTTAAGAAGTATTTTTCAAATAGCATGTTCGTGTGATTCTGGGCTCTTTCAAGTACACTTGCGTTCATGTGATGTATATATTTCTGTCAAGGAAAGAGGAAAAGCCACTCGAAATCCAAGCAATACAAAAGGATCAAGGCACGTAGCAATCTACTATGTTAGATTTCTGTGCAGAAGGCTACTTAGGAGAGAGAGAGAGAGAGAGAGAGAGAGAGAGAGAGAGAGAGAGAGAGAGAGAGGCATGCGATATGTGATGCCCGAGAGTCAGTGATGGTGAGCTCTTACCCACTCAAAGTGAGGGAGGATTGAGAGAAAGAAAAGCATCTGGTTTTACTTCTATCAGGTAGCCTCCATTCCAAGAAAACGCATCAGTGTGCCTTTCGAATACTACACATGAGAGAGGGTTTGAGTAATAAGAGTGCTTAAACTGCTGTTAAAAAACCTTAGAGAGTAGGGAAAAGAGAACCAGTTGTATTGTATTAGCTCGGTGATCAAAATTTAGACTTATTCAAGAACTGCATGCACCTAGTCTACCATATATATATATATATATATATATATATATATATATATATATATATATATATATATAAAAGATGAAGGCCATTTAGAATAGAAGAGAGAAAAGAGGGAAACCGAAGGAAAAAACAGAGAGCAATATGGGCGATAGGAGATGTTTGATGGGTTTATCGAAGAACATGGTAGTTTCTATCAACACATTACATCAACGGTATGGGGGCATAGCTCCGTTTGTACATCAGACTTCCAGGAATCTTCCTTTGTACATCAGACCTTTGTATAAAAGGTGCTACACCAAACACAGACACCCACACACACAATTAGTAGTCATAAAAGTTGTCACTCTGAAGTGCCCACCCTGTTGGACGTTGACATGAATTCTTTCATACACTCATAACTCATGCAAGACATTTGGACCTTTCTTATCCCAAGGACCTCTTCCTAATCGTACTTTACCTTTGGGAAAGGACTTCCTTTTCTTTTTCCCTATTTATTTTTTTCCTTGCAAGAATAGTGTTATTGTTGAACATCAGGGTTCCTCGGAAAATGATGCATTCCTACTCTCAGTTTCATAAAATCGTTATTTTTAGCCACTCATAGGTTTGGCAGGGAGTGGGTGTACGTTTGTGCTAATATAAATGAGAGGTAGCTATTTGTAAAGATAAATCAAAAGAAGTTGTATGGTGCTATCTTATCGAATTATTGAGGAGAGGTGACAAAAACATATTAGCCAGCACTAACGTTGTTCTATCACTTTTATCTCATTGAATAAGATAATGGGGTGGAAATTATTCCATGGACATTTTTGTGACATCCCAATTTTAGAGTATGGTCTTTGAGATGACCATGGCTTCTTCCTACAACAACGGTGTGTAGATGTCACTTCTGTAGGGTCTTGTTCTACTCGTGAATCTTGTATGGAGACTACGGCTATGAATGATAGCAGCGGGTCTTATTCTACTCGTGAGTCCTGTATGAAGAGTACGGCTATGAATGATAGCAGTGGTTTTGCATGGAATCGTTGCATATATGGTAAGAAATCTATGCAGTCTATGATAATGTGTCTGAATCTTCATAGAAATAAAGGCATATATGGTAAGAAATCTATGCAGTCTATGATAATGTGTCTGAATCTTCATAGAAATAAAGATAAGGATCAATCATAATTAAGCACTCTTACCAATATTTTCTTAAGATATCATCGTAAGGAAAGGCTATAGGAACATTAACTATTGGGAGGTCCGCCTCCATCGTACTACTAAGATAGGTACCTAATATTAAAGAAAAGTTACGTTTTTAGTGTTGGGGGGTTAATCTACGATGGTGCTCAACATTCTTTCAATGCAAGATGGCATCCACAGATTTGCGTTGAAACAGACCTGAACCAGGTCCTTCCCTCGAAGATCTCCATAAACTGTGGAGATGGTAAGACCTGGACACAAGAGGTTACTTACAAGAATTTGCCAAACGCGTGCTTCCGGTGCGGGCATCAAGGTCATAGGATCAAAGACTGCCCTCTGAAGAAAAGTACCAGTAAAAACAAGCTTAAACCAAATGGGACCCTAGACCCTCTCCCCCAAGACGACACTCGGGGTCATCCCCCTCTAATGGAGGAAGAAGAGGGAACTCTCGTTGCTGAGACGGATTCAGAAGGATTCACTGAAGTGAGACGCAGGAGGAAAGTTAGCCCTCGAAGATCAACAGCAAGGAATACCACGACAGTTGCCCCCTCGAATAACATATACTGTAACCTAGAAAAAGAGATTAATGAGCTCGACTTCCTAGGGGACAACCACTTTGAAGGAGACCCCACGGATAATACCCTTGGGTGCTCTACCAGCAAAGAAGACAACCAAGAAGGTTATACCACGAGTAAAGAGGAAGGCTTCACTACCAGCAATGAAGACAACCCAGACAGCGAAAGCTCCTCTCTTGATCCTACCCTCCCGGTATGCTTTCCAAGATTACCGCAACAAAAGTCAAAGCTTAAAGGAAAACAACCTTCCGGCATGCCTTGGAAGAGCCCCCTCAAGAGTAGGATCCTAAGTCAAGAAGTAGGGAGGAAAAAAGAAGACCACAAGAAGAAAAAAGATCGGGTCCCTCCCCTCAAAGAGGGCAACCATCAGTAATGAAATTCACATCTCTAAACGTCAGGGGTCTGTCTGACCCGTCAAGAGCTTCGATTCTTAGCTAGTGGTTCAAAGACAAGTGCTTCGCCCCTGACTTTATTTGCTTACAAGAGATTAAAATCGACGGAGAGGATCTTCAGAAACGGCTTAAATGCATTTCTCCGAACCACCTTTGGTTCTCCACTTCTCACCCTAGAGGGACGGGGGGTGCTTCTATCGGCATTAGTCACTCCTTGTCTAGCAATGTGACCTTGACTTTTGAAGGTCGGAATCATCGTTGGATTGCTGCCTCTTTCGGGTTCCCTTTCCAGTTCATTGTGGTCTCAATTTATGCCCCTAATGGTGAAGCAGATAGAATGGATACTTAGGCTTCCCTCGACTCCCTTTCACACAACGTTTTGATTTGTGGGGACTTCAACATGGTTGAGTTTTCTGAGGACCGATGGAATAACAAAGGAAAAATTATTGACGGTCACGAGAAAGAGATATGGGATAAAATCAAGCTCCATCTCGACCTAGTCGAAGTGAAAGACATGAAAGGGTTCTCCTGGTCAAATCTCCAGTCGGGGGACTCTTTGAGGAAAGCAAGACTTGATAGATGCTACATCGATCAGAACACCATCCTTCAGTGGGGTATTCCTTCGATTTCCCAACACATGGACCTGACTATCTCAGACCACTATCCGATTACTCTGTCTTTCAAACCGATTCCCACGTTCCAGAAAGCTCCTTGGTTTCATGCTTGTCAGACATCGTTTTCCCTCCCCTCTGTCCACCAAGAAATTTCTGAGGTGTGGACGGAAGCCTTTGCTTACTATAATGAACCGGCTAAGTGTTGGAGAAGTGCAGTAGAAAGGACTCGAAAAATTCTAATCAGGACTCAAAAGGCTATAAGAGAAATCCGAAAAAAAAGAAGAGAAACGGTGTACCGGAGGCTCTCACGGCTTGAAGAAGAGGTGAACAAAGGTAAGTTACATTGCCAACAAGGTCTTTTGAAAATCAGGGGAAGACTAAGATTAGAGGAGGAGGTTCAAAGGAAAAATCTTCAAATTTTCTTCAAAGATTGGTGGGCAGGGAAGGCCGACAAACCAACGAAAGAGATGTGTAACATCCTCAAAAGGAAACAAGCTAGGGAATCCATCCCCCTATTGGTCGATAACAATGGAACTGAATGTTGCACGGAAGTGGAGAATAGATCTATCATCGTCGAACACTTTACCAATCTTCTCGGGGTCTCGACTCCTCTTTCCCCCCACAGGCGCGACTCCATGGCAACCATCTCAAGGGTTGCTCAAACCAGAATCCCACAGAACTTGATTGCTCTACTGGATGCTAACATCTCCGAGAATGAAATTATCGAGGTTATTGATGCCCTTCCCAATGGGAAAAGTCCGGGTCCGGATGGCCTTACCAATGAGTTTTTCAAGTCCTTCAAACATCAGGTGGCCACCCCACTGCGCCTCCTGTGGCAAGAGGCTCTCTCTTTCGGTGCCCTCCCTGAGTGCCTGAATAATGGCGTCATCAAGTTAATCCACAAACGGGGAGATAAGAACAAAATTGAAAACTGGCGTCCGATTACCATGCTCCAAATAGGATACAAGATAATTGCAAAAGTTATCGCCAACAGAATCTCTTGTCATTTAAAGTCATGGCTGTGCGAGGACCAGAAAGGTTTTATCAAAGGTAGATCTATACTTGAAGCAATTATCGATATTTGGGAAGGCCTTGCTTTTGCTGAGGAGTCTGCTCAAGATCTGGTATTCATTAAGATCGACTTCGACAAAGCGTATGACAGATTGGAATGGGACTTTATTCTTCAATCATTGAAAGACCTTGGATGCAGCCAAAAGTTCACGAAGATGGTTTCCACTCTTCTTGGAAATGCTTCAACTAGAATAAACATCAACGGTAATCTCTCTGAGGCCATTCGTTTAAAAAGATCAATTAGGCAAGGTTGCCCTCTGGCTCCATTACTATTCGCTATCGCCTCGAATGGACTCAGCTGCCTATTAAAGCATCACATGGACGCTGGCAATCTCAAGGGTCTTTCCTTACCTCTAAATCACGGCCAAATGATTGTGAGACTTTTTGCTGATGACATGAATGCCTTTGGTGCATAACGATATAAACAGCATTGAGGTGTTTTGGTGGTGCCTCCACACCTTTTGTGTGGCATCAGGCTCAAAAATCAACCATGCTAAAACTACTTTTAGAGCAATCAGCGGACATACTCCCCAATTGTTGGTGGATCAGGGTGTCAAGTCATCCCTAGCGGTCAAGTCTTCCGTCTCCTTGGCATTCCGATGGGATTCGACATCTCAATGGACCAACGCTGGAACTGGGTGCTATCCAAGCTGGATAGGAAGCTGAATCATTGGAAAGGTACGCAAGTCAACCTGGCAGGGCGTGCTATGGTTGTTAACACATTTATGTTGTCGACAATTATTTACTTTATCTCGTGTTGGAGGCCTAAGGAGAAAGACTTGGCCAAAGTGGAAAGATTCTGCAGAAACTTCCTTTGGACTGGGGACCCCAACAGGAGGGGGATTCCCAAAATCAAATGGGAAACTTGCATTAGCCCTAAAGACTCAGGGGGCTTGGGAATTTTGGATATTGTTGGGTTGGCTGACAAGTTGGCGGCAAAGTGGCTTATGAAGGCTTGGAGCAATAGGGAGTCCTCTTGGGCTAAATTGATCTTCAGAAACACGGAAGACCTTACCTTAGTTGGCCACCCTGGTTGGAAGGACATAGGGATTCTCACGCTTTTGTTCTCCCCCCACCCGGTCTTCCCTAAAGGCTCTAGCCTCGTGTGTTCCTTATGGAAGAATTGGAACAAGGCCAAACAGTTCATCAGAATCACTGATGAGTGGAAGTGGGCGGCCGGCATAAGACAAAATGACTCTATTTGGTTCCCGATCAGCGGCATTCGGGGGGTGGAGTCTTGGAACCTCCAAACTGCAAGGCGGTTATGGAACAAGGGGTTCAAACAGTGGAAACAACTCTGGAAACAAGAGACCAGCCAGTGGATTAGGTTCGAAGAATTGGATCCGAGACTTAGAGTTACCTTTGAGGAATGGACTCTTCTTCAAAGCAGGTGTTTAGCGTGGGACCGCTCAACTACCCGACTTCTCTGCGGTCAGGATCTTCCTTGCTTGGAGGGCCTCAAATGGAGCAATGGTAAGAAGCTATCCAGAATCCCCAACTTCAAAGAGGATTTAGATGTTCACCACACCCTTAACAAGAGATGGTGCCTTTCTTGGACCAAACTTTGGTGGGAGCTAAAATTCATGTCTATTTGGCACCCCCTAATTGAGGTCAAAAAGTCCGTTCTCATGTGGCAGATCTTGCATAAAGGTATCTGGACCAATGTAAGGGCTAACAAAATCTGTGGTGTGCCGCCATGGTGCAAGCGTTGCCATCGGCGCATCGAAGATTTAGCTCACCTGTTCTTCGACTGCCCCAAGTCCCGTGTTATCTGGCATCACGTGACCCGAGTATTGAGACTCACGAGCCAAATCAACTGGCAACATGTGATGTTGGGTGAGGCGATCGGCTGCTCTTCGAGGCTGTGGAATGCCATTAGAGGTGAGGCTCTCTGGAAGATTTGGAGGGAGCGTTGTGTTGTCAATTTTGGCCAAACTCCTAAGGAATGGTCGATCGAGAAATCCTTGTTTCTCCTAGGTAAAAGAATCTCCCGAGTCAAGAGATCGCCACCGTTTAGACATCACTGTATTTATCTCCTTGAAAACAACAAGCTGAAACCCAAATGGGTCCCACATGAGGGTGATGATAATTTTATCCGCCTCATTTGTAATGCCCTGTAGCTTGCCATACTCCTCCCCTGCATTGTGGGATTTGGGGGGTCCCATGGGCACTAGTCCCATTCACTTGTAACTTTTTCTCTTTAATATAATTAAAGTCTGGGAGATTAGGCTAAGGCCGAACTTCCTTTATTTAAAAAAAAAAAAATATAGCGTGTTAAAATATAGATCATAAAAAATGGGAATAAATATGTTTTTAGAGAAGAAAGTCAGTGTGTATGAATCGCCTGATTTAAGAAGATGAAGTGAAATATATTTAATTTTTTATTTTCATCTTACTTGATGTAATGAATGAGATTGAGAGAGTTGTGACTCATATAGCTACTCATAGATTTTCAATGTGACCCAAATTCTTATAGATTTTGAGATAAAAGAGAAACGATATAAGTCCTATATTGGTATTTGAGAACAATAAGAAACCCAAAAACTACAACTCATGAAATGAACTGAGCTAAAAGGAAAACGTTTAAGTCCGTATTGGTATTTGAGACAATAAGAAACCCAAAAAATACAACTCATGAAATGAACTGGACATCAAGGAACATGCAAATATGCTTCAATAAATAGACGTGATTGAAATGGGATATAATCTATCTGTGAGGTGTAATTTAGAAAAGATTCAAATAGGATATACATATATCACTGAGATAATAAATTAGGAAAATGAAGAAAATATTCTCTTCGTCAATTAACACTTTCAATAAAAAGTTCAAGCCCATGATTTGAGAGAAAAAATGAATAATTTCTTTTTACCATAAATAAAATAGAATGAACACAGACTAAAATAGTTTCCGATAGATTACCAAGAAAAAGAGTTTGAAGTGTCTGAGTTGGAGATAGGTGTAGTTCTGGTGATCATTGTCACCTCCTCCCTCTGCCCTATGGGTTGAGGGGTTCAGATGTGCTAATGATTGGATGCACTGGAACAGATAGGAGTGTGTGAGGAATGAGTTATTGGTGGCATTTGGCCCTATAGTAGAGTGTCGCCATCGCTTTGGTGGAGGTGCCGTGTTTGATTTGGAGTCATGTGTAGTAGCTTTGTAGTACCATTGGAATCTGGTGGCCTATCAAATCATATAGGCGAGTGGTGTCAAGTCGCTTGTTCATGAGTATCCTATTGAGCTTGTCTAGTATCGTTGTAGTTTGGGGCATGTCATATATATTGGCCATAGGTATTGTATAGCTTGCTCAGGTGTATCATATTGTTGGCTCTTAGTTTATGTATCAATTAGCCTCGCCTATCATATCGTATCAATTTGTGATTAGAGGTGTCATATCGTGTGGGGGGCAGGTGTATCATATTGTTGGCTCTTAGTTTATGTATCAATTAGCCTCGCCTATCATATCGTATCAATTTGTGATTAGAGGTGTCATATCGTGTGGGGGGCAGCTCTGCATCGTGGCTATTGTCCAACGTCGGGGTTATTTTTGTAGTGTGTATTGTACAAGTTTGGTTATGTATCATTCCTTTAGGGCTATGTCTCTTAGATAGTGTATCATATTGTTTGGGGAAGTCGTCCAAGACGTATTGTGTGGTATTGCTCACAAATGGTCCTTTGGTTTGGGGTATAGTCTGCTAGTATATCACTAATGTCTACCCCTCATGATCTCTTAGATTGGTTATTTTGTAGTGTGTATTGTACAAGTTCCGTTATGTATCATTCCTTTAGGGCTATGTCTCTTAGATAGTGTATCATATTGTTTGGGGAAACTCGTCCAAGAGGTACTGTGGTATTGCTCACAAATGCTCCTTCGGCTTGGAGTATAGTCTGCTAGTATATCATATGTACTTAGGCACATTTTGTAAGACCCCCATTATGAGGAGAAGCCAAACATGCATTACCCATTTGATGGGAGTCAGAAATTTCATGTTGGATGAAGGTCAAACTGAACTATCTCTAGCACTGCCCTTGGCTAAGGGGTCAGAGGGGCTAGTGTGTGAAGAGATGGATAGGTATGTGCTTGAAGATGAAGAGGTGTTGCAAAATCATTCATCTACACCAACCAATTGAACTCCAGGAGTATATGGTGGGCCCTTTTAGCTTGCCAATGGATGTATTAGACACCCTCTTTACCTTGGAAGATCACTCTCAAAAAGATAGATCAAAACAGATAAGTTGGAGTTAGCTCAGAGGTGAAAACTTGCTATTCTTGATTCATACACCTGTCCAGTGTTTTACATAATTCTCTGAGCACAGAAGCAATTAGCTTAATTCCTCTTGAGGACGTCTAGGTAGCTTAAAGAGCTAACTTTCAAGAGTAATCTCATAAAAAATAATAAACCACACACTGAGAATGAGTTTTAACAAGTGATGACATCATCCCGAATTTCACGGGTTGCTATAGTTTGAGACCAATGAGCAGAAAAATGAACATAGCTCAAAATGTAGGAATGCAATGATTATGAAACGTTGTATGGTTATACTAGTTAGTAAGCTGAATTCAACAAGATTTAATTCATTGAATTTAGATACGTAACCAATGAGAAATGGCTCTGACAAGGTGAGTGAAAAAATCGGGTACCTGACAGAGAAGTGAAGATGAACAGACACTGTTGACTTCAACTGAATATAACTGAAGATTGAAACATCCAAATGACATGAAACTTTGTGAGAATTTAGTAGACTTATAGAGCTAACTTTACCAAGTTAAATCACTGAAAATAATGCACCAAGCACAGAGAAAACATCTCTGCAATCGGACTGAGAAAACTGAGAGATATGGCAGTGAGTAGTACACTTCACAAGAACATGGAAATATGAACTCAAATGATCATGAAAATGAAAGTATATTGCTTGTACAATATAATTACTTACTGATACATATGTGTGCCTTGTAATCACACCTTGATATGGCATAAAGCTCAGCTCTTGGAGGTCTTCACATAGGTCTCTCTAACCACGACTAAAATTGCCATCTATTTATAGTTGAGTTTGGAAGGCTAACTTCCCTCAATCACTCTCCAATCAATTTGTGATTGATTTGATTCTCTACCTACCACAAATCACGAATTCGTGGCTCCTCTTTCCATTCTTGATCAAGTGGACTCAACCACTTAAGATTCTTTCACTTTTACATTAAGTAAACTCTTCAAAAGTTACAAGAGGTAGTTCACAAGTGAACTTTACATAGTCTTCATTTTAAAGCTTCTTTTATGACTTTGTGGGACTGAAACCAATACTTAGGCTTGTCATATAATTGCTCCAACAGCTGCCCATCAAGCCAAGTATGCTTGAGGTCTTCAATCTTCCAAGATTACCTACAAACCAATCATAGCCTTGAATTTGCAAAGCTTTGTACCATCCAGTGCTTTGGTTAGAATATCTGCACATTGTTGATGAGTGGACACATATGATATGTGAATCTCTTTGCTTAGAACCTTCTCGCATACATAGTGATAATGAACTTCAATATGTTTAGTCCTTGCATGAAAAATAGGATTAGCAGCCAAATGAATAGAACTCATATTGTCACCAAAAATACTTGGAGTTCCAAACTCCAATCCAAGATCTTTGAACAATGTCTTCATCCACATAGCTTCCTGTGTAGCTATGGCAAGACCTCTATATTCAGCTTCAATAGAAGAGAGAGCAACTGTGGGTTGCTTCATGGATGACCATGAAATAAGCTTTGAACCTGCAAAGGTAAGATAACCTGAAGTGCTCCTTCTATCTTCCTTGGAGCCAACCCAATCTGCATCAGAAAATAGCTTCAAACCTAAATCAGATACATAAGGATAATAAAGTCCTTCATTTATGGTTTCTTTGAGATACTTGAGAATCCTTTTGGCAGCATCCATATGTGGTTTTCTTGGTGTGTGCATAAATTGACTTAGCACACTCACACTGTAACATATATCTACTCTTGTCAATGTGGCATAGTTGAGACTACCCACTAAACTTTGATATGATGTGATGTCCTCTATGAGTTCACCTTCATGTGAGCTCAATTTGTGATTGACCTCCATTGGAGTACTTGCAATCTTACAATCTTGCATCTTGAATTTTGGCAACATGTCCTTAATGTACTGTCTTTGAGTGAGAAACAAAACATGATCTTTGTAGACAACTTCCAAGCCTAGGAAGTAGGTAAGTGAACCCAAATCACTTATCTTGAACTCTTCTCTCATCTGATCTATGATCTTCTTCATACCATCTGCATCATTTCCTGTCAATATAATATCATCTACATATACACATAGGTAGATGACCTCAGAGTTACTGTTTTTGATAAAGAGTGAAGGATCTGCCTTGCTTGGTTGAAAGCCTTTGTCCTGCAAGAATGAAACAAGCCTAAAATTCCAAGCTCTTGGAGCTTGCTTGAGACCATACAATGCTTTGTTAAGTCTACACACATAACCAGGATAAACTTGATTCTCAAAACCAGGTGGTTGTGCCATATATACCTCTTCTGTTATCCAACCATTCAAGAATGCATTCTTTACATCTAATTGAAGTATCTTCCAATTCTTGGAAGAGGCAATACTAAGCAAAACCCTAATAGTAGGCATCTTTGCCACAGGAGAGAATGTCTCCTCATAATCAATTCCCTGAGTTTGTGCAAAGCCTTTTGCTGCAAGCCTTGCCTTATACCTGTTAATGGAACCATCAGAATTCTTCTTGAGTTTATAGACCCATCTTGAGCCTATTACCTTCATGGATGAAGTCTTGGGCACCAAATCCCAAGTGTTGTTTTCCTCAAGTGCTTCAATCTCTTCCTTCATTGCATGCTTCCATCTGTTTTTGCTTTGGCCTCTTCAAATGATGATGGCTCCTCTTGGTTTATGTCCTGTGTTATGTAGATAGAATGTTTAGTTACTAATGAGGTGTCAAACCCATACCTTTCTGGTTTTTTCTTTTCCCTCATAGATCTTCTTAGGCCATGATGTGATGATTCTACCTCATGTCCAAGTTCCTGCAATTTTGCTTTACCTTTAGACTTCCATGCTTTGATCTTTTGCATCTAAGATTCTTCATCATCCTCTGAGGTGTCTTGTTCTTCAATCTTCAGTTGTTCTCTACCAAGCTTTGGAAAATCTTCTTCAAGATCATATGGTAAATTGACCTTCCTGCATGAATCTTCATACCATGAATTGTTCTCATCAAAAACTACATCTTTGCTTACCAAGAATCCTTTGTTGGTAGGGTTGTATAACCTGTAGCCCTTTTCATTGTTGTCATATCCAATAAACACACCTTTCTGCCTTTGGATCCATCTTGCCTCTAACCTGTGAAGGAACATGAGCAAAAGCAATACATCCAAAAATTTTACAATGATCTAAGCTTGGTCTTCTTCCATTCCAAGCCTCATATGGAGTCATCCCATCAAGGGATTTTGAAGGCAACCTATTAATCAAGTAAGTGGTTGTAGATACAGCCTCAGCCCATAAGTAATTAGGTAAATGCTTTTCATTTAACATAGACCTTGTAGCTTCAACAATTGTCCTATTCCTCCTTTCTGCCACTCCATTTTGCTCAGGAGTGTACCTTGTAGTTACCTCTCTTTTGATTCCTCTTTCTTGAAGAAAAGACTCAAACTCATGGGAGAAGTATTCTCCCCCTCCATCTGACCTTAACCTTTTTAGTGATTTACCTGTTTGATTCTCCACAAGAGCCAAATATCTTTTGAAACATGAAAAACTTCATCTTTGTGTTTCATAAAGAATAGGATAGTCCATTTGCTGCAATCATCAATAAAGGAAACATAATACCTTGATCCAGATATTGAAGCTTCCTTGCTAGGTCCCCATACATCTGTATGAACCAACTCCAAAAGATCTCCATGCATATAACCTTTCTTCATGAATGGTAACCTGTGAGACTTTCCAAATTGACATGCACAACACTTATAAATCATATGTTGTTTTGACAAAATAGGGAGTCCAAGTACACTTTGGTCCCTGCAAATTTGCTTTAATGACCTTTCACCAATATGTGCTAACCTTTTGTGCCATACTTCCAATTCTGTGAGTGTCTGACTACCATAATTAAAGAGAGCAATGTTTCTACTGTCCTGTAATTCAAATGTGAACAATCTACCTGTCTTTTCACCTTTTGCAATTTTTCTGAATCCTTGACTTGGATCTTCAACAAATGCTCCTGCTTTTGTGAACCTGACTTGCAACCCTTTCTCTACTATCTGCTCAACACTTATCAAATTCTTTGTAATGGTAAGGACATAGAGTACCTTACTGAGTAGGTTGATGTTTCCATTAGGTGCTTTGACATTGAGCAATTTTCAGTTGTATGATTAGTTAATCCACAAATAGAACATGGGTTGGAGTCTTGGGATCTCCCCCTACCTTGCCTACCTCCTCTTCCTCTACCTCTGCCATGTCTTCCTCTACCTGCATAGTTAGCCTGATATGCACCTGCTTCATCATCCACTTTCTTTGCCTTTCCTTTGTTATCTTTGGACTTGCTTTTATCAGTGTATAAAGCTAAAGATTGATTACCTTTAGAGCTTTCTCCATTTTTGATAAGCTTTGCCTCTTGAGTAAGTAGTTGTCCAATGAGTGTATTGAAATCAGGTACATGCATGTCCATGTACAAATCCATAGCTGTGGTGAATGCTTCCCACTTGTCATCTGCCTTCAAGCCATTGATGATATGCCTTACAATTTGCTCTTCATCTATTACCTCTCCAATGCTTCCCAACTGATCTGCTATGTCCTTGAGCTTTGTGACAAAATCAGTCACATTTTGTTTGGGAGCCTTCTTGAGAGTTGTGAAATCCAGCCATAGTTGATGCTTCCTAGCTTTGGTACTTGAAGAAAAGAAAGCTTCAAGTGCATCCCACACTTCCTGAGATGTCTTACAACTTCTAATGTGAGGCAACAAAAAATCTGAGATAGAGTTGAGGAGATAAGACCTTGCAAGTGCATCCTTGGAACACCATGTGCTCAATCTTTCTTGCTCTTCTTGTGTTGGTTGACTTTTGTTCCTGAAACTTGGCATAACTTCACCTCCAGTCACATAACCATATAAACTTCTACCTTGGAGATAAGCTTCCATTCTTAATGACCAAGCTGAGTAATTACCTCTATCCAATTTGTTAATTGATGAAGGAAATCCATCTACCATGTTGTCCAACCTTGCTCTGATACCACTCTGAAGAGATGGATAGGTATGTGCTTGAAGATGAAGAGGTGTTGAAAAATCCTTGATCTACACCAGCCAATTGAACTCTAGGAGTATATGGTGGGCCCCTTTAGCTTGCCAATGGATGTATTAGACAACCTATGTACCTTGGAAGATCACTCTCAAAAAGATAGATCAAAACAGATAAGTTGGAGTTAGCTCAGAGGTGAAAACTTGCTATTCTTGGTTCATACACCTGTCAGTGTTTTACATAATTCTCTGAGCACAGCAGCAACTAGCTTAATTCCTCTTCGAGAAATCTAGGTAGCTTAAAGAGCTAACTTTCAGGAGTAATCGCATCAAAAATAATAAACCACACACTGAGAATGAGTTTTAACAAGTGATGATATCATCCCGATTTTCACGGGCTGCTACAGTTCGAGACCAGTGAGCAGCAAAATGAACATAACTCTAAATGTGGGAATTCAATGATTATGAAAATTGATATGGTTATACAAGACCGTAGGTTGAATCCAAAAAACTTTAAATCATTGAATTTGGATAAGTGACCACTGAGAAATGGCTTTGACAAGGTCAGTGAAAAAAATCGGGTACCTGACAGAGAAGTGAAGATGAACAGACACTATTGACTTCAACTGAATATAACTGAAGATTGCAACATCCAAATGACATGAAAAATTGTGAGCATATAGTAGACTTATAGAGCTAACGTTACCAAGTTCAATCACTGAAAAGGATGCACCATGCTGAGAGAAAACATCTCTGCAATCTGACTAAGAAAACTGAGAGATATGGCAGTGAGTAGTACACTTCACAAGAACATGGAAATATGAACTCAAATGATCATGAAAATGAAAGTATATTGCTTATACAATACAATGACTTACTGATACATATGTGTGCCTTGTAATCACACCTTGATATGGCATAAAGCTCAGCTCTTGGAGGTCTTCACATAGGTCTCTCTAACCACGACTAAAACTGCCATCTATTTATAGTTGAGTTTGGGAGGCTAACTTCCCTCAATCACTCTCCAATCAATTTGTGATTGATTTGATTCTCTACCTACCATAAATCACAAATTCGTGGCCCCTCTTTCCATTCTTGATCAAGTGGACTCAACCACTTAAGATTCTTTCACTTTTACATTAAGTAAACTCTTCAAAAGTTACAAGAGGTAGTTCACAAGTGAACTTTACATAGTCTTCATTTTGAAGCTTCTTTTATGACTTTGTGGGACTCAAGCCAATACCTAGGCTTGTCATAGACTTGCTCCAACATAGTGATCCTCTCGGTGGGGTTCTGGGGGTAGCACCCACGGCATGAAAACAAAGGGAATATTTCATGCAATATTCCTTGTTGAATTCAGAAATCATTCATATTTCCCAACTTGAGTGAACGGGTCTAAGCCACACATGGGGATTACACACGTAGTGGTGGCCCACTTTCTAATGCCCATGTATAGTCATCCTCAAAAGTCCATATCTCTCCATTAGCATAGATATACATGACTTCTACACTAGCCTAGCTATCACATTGAACTAGCATAACTCTACGTTGTAACTCTCTATCTAGAGTTGTCTAGATCACCATTTAAACTCTAATTCGATATTGCATGGGTGGACAATGCAATCATTTATGTACTTGCTGTTAGTAGTGAATTTATGAAATTCTACTATATTTGTTATCTTCTCTGCTACAACTTGTCTCTTCTCTTGCCTAATTACTTCTTTACATGGTATCATAGCACTTGGTTATTAAATACTAAAGAGGATTAACTTTTTTACTCACAAGTATATTTCTCTTATCACCATAATGCATGAGTGATGTCTTCATCTTCAAGTGTCGATGCATCTGCTAATGATATTGTTGTAGCAATTTGCATTCATCCACCTACATCCATTGAAGGGAAGTTTGATGGAAAAACTTACACACTCTAGAAGTTAAAAATTTTGTCATTTTTGGAATCTTATGAGTTGTTGGAGAATGTCATGGGGTGAATAGACTATGGTCTAGACCTGATTCCGATGGAATATCCATCAAATAGTGAAGTGATGATTTAGCCTGATCTAGATCTTCTTTGAGCTTGGGAGAGGGGGAATGGAAATGCGGTATGTGTTACCATTACTCTTTATGCCAAAGGTCAAATGAACATCAAAAAATTTTGTATATGCTCTTAAATAAAAGATATAGAGGCCTAATCAACCAGAGATTATAAGTTTGACTGCATTTCATATGACCTAAGAAATCTATGTTCTACGTACTGTGTCTTTTTTGTGTATTCTACGGCCCTTTGCTGGAATACTCTATGTGGTGCTAGAGGTTCGGTTTCAACTCTTGAGAAGGAGAGTCTACCATCGTGCATCACCAGTGAAATACTTCACTGGTATTAGAGCATTCGGAAGCAAAAATGTTGTTGGTTTTGTGTGAGCGAAGAAAGCACCTTCCCCTCACCCAAAGCTTTCTCCAAAGCTTATGACTAAGGTAATGACCAAGGCATACCTTGTCATCCGAGTCATGAAATTAACCATTGGCATCATTGGCTACACATGACAAGGACCTCAACAATCAAGAAAAATGGAGGTTCGTGATACTTCTCGAGAGGTCACCCATCCTAGTTTGTTCCCTATATGTCACTTAGCCCATAGAGTGCTTCTCACTAAGCTACGCTCTTGGTGTGCTTGAGGAAGGGGAAAGACTAAATTTTACATTTCCTTTAACATGCTTTGGGCCTCAAAGCTTCATTCTTTGTTTTCAAAGACTATTTTGAGGCATTTTTGGGGTGATTGTTGGATCCATTTCGGAGTAGTTTCATGCATAGTTCTCTTTATACAGGTTCAAGAACATTAAGAAGAGTGTACTTTGTACTTCTTTGACAATAAATATTCGAGTAAATCCACAAGTTTTTTGAAAGGTTTTGACTTGTGGTGGGAGCAGCCATCGCAAGTTCATGTAGGTGTTTCAACCTAAAGAACAAGGTTGATAAAAACTTGTAAGTGTTGTTGGCTAGTGTTTGGCCTATGAATTCAGAATTTCAATGCCATTTTACTCTATATATTGAGCAGATACACACTATGCAAACTTCTATGGATAGTGATTATGTACATCCATGTGGTGATTGATATAGTGATTAATTTTTTTCATAAAGCCTTTTACATTTGAGAAAGAGGTTCATGGTGAGGTTTTCTTCACTGTGAGGGGTCTCTTCGGTTATGCGGGTGGAAGAGTTACCTAGCCTCTCCATAAGAGATGTATGCTAGTTTTTCATAGGTTCTTGATAAGCCTAGTTGGCTTCTTGTGGGTAAGTAATTATATGCAATGGAGACAGAGATGCAGTATGCAGGTTTACATGTCAACTCTTAAGTTTTATGAGATTTTGACACTGACCATATGGTCATTTTGTAGAGGATACTCTAGCAAAATCTTTCTAGATTTTTGCTTTTGCCAATTATATAGTGGTTAATTTACTCCTTCATACACTTATTTTTCTAAGCACATTCACTCTCACATAATCCTTTATTGGTTGGTCATTACTTTTCATTAATCCATTTTATGGGAAGACGATTGAATTTTCCCCAAAATTTGGCACTTGGTTTCTTGAGCCTTAGTGATGCTTAGACTATTCTAGCTCATTTTTCATTGTAATTAGTTCTCTATCATCAAGGCATTAGAAATCTAAGGCACATCTAGTGGATCTCGGTCTAGTGCCAATGTTCCCAATAGGAGATATAGATTGAGTTTTGCGAATTATCATTTTGAGTTTTGTGAATTTGATGGCACAAACTTTTCTCTATGGAAGAATCTGATTAAAGATGTGTTAATTCAAAGGAGATAGTAGAAGCAAGTAAATGGAATCTCAAAAAAGCCTATTGATATGGATGATGATGATTGGGATGAGTTGAATGAAAGGGCAAGTTCTACTATTCAATTGCACCTGGCAAATAATGTTTACTTTACACTATTGGACTCTCAAAGTGTAGAGGAGCTTGGGAAGAAGTTATGAAATACATATGAAAAAGAAATGATATCAAATAAAGTCTATCTGATGAGAAAGTTATATGAACTTTGCATGAAGGACACAAATAGTCTTGCTATTCATCTAAATGAGTTTGATGCTATATTCTCCTTGTTACATGCTCAAAAAATGGAGATGGATAATAAAATGAAAGTTGTCTTGTTATGCAACTTGCCATCATTATGGGATAGGTTTTGCACATCTATTAGAAATAGTGCACCTGGTAGTAAAGAGGTTCTATGATGACATACGTGGAGCACTCTTGAGTGAGTACATTCATAGAAAATCTATGGTTGGCACTCAGAGTGGAGATGCATATAATGTTTGCGACTCTTACCAAGGAAAGAAGGAGCAACATGGCAGGAGCAACAAACAAGGCAAAGAATGGTCAATGGAATAAGAGTAGAACTAGATCAAGGAAGAAGGATATCGAATGCCATTATTGTCATAAAGGACACATGAAGAAACATTGCTATGCATTAAAGAATGCTAAAGGATAGAATGTTTATAGCCATGTTTTAAAGCTACCTACACCATCTTCTTTGAATATAAAGATTGAAGGAATTAATGCTATGTTTGATGATTCTGATGTGTTGAGAATTGACTCTACTATGCCCATTATCAATCCCCATGCAACAAATTTGCATGTTGCATACAACATAGTTGCCAAAGGTTATCTAACCAAGGGGATAAAGGTGATAGCCTCATGAACGAATGATGCACAAACCATTCTTTTGAGAATGTCTTCACCAAATATAAACTTTGTTGGAGGAGATGGCAGATACTTTCCAAAGATGAGATGGTGCTACAAACTCTTGCTTCACACTAGCCAAGATTGAGTTGAGGAGTGCAAAGTAAACCTCGTGAGCCTTCCACAAAGCATAAGTAATCACCCAAGTACTTTGGAGTAGGATCCTCAAATCATTGGATCAAAACAGATGAGTCGAAGTTTCAAGTATGAACCAAAACGTGATATTTTGGTAACCACACCTAATCAAAGAAATGAAGAGTACACCCTCTCTGCTAGCAATGGGATAAAATAATTTTGGTTATATCTTATTTACTATGATAGCTAAATTTAGCAAGTGATTTCACTTGAAATGATAGAATATGCATAGGGAATGATACTTAGCAAGTTAGAGGTGCTCCCTGCCATTTTTGGCCTCCAGTAGTATGTAGACTAGTGAGCAATATTTTGAAGATACCTCAAGATTCGCTAATGGAATGGTAGAGATTATGCTGAATCTACACCAACTTAAACACATCAAATGATCAATTATACATTGAGATCCAAGTCAAAGAAGTTTATACCAAGAAAATAGACAGTATGCTAGATCTATACCAACGTAATCACATCAAATTGTCAAGTATATAGTGAGAACCAAGTCAAAGAAGTTCACCGTTTTGAGTGGTACATGGTACAGAAGTGAAGTTGAGATTTGATCAATGTATATGTATTAGATCACATAGAGTTACAATGACATTTTCAATACATAATTGCACAATGTGATGGTGGTGATGGAGCTATAGAATGCGCTCACTAAGCACTAAAAATCCCTCTCAAATGATCTTCAAATTGTGCTTAGATTACATGACTTTTGAAGTCTTCTTTTATAGTTGAAGTTGGAGCTCTTTTTGAATTCGAAATTCAAATTTTCTACCAAAAAGTTTCTCTAGATTTTAGGATCTCAATCTTTATCTACCTCACCAAATGATTTACAATAGGCCATTCATGTGTTGTTGGTGCAGTGATTTCAAGCCCAAGAATTTATCCTAAGTGTGCTATGTGCATTCATTAATTCTTGGGCTTGAAATCACTGCACCAACAACACCCCCTCAAGCCTAACATGCTTGGTCTTCATCTTCCTTTGATTTCGTGCAATCCAATCATCACCTTGAACCTGTTTAATTTTTGTTTCATCCATAGATTTGGTTAACATGTATGCACATTGTAGATTTGTAGACACACAGGACAATTGGATGTCCTTGCTAAGTAGCTTCTCTCTCACATAATGATAAGGCACTTCAATGTTCTGAGTCCTTGCATGATATGCAAGATTAACAGCCAAGTGATGTGAGCTAGTATTATCTCCAAAAATCGTTGGAGCATAAGACTATAATCCCAAATCTCTGTAGAGTAGCTTAAGCCACATACCCCCTTGTGTTACATTTGTTAAAGCACTATATTCTGCTTCGATTGATGGAAATGCCAGTGTTGGTTGTTTCTTTGATGACCATGAGATCAACTTTGATCTTGCAAAAGATAAGTACCTAGAAGTGCTCCTCCTATCACCTTTTGAGCCAGCCAAATTTGCATCAAAATATAGCTTGGTATCCAATTCAGATGTGAATGGATAGAATAGACCTTCATTTGTGGTACTCTTCAAGTACCTTAAGATCCTTTTGGCAGCTTCCATGTGATGTTTCCTTGGTTTATGCATGAATTGACTCAATGTACTTACTCCATAGCATATGTCCACTCTTGTTAGGGTTGCATAATTGAGACTCCCAACAAGACTTTGATAACCTGTAATGTCTTCAAGTAGTTCTCCTTCATGAATGCTAAGTTTGTGATTTAATTCCATTGGTGTACCTACAGTTTTTGCATCCTCCATCTTGAATTTAACTAGCGTATCATGGATGTACTTTCTTTGAGTAATGAAAACACCAAACTCTGTATAAACAATCTCTAAACCAAAATAAATATGTAATCAATCCAAGATCATGGATCTTGAACTCTTCATTCATCTGAACCTTGATCTTCATGATGCCATTGACATCATTTCCTATAATGATAATGTCATCCACATAAAAACATAGGTATATAAACTCTAAATTGGTTTTCTTAAAGAACAATGAAGAATCTGCCTTGCTTAGAACAAAGCCTTGGTCTTGCAAATATGTGAAAAGCCTACGGTTGGAAGCTCTAGGAGCTTACTTTAAACCATACAATGCTTTCTTCAATTTAAAAGCATAATCATGTTTGTCTTTGTATTCATATCGTAGTGGTTGAGCCATATAAACCTCTTCAAAGATCCATCCATTCAGGAGTGCATTTTTAACATCTAATTGGTACAAGTGGCAATTCTTTGAAGCAACAATACTTACTAAAACTCGGATTGTTGGCATCTTTGCCATAGGTGAAAAGGTCTACTCATAATCCACTCCATGGGTTTGAGCAAACCCTTATGCTACTAGCCTTGCTTTATACATGTTGATTGAACCATGTGAATTCTTCTTTACTTTGTAAATGCACGTTGATCCTATTACCTTCATGCATGGTTTCTTAGGAACCAAATCCCAAGTGCTATTCTCTTGAATTGCTTCAATTTATTCCTACATAGCTTCTCTCTAGTCTTCCTCCTTATTGGCTTCTTCAAATGAAGAAGGCTCCTCTGACATAGAATCTTTAGCCATGTATATAGAATGTTTGGTGACTAGTAAGGTGTCATAGCCATACCTTATTTGTTTCTTTCTCTCCCTTTGAGATCTTCTAAGTGATTGATTGGATGAATCTAGAATGTCTTCCAATTGTTTAGACTTTGTCTTTCCCTTGGACTTCCAAGATTTGCAATCAATCTGTTCTTCATCTTCTGAGTTTACATCATGTGATATGTGTGGTTCTTCTTGATTCAAATTTGGAAAATCATTTTCCAAATCATAAGGTAGCTTTATTTTCCTGCAATCATCTTCAAACGAAGAGTTATAATTTTCATCTATTAGCACATCCTTACTAATTGTAAATCCTTTGTTAGTGGGATTTTACAACCTATATCCTTTCTAATTTTTATCATAGCCAATGAATATGCATCTTTTAGCCTTCGGATCAAGATCTCTCGTAATCTATGAGGATATATGTGCATAAGAAATGCACCCAAAGATCTTACAATGATCTAAGGAAGGTCGCCTACCATTCCATGCCTCATAAGGTGTTTGTCCATCTAGAGACTTGGATGGAAGCCTATTAATTAGGTAAGTGGCTGTGGAAACAACCTCTACCCATGAGTAATTTGGAAGTTTTTTGTAGTTTAACATTGATCTTACATCCTCCTATTATTCTATTTCTTCTCTACCACTCCATTTTCTTTAGGAGTGTACCTTGTTGTAATCTCTCTTTTTATTCTTCTATCCTATAAGAAGGATTCAAATTCATGTGAGAAATATTCACCACCTCTATCAGGTCTGAGCCTTTTCAAACTTCTACTTGTTTGATTCTAAACCAATGCCAAATAGTTCTAGAAACAAGTGAAGACTTCATCTTTATGCTTCATAAAATAAAGTATTGCCCATCTGCTATAGTCATCTATGAATGAAGCATAATACCTTGACCCTGATATTGATGGTTCACTGTTAGGACCCCACACATCTATGTGCACAAGCTCTAAGTAGTCTTCATACATGTATCCTTTTTTGTTGAATGGTTGCATGTGTGATTTGCCAACTTGGCATGCTCCACATTTGTAAGTCATATGTTGCTTGGACACATTTGGAATGCCAAGCACACTTTGATCCTTGCATATCTGCTTCAATGTTCTTTCACCTATATGAGCTAGTCTCTTATGCCATATCCCAATTTAGATAGGGTTTGATCTTTGTACTTGAAGAGAGCAATATTTCTTTTATCTTTGACTTCAAATGTAAAGAGTCTACCACAAATCTCACCTTTTGCAATCCTCTTGAAACCTTGTTGAGGGTCCTCCACATATGCTTCATACCTTGTGAAGCTAACCTATAAACCCTTGTCAATAACATATCTAACCCTGATTAGGTTTTTTGTTATTGTTGGTACATACAATACTCTACTTTGAAGGTTTCTATTACCATGAGATGCTTTAAGCTTTCCAATCTTCTTTACAGAGTGCCTAGTGTCATCACCTGTCTGAACTTCATGCTTTCCTTTACGTTCTTCAAGGTCAGATAACAATGCAACATTCCCAGCTACATGATTGGAACAACCAAAATCAATATAGAATAGGTATTCATCATCTTTACCTTGCTTTAATATCATATTCATGAGTACTAGGGAATCATTTTGATCATTTCTATAGTCTTTGTAGTCTCTTCTACCTTTGAATCCTCCTTGATAGTTGTTGTTGTAGCCTTGGTTGTAATTGTGATGGTAGTTGCTTCCTCCATTATTCAGGATAGCTCTTGATTGTCCATAGCCTCCTCCTTGGAAGCCTCTTCCTCTCTCATTTTTTGTGTTCCTAAATCACTCATGTGTGTATGATTGGTCAAGCCACAAATGTTGCAAGGTGAAGAGTTGTATGGTCTCCCCCTGCCTTGCTTTCTTCCTCTGCCCCTTCCTCTAGTACCTCTTCCTCTACCTGTGAAATTCACTTGAAAGGTACTTGCCTTTTCTTCATTACTTTTAACTTTGGCTTTATCTTTACTCTTATTTTTATATGTGTAAGGGGGAGAAGATTTATTACCTCTAGAAGCATCTCCATTCTTGTTCAACTTTCTCTCATGTGTGAAGAGTTGCCGCATCAGTGTGTTGAGGTCAGGTATCTGCATGTCCATATATAGATCCATTGATGTGGTAAATGACTCACATTTGTCATCAGCCTTGATGCCATTTATGATCTGCTTTACTACCTGCTCCTGTTCTATTTGTTCTTCAATACTCCCTAGTTCATCAGCTACATCCTTCATCTTGGTCACATAGTCAGCTACACTTTGCTTTGGTTGCTTCAAGGTTGTGAATTCCATCCAAAGCTGGTTCCTCCTAGCCCATGTATTTGATGAGAAGTATGAAGAAAGTACTTCCCTAGTCTCTTGGGAAGTCTTGCAATTCCTAATATGAGGTAATAAGAAATCAAATATTGAGTTAAGTACATAAGACTTGGCTAAAGCATCCTTCCACACCATGCAACTAGTCTCTCTTGTTCTTCTCTTGTAGGTTGATGTTTGCTTCTAAATATTGGCATTTATTCATCTCTCGACATGTATCTATACAAGATTCTTCCTCAGAGGTAAGCCTTCATCCTTAGGGACCATGCTAGATAATTCCCCCTCTCCAATTTTTCAATGAATGATGGAAATCCATCTCCCATTTTACCTTGATGTTGTTGTGATACTATGTTGGAGGAGAAGGTGGATACTTTTTAGAGATGAAAGTACTCTTGAGCCTTTGAGCAAGCATAAATCATCACTCAAGTACTTTGGAGTATGATTCTCAAATCATTCGATCAAAACAGATGAGTAGGAGTTTCAAGTATGAACCAAAACTTGCTATTCTGGTCACCACATCTGCTCAAAGAAATGAACAGTACTCCGTTTCTACTAGAAATAGGATAAAATGCTTTTGGACATACACTATTTACTAGGATAGCTAACTTTTGCAAGTGATTTCACTTGAAATGATAGACTATGCTCAAAGAATGATGCTTAGTAGGTTAGAGGTGCTCCCTAACATTTTCAGGCTCCAACCATTAAAAGGAATACGGGTGCATAGCGATGGTTAACTTGACACAATTTTGTCACTATAAAATTGCATAAAGTATTGCAACAAGCATCAATCATGGAAAATCGGTTAAATGACAAAAAATTCAATGTTTTTATTGACGTGTGGCATGACAGGATAAGCGACGGTTACATCGAGCATCGTTAAAGTGACAATTTAAAAATGCATCACATAATCGATGCTAATTTGCGTCGCATAAGCGATGCTAATTATCGTCGCATATGTGATGCTATTTGCACATGCATTTATGACACTTTAGCATCCCTTACACGATGGGTTTTTGATGAAAAAAATTTATAACATTGGAAGTTCTTCAATCGGCATCTACACACATTTGATCGAAGAGCTCTCCAATATTCACAATTGGGTTGCGCACATGAGCAGAAACAATCGCTTGCAAAATTGTTTTTTTGTCTAATCTCTATCTTATTGTCTCTCTCTCTCTCTATTCCTCTCTTTCTACCTCTTTCTCTCTTTGAATTATCTCTTTTTGAATTCAAGAAGCTAACCAAGCAAAAAATATGGCTAACTATTGTAAGTACAAGTTCCATTCTTTGTATATCATTTGAATTGTGTGATTTTCATTACTTAGCATGCTAACAGTTATTGATATGCACATATACACTTATACATGATGAAGATGCACGTTCACACATATACACATATACACATGCACATACACAAACATATATACACACACATGCATGTGCACATTCACTTACAGATACACACATACACATGCATATGCACAAAAATTTCTACAACCACAGAAAAAGATCTACATGCATGCATTATTGCATATATACATACACATACACACATTAACACATTCTTAAACACATGTATATGCACATCCACATGCATGCACATTCACATGCATGCACATGGATGCAAATGGAAATGCATCCACATGCACATGCATGTTTCATACATATACACATGCATATACATATACTTGTATATGTTTATACACATACACATACATATGCACATATGTATATATATACACACACATACACATATATACACATATCTATGCACACACATACACACACATATGCACATACACACACATGCACATATGTACATATACATATATACATGCACATACACACATATACACATACACTTACACATATACATGCACATACATATATACACACACATAGTCATGCACATGCACATATACACACACATACACATGCACATGCACATGCACATACACATAGATACGCATATACACTTACACATGCACATGCACATACATGCATATACACATATACATATGTACATACATACATATACACACACATATTACACACATATACATGCACAAACGTACACACACATACACACATACACACACATAAACATCCACATACATACATATACACATATACACATGCACATACATACATATGCACACATATACATGCACATACATACATATACACATACAGTTACATATATACATGCACATACATACATACATACATATACATACATATACACACATATACATGCACAAGCACATACGCATACATACACACATACACTTACACATGCACATGCAGATACGTGCATATACACATATACATATCCACACACATACATGCACATATATACATAGATACATACATATACATGCATATAGACACACTTACACATATAGATATATACCTACATGTGCTTATATACATTTTATATACACACAAGCACACATATATATGAATGAATTATATAATTAAAGTAATAAAACACATGCTTAATATAAGCAATAATAAAAACCAATAGAACAAGAATTTTCATTACTTAACACCATACACACAATTTAAAACATAACTCAAATGAACAATATATAGATAAAACGTAAATACATCAATGTAAATACATATCCAATGTCATAATCAAGAATCCCAATCATCATCATCATCATCATCATCATCATCATCATCATCCTCATCCTCATCATCACGATCATCCGCATGATCTGATGTATTTGTGTGAGCACCCTGTGATGATCGAGATCATCCCTCCTAGGTCGGTCTCTCCACCTTATCCATATCTTCCTTTCCATAAGACTCTTGTATTACATAGAACAAACATAAATAAGTAAAACAATTAAAACATCCATAAAAATAAAATAATTAAATAAAATTTAATAATACTCACAAATGTATCCGGATGATCTCGCATATACTCGCTCAAACATCGATATCCAAAATGTGTAGCATACTCGATCTCATGTTTCGTAAGATATCGACCATAATCCTTTTGCTCCATTGAAACAAATAAAAAAGATTAGTTTCTTGCATTTTAACTAAAACAAAAAATATACTTAAAATAACACATATACTTACAAATGTAGCTACAAAACCATGATGGCCCATTTGGCCTAAGTGCGATGTGTGGCCCAACTCAACTCTCTTCTTTGCAGCAGTGTGTTTATTTAAATAGAAAGGAAATACATAAATAAAATGTAAAAAAGTAATAAAAAAATATGAGAATAATAAATATAAACTATTAATTTATATGCCTTTTGTTGAGGAAATGACTCCTAAAGACGTAGCTGTCCTCGAAAAGCCATGTCAGACGGTATGTTAGGTCTGTTGATATATTAAGGTAGTGATGTTTGTGAACACTCTAGGACCACCGGGGCACTTTTTTCCCTCTTTAGGAGGTCTTTTCCCCCGGCTTGTATATACGCCTATTGCCCTAATGGGCTACTTATCTTTGTACATTCTCTAGTAATACATTTAGTATTGTGTGTTGTGCTCCAAGCTTCTTCTTCTTCCTTGTGTTGTTCATGTGCTTCCGCAGACCTCTAACTCCAACAATTGGTATCAGAGCAGGTCGTCGCTTCATCTAGGGCGCCATCGACAGTCCTCCGGTTGTAGTCTCAGAATCGCACGAATTTTGGTGAGCATACTCAATGTGTTTTCGAGATCAAAACCGCTTCGTGATGTGGTGCCAAAATCATGATTTGAGCTTGTTTTGGCCTCCGAATGCACTATCGTAGTGCTTGTGTAGGCTATTTTGTCTTTTTGTACTAACGGTATATACCAATTTCTGTTTGCCAGTATGAGCGTCTCGAAGTCTACTACAGGTCTAGCGGAATTTGTTTGGGCAGTTCTGTTCAACGTTTTGAGATCCAGTAAATTTTTTGCATCAAGGTGTCTTAGTCACTGGCCATGGCTGAAAGCAGTGATGTATTCCGTATGTTGGATGTTGAGGATAAGTTAGATGGTACCAACTACCCATTATGGGCTTATATGATGCGACATGTGTTGGTTGCAAAAGGACTGTGGAACATTGTGCATGGTGTTGAAAAAAATCCTATCACACCTACAACTGTTACAACTGCAGGTACTGAAGCTGATGTAGAAGGTGTCGAAGATGCTGACATTCTGCACCTATTGTAGAGCAGATTTGCTGGGATGGCAGAGATGCCCAGCCACATGCATTGATATCTTTGTATGTCAAACGTGCCATTATTCCTCATATTCGCTCTTGTAGAACCGCTAAGGATGCTTGGGATACACTTACCACATTGTACCAAGCTAGGGATGAGGCTCGTGTTGCTTACCTCCAAAAACAGTTGGAGAGTGAGCACATGAATGAAGCTGATTCTATGGACAGTTTCCTAACGAAGATCAAAGACTTGAAGGAATAGTTTTTCTGCTCATGAGGTTATACCAGATAGCTCACTTGTGCAGACCGTTCTGAATGGTCTTCCTTATTCATATCAGAGTTTTGCTTCTACTCTTCCGTTGATGATGAAGGGCAATCCAAATTCCTTATCATTTGAGGAGTTAGTCTCTATTCTGTTGGAGGAAGATCAGTCCAGGCAGAAGAGGTCCATTATGCGAGTTGTAGATCAAGCTTTTCTGGCTAGTCAGAAGGGCAAAAGAAAATGGAGATCTTCAACTAGTAAGCAGAAATCTACTAATTCTACATATTCGAAGAAGGAAGATAAAGATGAGAAGAAATCAGAAAAGCAGAAATTGTTTTGTAAGTAGTGTAAAGGAAATGATCATATCATAAAGAACTGTCCAAAACAGGATGCTAAAGAGGCAAAGAAGAAAGAGGTTGGAATGTTTGTTGGGCCTCTACACCAAAAACAGAGTCTACTAATCTTGTGCATGAAGAAGAATGGGCGTTTACTATTGTCTGTAGTTTTGACCCATCTTCTCATGAGCAGTGCTTGTCTGTAGTAGACTCAAATGTTTGGTATTTTGACAATGGGGCAACCAAACATATTACTGTGCAGCGCAGTTTCTTCTCTTCACTTGAGCCTGCCCCTACAGGGAATACTGTTACATGCGCCAAAAACTCCTCATATCCTATTATGGAAGTTCGTAAGATCATTTTGACTACTGCTGATGGTAGTTCTTTCACTTTGTCAGATGCTTTATTTGTGCCAGGGATCTAGAAGAACCTGTTATCAGTTCTGCATTAGCCAAGATTGGCTTGGTTGTGAAATTTGTTGATGACAGGTGTACAGTTCATGATATTTTAAATGGAGATGTGATTATTGCCTCTGGCATTCTATGTCGTGGGTTGTATAAGCTCATAGACTATGAAAGATATCTAAATGTTTTGGCATGTGCAGTAAATGATTCTAAGGCTATGTCAGATGCAAAGCTTTGGCATGCACGCTTTGGTCATCTGAATTTTGCTAGTTTGCTACACTTGCAGAAATCTAGAATGGTGTCCTCTTTGCCCAAACTTGAGGCACCTGGAAAACATGTTTGTGAAGGCTGTATTTTGGGCAAAATGCAGCATCCGTCCTTTCCAAAAGATGGTTCAGTTCGGGCTACTCAGAAATTGCAGCTTGTACATAGTGATGTCTGTGGTCCTATGCAAACTCCTTCTTTTGGGAATTATCTTTACTTGGTGACTTTCATCGATGATTTTTCCAGGCATGCATGGGTATATCCATTGAAGGAAAAGTCCAAAGTGTTCATGTGCTTCAAACAATTTTTGGTTTTGGCTGAAATCTTTCAATATGTAAAATGGGCACCGTCCGTTCTGATCGAAGGGGGGAATATATCTCTTCTGATTTTAATACATTTCCTGCTCAATGTGGGATAAAACACCAGTGTACAGTGCTGTATACACCTCAATAGAATGGAGTTGCTGAACGAAAGAACAGGTCACTCATGGAGATGGCGAGGTGTATGGTCAAGAGTCAAGCTTTACCACATAGTTTCTGGCTTGAGGTTGTCATGTGTGCAGCATATGTACTGAACAGATATCCCACTAAAGCGTTGCAGTCTATCACTCCATATGAGGCTTGGCATGAACACAAGCCATCTGTTGCTCATCTGCATGTTTTTGGTTGTTTGGCATATGCATTAGTGCCTAAACAACATCGTAGAGAATTAGATGATAAAGTAGTAAAATGTATTTTTGTTGGGTACATTTCTGAAACTAAAGGCTATCGTATGTATCATCCACTGACTAAACACATTCTGGTCAGCCCTGATGTTGTTTTTGTGGAAGATGTTATTCAACCATTGCTTTCATGTACTAAGGAGACATCTGTTAGCTCCAAAGACATGTATGATACTTTACTGCCTCTTTTTACAGGTGGACAGTCTAGTGCTAGTCCTAATGAGGCAACTTCTTAACCTTTGTAGGTTTCATGTGATGATGCAGATAATTCCATTTCTGATGCAGATGTACATGTTGCACTTATTGATGAGAAAGCTGACATTGAGCAGGCAAGAACTATGCCAAAATGGCTGGTACAGAACTTGCGTGATAGCAAAGTAGATGCACCTCTGTCATATCGTACTCGATCAGGCTCTCATAGTGCTTCTTTTGCATCAGATTTCTATGCTATAGCTGCATCTAGTCTTTGCGATGAGAATGAGCGTGTTTCTTTTGATGAAGCACAAAATTCAAAAAATTGGATGGCTCCTATGCAATCTGAATATGATGCAATAATGAAGAATGGTACTTGATCTTTATGTGACTTGCCTTTTTGCAAGAAGGCCATTGGCACTAAGTGGGTATACAAGCTGAAGTGTAAACCTGATGGTCCAGCTGATAGGTATAAGGCTAGGCTTGTTGCAAAGGGTTATGTGTAGGAAAGAGGCATTGATTTTGATGAGACCTTTGCACCTACATGCCGTATGACTACTGTTCGGAGCATTTGTGCACTTGCAGCCCATCATGGTTGGAATGTACATCAATTGGAACTAAAACTGCATTTTTGAATGGTGACTTGCATGAAGAAGTGTATGTTTTTCAGCCTCGTGGCTTTGTGCAGAAAGGGCTTGAAAACCATGTGTGCAGGTTAAAGAAGGCATTATATGGTTTAAAGCAAACACCACGTGCTTGGGATAAGAAGATACATGGCTATCTGATTGCACATGGTTTTGATAACAGTCCAACTCAAAGCACCTTATATCTTAAGCGTGCTAATGATGTGCTTCTGATCATTGTTGTCTATGTTGAGGACACGCTGCTCACTAGTCCTATTGAGAAGCATATTGCTAATTTTAAGGCTGATTTGGATGCCTCATTTGAGATGTCTGATTTGGGGCATTTGCATCACTATTTGGGCATTCAGTTTATGCATGTTGATGGTGGAATGGCTTTGTGTCAAACAAAATATATTGACACATTATTGTTGTGTTTTGGCCTTGAAGAGTGTAAGCCTATTGCCACTCCTATGGAGACACGTTTACGATTGAGTCTTCATGATGTTGGAGATGCATTTGATGTTGTTCTCTATCAGCAGGTTGTTGTATGCTTGATTTACATATGCATTACTAGGCCAGATATTCAATTTGATGTCTCACAGATGAGCAGGTTTATGCATTGCCCAGGTGTCAAGCATTGGCAGGCGGTTAAGTGCATCTTTTGCTACTTGAGTGGTACTCGGCTACTTGGGTTGTTTTATGCCAAGGGGGGATCACTACCGCCAGATTGGCATGCTTTTTCTGATTTAGACTGGGCTGGTTGCTATTACACTCGTGTGTCCACTAGTGGCTTTTGCTTCATGCTTGGTAGCTCATGTATATCTTTGTTGAGCAAGAAGCAGCCTCCTATGGCCCCTTCCAGTTGTGAGGCTAAGTATAGGGTAGCTTTCACAGCTATTGTTGAGTGTGTGTGGCTCAGACGCATGGCTGATTTGGGTGTTGGTTAGTCTTCTGCCACCACCATCTCCACTGACAGTCAGAGCGCATTGGCAGTTGCGAGGAACCCTGTGTTCCATGCTCGCACTAAGCACATTGAGGTGCATTATCATTCTGTCAAGGAGAGGTTCTCTGCTCGGGAGATCAGCTTGGCATATGTGCCCACACAGGAGAACATTGCAGACCTTTTCATGAAAGCTCTGCCTAGGGAGACGTTTAAAGCTTTCCGCAAAGCTTTGGGCTTACTTTCTTTTGTGGAGTGATTTCAACATAGCTTGGCACTTCCTTATACATGAATGCCAGCTACTTGTTCATCGCATCACTCCTAGGGGGGATTTGTTGATATATTTAGGTAGTGATGTTTGTGAACACTCTAGGACCACTAGGGCACTTTTTTCCCTCTTTAGGAGGTTTCCTTCCCCCGACTTGTATATATGCTTATTGCCCTAATGGGCTACTTATCTTTGTACATTCTCTAGTAATACATTCAATATTGTGTGTTGTGCTCCAAGATTCTTCTTCTTCCTTGTGTTGTTCGTGTGCTTCCACAGACGTCTAACACCAACAAGGTCGCCTCTTATTTTTTTTCACCATACAATACCTCTTATTATTTTAATCTCAAATAGAAAAAAAGAATCAGAATATGTACACATATATACACACACATACACATACACATATACATGCAAACATATACACATACATACATGCATACATATACACATATACATACCTATAACATAACACATATACATATCCACATATATACATACACACATACACATGCATGCATATACGCACATTCATACCAAATACATGCATTTATTCCACAAGAATTTGTATTTGTGTATATGTGAATATGTGTGTATGTGTAAATGTGTATATGTGAATATGTGTGTTTGTATTAAATATGTATATGTGAATGTTTATGTATGTTAATAATCACATTGCTAATATTTAATACCACTATTTGTAGATTCCGATCAATCAAATGGAACTCCACCACTGTCTCCTAACCGTGCAAGGACTATATACTATAAGGATATCAAACTTTTAATTTTAAATATATTTGATAGATATATAACTGATATATTTGTCTTTGTTGTTATAATTAGATTCTGATCAAGCAGAGGGAACTCCACCACCTCCTACCCATGCAAGGACTTCACATGTGTCCTCTTATAGGAATTATAGTGAATTCTGATCAAGCAGAGGGAACTCCACCACCTCCTACCCATGCAAGGACTTCACATGTGTCCTCTTATAGGAATTATAGGAATTATATGTTGGTGTCACTCTTGCTATGGCACGTATCAAAGAACATGATTGGAATGTATTGAAAATGAGGTAGAGCACGGTACTTTTGAGCATGCACCACCGCCTCGCCAACATGATAATTCTTGGGTATGTAATAGTTCAAGGACTAATTGCACATTTGAGGAGCGTGAAAATAGTCATGAATCACCATACATGAGTAGAGATGTGTCAAGATACATAGTTCTCAATGCTATTACTACATAACATGTTGGTGATGAATTATTAGTGAATTATGGATGGCGTAGAACTCCAAGAGCACCTTTTAGCTAGAGAGAGAATGAAAATTTTCTATCCATATTTAATAACTTATATATTTAATTTTATGTTTAAAGCTTACTTTTTATTCATTTACGGAATATTAATGATTTTTATTCATGTGTGTAGTTTCGATGTTGATGATATTCCTCCACATGATTCACAATTGCTATTAAGACCTCATTTATAAGAAGCTTCTATGAGGAGGCTACGTAAACGTGATGCTATGGAATATGCAAGGTTGAAAGACCTATATTCAAAATAAGATAAAGTTCAAGGCCGGTGCGACAATGATGAAGATGATGGCATGACAGATTTTATTCAGGATTGGTATCAAAATGACAGTGTGAGCATTGATCTTTCAAAAAATTGTTGGTGCAAATCCAACCCTTCACACTTGGCTAGGCATTGAAGACGCTATGTGCAAATATTTGAAGGATCACATGAACCATTGCTTATAATTTCTGACCATTAACTATTGTAAACGTTATTTGACTTGGATGAATCTTGAAAACCAATACTTTCCTGGGATCAAAAGTTACGAATTTCATGTGGTTGCATCACTCGTAATTTGAAGGAACACTTTTATGTACATCCAAGCTTGAATTCAAATTCAAACACTCAAGGTCAATTACTTATAAAAGAGGTTGTAGTCTCGTGGCCTTTGTGCCTTCATTCTTGAGCTTATTGTTGATCATTTGTAAAGGTTGAGTGGCTTACACCATAGCCTACTCTTCTTACTATCATTGGGCATCATTGTCTATGTGAATGATCATGTACACCATTGTTCTATAATACATTACATCATTGATCATATTTGTCTTCATTTGTGCTATGTCTACTTAGAACAATGTACTTTGAATGCTCATATCTCAGTGACCTCTCCATCATTTTCCATGATCAATAGCTTTTTCAGACGACCTCACAGTTTACTTCAAGCTGCAACAGTTGAAGCAATTTTATACAGCTAAGTGGGAGAAATCCATGTCAAAGTGCTCTCTGGTCATTCTCTATGTAGCTCCTAAAAAATCGGGGGTAAGCTACTGATTGTTAAATTGATTGCTCAGTACATAGTACATCATTTTAAGAGATTTCACTTGGAATCATTAGCTCTAAGATAATTTGATTCCACCAAAAGGAATTTTCCTATTTGGTACTATACTATGAGCACTATGGAAAATATCCAACAAGTATCAAGACCGAAATAGCAAGTTTTTTATCACTAGCTATTTGCAAGGTCATCTATTTTGATCTAATTGTTTGAAGCATCATCTCCAAAGTACATAGGCACTTATTTAGTGTCATTAGCAAGCTAAAGGGGCCTACTATCAAACTCTGAGGTGAAAGAGGGCAGGTACAAAGTAGGGATTAGCAGTACCAACTCATCCTAGGAGTCTCTATGGGTACATATCAGGAGATCAAGAGATGCCCATTTTCAGAAGCAAAGGACGACCTAAAAGAGAAGATCTTGAAATACGCAACTCATCGTGTGCCAAAGATGCTTTACCAAGGTCATATTTCTCAACTCTATCTCTGATTTCCTTTTTCCTCACATTAGGAACTATAAAACTTCCCAAGAGAGTTGGGAGACATTGTCCTCAGAGTTTTCTTCCAACACAAGCGCTAGAAAAAATCAACTATGGATTGAGTTTACCACTCAAAGGAAGAAACCCAAGCAGAGTGTGTCAGAGTATGTAATCAAAGTCAAAGAATTGGCTGACCAATTGGCAAGCATAGGAGAGGAGATTGAAGAGGAGCAAATCGTGAGACAAGTAATCAATGGCATCAAGGCAGATGATAAGTGGGAAGCTTTCACAACTGTTATGGATCTTTACATGGATATGCAGATTCCAGATCTTACCACTCATGGGACAACTTTTAACCCATGAAGCCAAGCTCAATGAAAATGGAGAACCATCAAGAGGTAACACCTCTTCTGCCCTATACACAGATAAAGGAAAGTCCAAAGAGAAAGGGAAAAGCAAAAAGATTAAAGATGAAGGTACTACTTCTCAAGCTAACTATGTAGGGAGACGTAGGAACTCAAGAGGAAGGGGAAGAGGAGGTAAGCAAGGTAGGGGAAGATCTTTCAACTCTTCCTCATGCAACATATGTGGACTCTCTAATCACACTATAAATGAGTGCTATAGTAACTTCAATAATCAAAAAGGAAGAGAATATCAAAGAGGTGGCTACTCACAATCAAGAGGAAGATTCAACCATAATCAAGGTTACAACCACGGCTATTAACAACTATCAAGGAGGATACAAATCAAGGAAGGACTTGAACAATTATACAGAGGATCAAGATGATTCTCTTTTCGTTATGAATATGACTTCAAAAAAAGGTATGAATGATAAGCACCTCTTCTATATTGACTCAAGATGTTCAAACCATGTAGCAGGCAATGTAGCTCTTCCTTCTGATCTTGAGGAGCCCAAGGGAAAGCACCAAGTGCAAACAGGTAATGACACCAAGCATTGAGTGGTCAAGGTAGGAAATGTCAAAATTTCTAATGGGAATAGAAATCTGTTGAGCAGGCTTCTTTATGTAGCTACAATATCCAAGAATTTGATGAGTTTTGGACAAATAGTGGAAAAAGGCTTGCACGTTAGGTTGATAAAATATGGAGCTTATGTGGAGGAAAATGAATGCGGCTTTATTTGCCGCGACGCCGGTGTAAAGGTCAGTTTCTGCGTCGGTACCAAAGAGTCGGTATAGGCGTCGGTCTAGACGTCGATAAAAGCGTCGGTATATGCGTCGGTATAATCGTCGGTATATGCATCGGTAACCGGTTTCTGATGCATCGCCTCCTGGGTGTATCGACGATTATTCCAATGACACTACTGGGAGTACCGTCGCTTATACCGAGGACCATACCTGCAAAATTTTTTTTGGGCAGAATGTTTTGTCTTTTGCTACAACAACATTACCATGATGTTGCTGAACAAAAGACAATACACTCTGCCCAAAAAAAACCGAGTACATGTGATGTGTATTCTGATGACAACCGAAATATGATTTCATGAAACAGATTATTATTCTATACAGATTATTATTCTATACAGATTATTATTGTACACAAAAGAGATCGATAATCAGAATGAACAATGAACCATGTACAAAAGAAGTTATATATTTCAATAATGAAGCATGTACAAGAGTGTGGCAAACCACTGTCATATATGACGCTTTTACAAAATGTGGCAAAGCAATGTATTGCCATATGGAAATCAAATACAAAATATTGGTCTTCCACTGCCATACACATGCAAAGAACGTTCCATATCAACAGTCCTGCAATAAAGAACAATAATGGAATGAGATAAATTCACATGAAAATTACAAACAAGTAAAAACCAAGTTTATAAATTAATTACCTCATCGCAAACGCTCCCATGAAAGTACAGCACCGCGTCCCTCCAAGTCGTGCAATAGTGCAGTCAACCCATGACTATATCCATAAGATTCCTCTGATCGTGTTGGAGGACGACCCATTGCCAGCTCCTGAAACAAATATAAAAAGATTAGAGAAATATATATGAGAAATTTAACACAAATAAATTCTATAAATGAAATGGTACTTACAAACTCATGACGCATTGTGTCATATCCGCCGCTGCCCAAATGTGACGGTCCAATCGTGTCTAGACGTGTGGCTGCGGCATTTCGCTGCTGGCGATATCGATCAGGAGTCTGCTGCTGCTCATCATGAATCATGTCCCACTCCTCAGCATCTAACCACATAGGCTTTGGTAAGCCTTCTCTAAATGCATCACGAGCCTCGGATCGTCGATGCGACATGACCTCATGTGCGGTATGCAGAATCCACTCTAAACTGACAATCGACTGTCCATCGGCTGGTCGGAACTCCTGGTAAATCGTCTGTGTGATATAATTCTTCTGATATTTATCATGTTCACTCCATTTCCGCATGATGGAGTGTCCAAACTGGATGGAGCAAAGCTATCGTATGCGTGCACGCATTGCTTTGCCAGCCGCATCCATCACCAGAGCTCCATCTCGGATACTATACACCTTGGAGTCATCATGGTCATGAGCACCCCAAGGTGTACGTGGTGTACTGCATGGTGTACTGCGTGGTGTACTGCGTGGCGTACCTACATCTGAGGTACTCGTCCTAGGAGAAGAAGCGGGCGACACAAATGCCCGTCGCACTGCCTCCACAACAACCGCCTCCTCCACCTCCAGAACTACCTGTAGATCCACTCCTAGAACCTCCTGCTCCAGAGCGTGACCTTGATCTACGAGACGGGCCAGACCCTGTATCGCGTTGAGGTGTCGAACGCACATGTCTACTAGTAGATTGAGTAGGAGATAGCTGCAAAGATGGTCGTGGTGGAGTCACAAAGCTAGGAGACATACCTCCTACGGGAGTAGCACCACCCTCAAGAGTGACACCAGCAGGAGTGACACCGGCGGGAGTGACACCGGCGGGAGTGAGGCCAGCGGGAGTGAGGCCAGTAGGAGTAAGGCCGCCAGGAGTGAGGCCGGGAGGAGTGCTACCACGAGCGATCCAATACTGTGATGTAGCAGCCATATACGCAGGAGGAACCTAAGAGATGAACTCCAAAAACTGCTCCTCTATCATGGACTGTGGAGTGACTGGAGGATTGTCTCCCATCGTGCTCTGTAATAAAAGAACTCAAATAATTAGCATGCGATAAGAAAAATAATATAGGGAATAAACAAAAAAAAGCCAAAAATTAGTACGTACAAGTCTTTTATTCAAAAGTCCTCTATTCTAGCATCCTCTTGAAGATGTTCATTATGTGTAATATTATTAGTGCTTGCTTCTACGTCTAAGTGCTTTTTTGCTCTCTTTTGTCCACGAGATGTTACCGGTGCAATGTTGTTTGGATCCATCTGCTCACCTGGGGGACCATGCGAATGATAGCGTAGGTTTTCCAGTCGACTCCTAACAAAGGATCCATACTCTCTAACATGTGCAGTACAAATCCGTCGTTTTTGATAAATTTGATACTTGCACTGTGTGCAAGGACATGCCATTCTCTCTTTAGGATCCAAAGAAGCCATTTGCTACAATATGGACATTTTAGAACATTTTAGAACATTTCTTTTTTTATTAGACCTAAAAATCTAACTCTTAAAGACCTAAATACTTAAATACCTAAAAAAACTTAAAATCCTAGTTTTAAAACCCTAATCTATATAGCTATCCTATTTTATCTATATATTCGGATTTTTTCTTGATATCCTATTTTATATATATATTTATTTATTTATTCAGATTTGTTTCCTCTTAATTAAGTTATATGTATAACTAAACCCTAAAACCCTAATTTTAAAGATCTCGACCTAAATATTGTATATTTCTATACTCATGTGTATATACATGTATATGTGTATTATATGTGTATGTGTATGTGTGTATATATGTTATGTACGTGTTAAAACCCTAAAACACTAATCCAAATGACCTAGAACTAAAACATGTATATATATGTATGCATGTGTATATATATGTGTATATGTATATATATGTGAATATAGATAGGTATATAAGTATGTGTGTTTGTGTATTTATATATTTATTTATATATTCAGATTTTTTCTTTACTTAATTATATTTAATTATATATATTTAATTAAATAATTTAAAACACTAGTTCTTTTTATATTTATTTATGTATATAATTATATTATTTTATATATATATTTATTTATATATTCAGATTTTTTTTTCTTACGTAATCCTATTTTTATATATTTAATTTTATATATTTAATTAAATTATTTAAAACACTACTTCTTTTTATATTTATTTATGTATATAACTATCCTATTTTATATATATATTTATTTATATATTCAGATTTTTTTTCCTTACGTAATCCTATTTTTATATATTTAATTTTATATATTTAATTATATATATTTAAAACACTAGTTCTTTTTATATTTATTTATGTATATAACTATCTTATTTTATATATATATTTATTTGTATATTCAGATTTTTTTTCCTTACGTAATCCTATTTTTATATATTTAATTTTATATATTTAATTATATATATTTAATTAAATGATTTAAAACACTAGTTCTTTTTATATTTATTTATGTATATAATTATCTTATTTTATATATATATTTATTTATATATTCAGAATTTTTTTCCTTACCTAATCCTATTTTTATATATTTAATTATATATATTTAATTAAAACCCTAATCTTAAAATTCTAGATCTGAAATACTAAACCCTAAAACCCTAATCTTAAATATGTAGACCTAAAATATGTATATTTATGTATACATGTGTATATACATGTATATATGTATTACATGTGCATGTGTATGTGTGCATATATCTTATGTAGGTGTTATAAACCTAAAACCCTAATCTTAAAGATTTAAATCTAAAATATGTATATTTTTGTATGCATGTGTATCTACATGTATGTATGTATTATATGTAGATGTGTGTTTGTCTATATATGTAATCTACGTATTAAAATCCTAAAACCCTAATCAGAAAGACTGAGACTTAAATATGAAATACTAAACCCTAAAACCCTAATCTTAAATATGTAGACCTAAAATATGTATATTTATGTATACATGTGTATATACATGTATATATGTATTACATGTGCATGTGTATGTGTGCATATATCTTATGTAGGTGTTATAACCCTAAAACCCTAATCTTAAAGATTTAAACCTAAAATATGTATATTTTTGTATGCATGTGTATCTACATGTATGTATGTATTATATGTATATGTGTGTTTGTGTATATATGTAATCTACGTATTAAAATCCTAAAACCCTAATCAGAAAGACTTAGACTTAAATCTGAAATACTAAACCCTAAAACCCTAATCTTAAATATGTAGACCTAAAATATGTATATTTCTGTATACATGTGTATATACATGTATATATGTATTACATGTGCATGTGTATGTGTGCATATATCTTATGTAGGTGTTATAACCCTAAAACCCTAATCTTAAAGATTTAAATCTAAAATATGTATATTTTTGTATGCATGTGTATCTACATGTATGTATGTATTATATGTATATGTGTGCTTGTGTATATATGTTATCTACGTATTAAAATCCTAAAACCCTAATCAGAAAGACTTAGACTTAAATCTGAAATACTAAACCCTAAAACCCTAATCTTAAATATCTAGACCTAAAATATGTATATTTCTGTATACATGTGTATATACATGTATATATGTATTACATGTGTATGTGTATGTGTGCATATATGTTATGTAGGTGTTATAACCCTAAAACCCTAATCTTAAAGATTTAAATCTAAAATATGTATATTTTTGTATACATGTGTATCTACATGTATGTATGTATTATATGTATATGTGTGTTTGTGTATATATGTTATCTACGTATTAAAATCCTAAAACCCTAATCAGAAAGACTTAGACTTAAATCTGAAATACTAAACCCTAAAACTCTAATCTTAAATATGTAGACCTAAAATATATATATTTCTGTATACATGTGTATATACATGTATATATGTATTATATGTGTATGTGTATGTGTGCATATATGTTATGTAGGTGTTATAACCCTAAAACCCTAATCTTAAAGATTTAAATCTAAAATATGTATATTTTTGTATGCATGTGTATCTACATGTATGTATGTATTATATGTATATATGTGTTTGTGTATATATGTAATCTACGTATTAAAATCCTAAAACCCTAATCAAAAAGACTTAGACTTAAATCTGAAATACTAAACCCTAAAACCTTAATCTTAAATATCTAGACCTAAAACCCTAAAACCCTAATCTTAAATATTTAACCCTAAAACCCTAATCCTATTTAAAACCCTAAAACTCTAATCTTAAATATTTAACCCTAAAACCCTAATCCTATTTTTATATATTTGATGTAAAACAAAAACTTTCAAAATAAAAATAGGATTATATGTGTGTATGTATGCATGTGTGTATATATGTGTGTGTATGTATGCATGTGTACATGTGTGTGTGTATGTATACATGTGTATGAATGTGTGTGTATGTAGGCATGCATGTGTGTGCATGTGTGTGTACATGTGTGTATGTATGCATGCATGTATGTGTATGTGTGTGTATGTGTATGCATGCGTATACATGTGTGTGTATGTATACATGCATGTGTGTATGTATGCATGTGTGTATATATGTGTGTATGCATGCATGCCGGTATATGTGTGTGTATGTATGCATGCATGTGTGTATATGTGTGTATATATGTGTGTGCGTATGTATGTGTGTATATGTGTGTGTGTGTATGTGTATGTATGCATATGTGTATATATGTGTGTGTATGTATGTGTGTATGCATGTGTGTATGTATGCATGTGTGTAAATTTATGTGTGTGTGTATGCATGCCTATGTGTATATGTGTGTGTGTATGTAAGCATGCATGTGTGTATAGGTGTGTGTATGTAAGCATGCATGTGTGTATAGGTGTGTGTATGTAAGCATGCATGTGTGTACATGTATGTGTGTATGTATGCATGTGTAAATTAATGTGTATCTTCCTTTCTCTTCTCTCTCTCTTTCTCTCTCTCTCTCTCTCTCTCTCTCTCTCTCTCTCTCTCTCTCTCTCTCTCTCTCTCTCTCTCTCTCTCTCTCTCTCCTTCTCTCTCTATCAATAGCGAATAAAAGAATCACTTACAAGTATGTCTCCCTTTGAATCATTGTCGTCAAAGCGTAATGTAGATCGTCTCTCGTCCAATTCCAAACAATCGACGCCAACGAACTTCTGCAAAATCAACGAAAAGAGAAATTAGAAACCCTAAAGCATAGAGAAACACAAATGCTAACAGTACACGCAGCACTTACCAAGATATGAGAGCTAAGCCGAGAGAGAGTGTGTGTGTAGAGAGAGAGATCCGTGTGTGTGTGCGTGTGTGTGCACAAGACAATGCAGGTTCGCACGTGCAAGTTCGACAGTAGACCGACAGTACTCAAACACGCGTAGAAATGTGAAGTTTTGCTCTCGGGTTCGCGGTATGTTTAAAAATTTGCCTCCGGTATAGGCGTCGGTATGGACGTCGATATACGCGTCGGTAGTTTTCAATAAATTACCGACGCTTATACCGACGCTCATACCAACGCCTATACCGACGCCTATACCGACGCTTATACCGGCGGCTGCGGGCCACACCAACGATCCATTTAAAACGGTCTCACCGACGGTCACTTGACCGTCGGTATCTCTTAGTGAGATTTTCCGAGGGCTATACCGTCACCGACTATGACCGTCGGTATATGCAGCCTCGGTATGCCCCTCATATGTCGTAGTGACACATATATACACACACATACACATACACATATACATGCAAACATATACACATACGTACATGCATACATATACACATATACATACCTATAACATAACACATATACATATCCACATATATACATACACACATACACATGCATTCATATAGGCACATTCATACCAAATATATGCATTTATTCCACAAGAATGTGTATTTGTGTACATGTGAATATGTGTGTATGTGTACATGTGTATATGTGAATATGTGTGTTTGTGTTAAATATGTATATGTGAATGTTTATGTATGTTAATAATCACATTGCTAATATCTAATACCACTATTTGTAGATTCCGATCAATCAAATGGAACTCCACCACTCTCTCCTAACCGTGCAAGGACTATATACTATAAGGATATCAAACTTTTAATTTTAAATATATTTGATAGATACATAACTGATATATTTGTCTTTCTTGTTATAATTAGATTTTGATCAAGCAGAGGTAACTCCACCACCTCCTACCCATGCAAGGACTTCACATGTGTCCTCTTATAGGAATTATAGTGAATTTTACTATCAAGAGAATATTATATGTTGGTGTAACTCTTGCTATGGCACGTGTCAAAGAACATGATTGGAATGTATGAAAATGAGGTAGAGCATGGTACTTTTGAGCATGCACCACCACCTTGCCAACATGATAATTCTTGGGTATGTAATAGTTCAAGGACTAATTGCACATTTGAGGAGCGCGAAAATAGTCATGAATCACCATACATGAGTAGAGATGTATCAAGATACATAGTTGTCAATGCTATTACTACATTACATGTTGGTGATGAATTATTAGTGAATTATGGATGGCGTAGACCTCCAAGAGCACCTTTTAGCTAGAGAGAGAATGAAAATTTTCTATCCATATTTAATAACTTATATATTTAATTTTATGTTTAAAGCTTACTTTTTATTCATTTATGGAATATTAATTATTTTTATTCATGTGTGTAATTTCGATGTTGATGATATTCCTCCACATGATTCACAATTGCTATTAAGACCTCATTTATCAAAAGCTTCTATGACGAGGCTACGTAAACGTGATCCTATGGAATATGCAAGGTTGAAAGACCTATATTCAAAATAAGATAAAGTTCAAGGCCTGTACGACAATGATGAAGATGATGGCATGACAGATTTTATTCAGGATTGGTATCAAAATGACAGTGTGAGCATTGATCTTTCTAAAAATTGTTGGTGCAAATCCAACCCTTCACACTTGGCTAGGCATTGAAGACGCTATGTGCAAATATTTGAAGGATCACATGAACCATTGCTTATACTTTCCGACCATTAACTATTGTAAACGTTATTTGACTTGGATGAATCTTGAAAAGCCAATACTTTCCTGGGATCAAAAGTTACGAATTTCATGTGGTGGCATCACTCGTAATTTGAAGGAACACTTTTATGTACATCCAAGTTTGAATTCAAATTAAAACACTCAAGGTCAATTACTTATAAAAGAGGTTGTAGTCTTGCGGCCTTTGTGCCTTCATTCTTGAGCTTATTGTTGATCATTTGTAGAGGTTGAGTGGCTTACACCACAGCCTACTCTTCTTACTATCATTGGGCATCCTTGTCTATGTGAATGATCATGTACACCATTGTTCTATAATACATTACATCATTGATCATATTTGTCTTCATTTGTGCTATGTCTACTTAGAACAATGTACTTTGAATGCTCATATCTCAGTGACCTCTCCATCATTTTCCATGATCTATAGCTTTTTCAGACGAGCTCACAGTTTACTTCAAGCTGCAACAGTTGAAGCAATTTTATACAGCTAAGTGGGAGAAATCCATGTCAAAGTGCTCTCTGGTCATTCTCTATGTAGCTCCTAAAAAATCGGGGGTAAGCTACTAATTGTTAAATTGATTGCTCAGTACATAGTACATCATTTTAAGAGATTTCACTTGGAATCATTAGATCTAAGATAATTTGATTCCACCAAAAGGAATTTTCCTATTTGGTACTATACTATGAGCACTATGCAAAATATCCAACAAGTATCAAGACCAAAATAGCAAGTTCTTAATCACTAGCTATTTGCAAGGTCATCTGTTTTGATCTAATTGTTTGAAGCATCATCTCCAAAGTACATAGGCACTTATTTAGTATCATTAGCAAGCTAAAGGGGCCTACTATCAAACTCTGAGGTGAAACAGGGCAGGTACAAAGTAGGGATTAGTAGTACCAACTCATCCTAGGAGTCTCTATAGATACATATCAGGAGATCAAGAGATGCCCATTTTCAGAAGCAAAGGACGACCTAAAAGAGAAGATCTTGAAATACGCAACTCATCGTGTGCCAAAGATGCTTTACCAAGGTCATATTTACTCAACTCTATCTCTGATTAGGAATTATAAAACTTCCTAAGAGAGTTGGGAGACATTGTCCTCAGAGTTTTCTTCCAACACAAGTGCTAGAAAAAATCAACTATGGATTGAGTTTACCACTCAAAGGAAGAAACCCAAGCAGAGTGTGTCAGAGTATGTAACCAAAGTCAAAGAATTGGCTGACCAATTGGCAAGCATAGGAGAGGAGATTGAAGAGGAGCAAATCGTGAGACAAGTAATCAATCGCATCAAGGCAGATGATAAGTGGGAAGCTTTCACAACTGTTATGGATCTTTACATGGATATGCAGATTCCAGATCTTACCACACTCATGGGACAACGTTTTACCCATGAAGCCAAGCTCAATGAAAACGGAGAACCATCAAGAGGTAACACCTCTTCTGCCCTATACACAGATAAAGGAAAGTCCAAAGAGAAAGGGAAAAGCAAAAAGATTGAAGATGAAGGTACTACTTCTCAAGCTAACTATGTAGGGAGATGTAGGAACTCAAGAGGAAGGGGAAGAGGAGGTAAGCAAGGTAGGGGAATATCTTTCAACTCTTCCCCATGCAACATATGTGGACTCTCTAATGACACTATAAATGAGTGCTATAGTAACTTCAATAATCAAAAAGGAAGAGAATATCAAAGAGGTGGCTACTCACAATGAAGAGGAAGATTCAACCATAATCAAGGTTACAACCACGGCTATTAACAACTATCAAGGAGGATACAAATCAAGGAAGGACTTGAACAATTATACAGAGGATCAAGACGATTCTCTTTTCATTATGAATATGACTTCAAAAAAAGGTATGAATGATAAGCACCTCTTCTATATTGACTCAAGATGTTCAAACCATGTAGCAGGCAATGTAGCTCTTCCTTCTGATCTTGAGGAGCCCAAGGGAAAGCACCAAGTGCAAATAGGTAATGACACCAAGCATTGAGTGGTCAAGGTAGGAAATGTCAAAATTTCTAATGGGAATAGAAATCTGTTGAGCAGGCTTCTTTACGTAGCTACAATATCCAAGAATTTGATGAGTGTTGGACAGATAGTGGAAAAAGGCTTGCACGTTAGGTTCATAAAATATGGAGCTTGTGTGGAGGACCCCCAGCATGGATTAAAGAGAATTGCCAAGGGAAAAAAAACAGGTAGACTATTTACATTTGAACTTGAGGACACTAGAAATATTGCACTTTACAATTACAAGGATCAAACATTATCAGAGCTTGAGATGTGGCATAAAATATTAGGAAATATTGGTGAGAGAACCTTGAAGGAAATATGAAGAGATCAATGTGTGCTTGGGATACCTAATGTATCCAAGCAACACATGATCTATAAATGTGTTCCATATTAGTTTCGTAAATCACACAGGTTACCCTTCACAAAGAAAGGCTACTTGCATGAAGATTAGCAGGTTGCCATCGAAATCACTTAAAGGGATGACCCCATATTGAGCACGGCATGGTAGGAGGCCATCACTTTATCATTCTAGAATATTTGGATGTGTTGCTTATGTGCATCTTCCATCTCAAATCAGAGTTAAGCTAGACCCTAAGGAAAACAAGTACATATTCATGGGGTATGATTTAAATCAGAAAGGATACAGGTTTTATAACCCATCCAACAAAGGATTTATGGTCAGTAGATATGTTTTGTTTCATGAGAATGATTCCTTGCTTGAAAGTGAACAGAGGAAGGTCAAATTGCCATATGACTTGGAAGAGGAATTTCCAAGCCTCACCAAGGAGGAGCCAAGCCAAGTTGAAGACATGAAATGAGATGATGAGGACATCATCAATCTAAAGGAATTCAAGGCATGGAAATCAAAAGGAAAGCCCAAGATGAAGAGGTTGGAAGACTTACCTGAATCATCCAATCAAGCTCTAAGGAGATCACAAAGGGAGAGCAAGAAGCCAATCAGATATGGGTATGACACTTCATTGGTTACTAATCATTCCATTTATCTTGCTAAAGATTTTTCATTTGAAGAGCCCACTTCATATGAAGAAGCAAGTACCAAGGCATAATGGAAGGAAGCTATGATGAGGAAATAGAAGCACTCTAAGAGAATGATACTTGGGAGCTAGTGCCCAAGAAGGCGTCAATGAAGGTAATTGGTTCTAGATGGATTTACAAAACCAAGAGAAACTCAGATGGATCCATAAACAGTTATAAAGCTAGAATTATGGCTAAAGGTTTTGCACAAGCCCAAGGAGTTGATTATGAAGAGAATTTCTCACCTGTGGCTAAAATGCCAACCATAAGAGTATTGGTAAGTGTGGCTGCATCTAGGAATTGGAATATGTATCAATTGGATGTGAAAAATGCCTTTCTCAATGGCTAGATTTCAAAGGAGGTTTACATGGCTCAACCTCCTAGCTATGAAGACCCAAGCAAGGTAGAGTATGTGTGCAAATTGAAAAAATCTCTTTATGGTTTGAAGCATGCACCTAGGGCATGGAACCATAGGTTAACTACCTATCTTCAAGACCAAGGATTCATAATGAGCAAGTCAGATTCTTCTCTGTTTGTCAAGAGAAGAAACTCATAATTCATAAATTTATGTGTGTATGTTGATGATATCATCTTGATAAGTAGTAATGCCAATGGCATCAAACAGATCAAGAACCAAATGATGCAGGAGTTCAAAATCAGTGAGCTAGGGTTTCTAAAGTATTTTCTTGGACTTGAATTGGTCTACACAAATTCTAGAATTTACATTACTCAAAGAAAGTATGTGTAGGACATGTTGAATAAATTTCACTTAGAGAATGCCAAGATAGCTAGCACCCCTATGGAGGTAATTCATAAATTGAGTGCTCATGAAAGTGATTTTCTTGAAGACATTAAAAGATATCAAAGCATAGTTGGAATTCTAAACTATGCAACATTGACAAGAATTGACATAGCTTATGGAGTAAGTGTTTTAAGCTAATTCATGCATAAACCTAGAGCACCTTACTTGGAAGCTGTCGAAAGGATTTTGAAGTATCTCAAGGGAACTCAAAATCAGGGTTTATACTTTCCATACACTTTAGATTTAGACATCAAGGTTTACTCAGATGCAAATTGGGCAGGTTGTAAGGATGATAGGAGGAGTACTTCTAGTTATCTTTCCTTTGCAGGTGACAAGCCTATTTCATGGTCTTGCAAGAAGCAACCTACTGCTGCTTTATCTTCAACAGAGGCTGAATAGAGGGATTAGCCAATGCTACACAAGAAGCCATATGGATTAGATTACTATATTTAGATTTGGGACTACACTCTAACTCACCTATAATCTCTGGTGACCATACAAGCTCTTTGCATCTTGCAACCAATCCTATCTATCATGCAAGAACTAAGCATATAGAAGTTCACTATCACTATGTTAGAGAAAAGATATTGAGCAAGGAGATTCAATTGGCATATGTATCCACAAATATGCAATGTGTAGATTTGCTTACCAAAGCACTTGATGGTACTAAAGTTTACTGGCTTAAAGCTATGATTGGATTGTAGGACATTCAAGAGGATTGATGAAGAAGAACAAGCCAAGATGTTTGGCTTGAGGGGGAGCTCTTGGTGGAGATCCAAGCCTTCACACTTGGCTAGGCATTGAAGAAGCTATGTGAAAACATTTGAAGGATCACATGAACCATTGCTTATAATTTTTAACCATTAACTATTGTAAAAGTTATTTGACTTGGAAGAATGTTGTAAAGCCAATAATTTTGTGGAATCAAAAGTTATGAATTCCATTTGGTGCCATCACTCCTAATTTGGAAGAACACTTTTAGGTACATCCAATTTTGAATTCAAACTCAAACATTGGACGTAAATCACTTATAAAAGAGGTTGTAATCTTGCGGCCTTTGTGCCTTCATTCTTGAGCTTATTGATGATCATTTGTAGAGGTTGAGGGGCTTACACCATAGCCTACTCTTCTACTATCATTGGGCATCATTTTCTATGCGAATGATCATGTACACAATTGTTCTATAATACATTACATCATTGATCATATCTGTCTTCATCTCTTTTATGTCTACATAGAACAATGTACTTTGAATGCTCATATCTAAGTCATCTCTCCATCCTTGTCCTCGATCTATATCTTGTTGGAACCAACTCAAAGTCTACTTCAAGCTATCAAAATTTGAAGCAATTGGATTTAGCCAATTGGGAGAAATCTGCATTGAAGTGCTCTCTAGTGATTCTCTATGCAGCTCCTAAAAAATTGGGGGTAAGCTATTGATTGTCAAATTAATTGTTGAGTACATAGTACATCATTTTAAGTGATTTCACTTGAAATCATTAGCTCTCTATGCTAGTCTGATTCCCCCAAAAGGAATTTTCCTAATTCCTAGTTTATTGTCAGCACTAAGCTAATGAGCACTGAGCTAAATATCGAGCAGATGTCAAGAGCCAAAAATCAAGTTTTTGGTCACTAGCTATTTGCAAAGTCATCTGTTTTGATATAATTGTTTGAAGCATCATCTCCAAAGTACATATGCACTTATTTAGTGTCATTAGCAAGCTAAAGGGGCCTACTATCAAAGTCTCAGGTGAAAGAGGGCAACTACAAAGCAGGGATTAGTAGTACCAACTCATCCTCTTATGGTATCCATCCATCTCTTTTCAACAAAAATGAGAAATATCTTCAACAGGAATGTCTAACACATGTATATGAAGGAAGTCGTTTTACAAAACTAAGTGAGAGATTACTTATTCTCAATCTTCAAAATAATTTCGTTGTAGTAATGTATCTATTTCGGCACTATTAAGGTATAATTTTACATTTTCTATCTATATATATATATATATACATGCATAAATATATACATATAAATACATGGATACATAGACATACACATGTATATACATGAATGTATACACACATATAAACATACATACACATATACGCACAAACCTGTATCGAAATGAAGATATTTTTTCCATCTAGCCTTTGGAATTGTCCATCCAACCTTTAGAATCTTCCTGACACATCTGCTTCTCCTATTCTAGTCGTCCTAATACTTGTGTTGCTAAATCTTTTTTGAACTTGGCATACAAATATTAAGTATGATTTTGCTATGGAGGTATTAAGTCATTTGAAAAATAGGAGAAGTAAATTTATCTCAAAGATTTGAAGGGTGGAAGAATAATTTTAAAGGATCGGAGGAAAAAAAGTGTTCAATGAGTGCAAGTTTTTATTTTTACCTTAGCTAAGGTAAGAACAAGAACTTGCATGGAATGAACACTTTTTGTCCACCCATACTTTAAAACTATTCATCCATCTTCCAAAATCTTTGAGATAAATTTGCTTTCCTTATTTTACAAACTACATAATACCTCCATAGCTAACTAATATTTAGTCTTTGTAAACACATATGTAAGTCTTAGTTAGCAAGGCCAGTAACAGATTGACTATAAAATGGGAGACAGCCAAACGATTAAGTGGTCTAGATATCTATATGAAAGTCTGCAAACCACAATAAACAAAAGGAAAATTAAAAAGGAAATCAAATATACACAGCTACACATGTGCACATACATATACATACATACATACAAATTAATACATACATACATAAACATACATACATATATACATATATACATACACATATATACAAACATACACATACATATATGCATACACATACGCATACATATATATACATACATATACACATATAAAACACATATACACACATATAGACATATACACATATGCATGCGTACATGCATGCACATGCATATACACATCCACATACACATACACATAAACAAACTATATGCATATATATAGATATATATAGGTATATTTATTTATTTATTTTTATTAATATGTCTTTTTTCATTAACTTAGAGTCATTATCTGAAAAGTTTTTACCAAGTTAGAATATTATTCCTACCTCAGATGATGAAATGAAGAAGATAATCAACAATCTTGGTAAAGATTATCAATGTATACATGCATGTCCTAACGATTTTATTTTATATAGAGATGAATATGCAGAGTCTTTAACATGTCTGAAATGTCAATCTCCTCGATATAAGGTTGAAGAAGGTAAAAACTTAAAAAAGGTATTGAGACATTTTCCATTGGCTCCATCGATTAGACATATGTTTCAAAGCCCCAAATTATCAAAGCTTTTGACATGGGGACATGACCATAAAAGTACTGATGGAATAATCAGATCTCCTCATGATAGTGTTACTTTTGAGCATATTGATTCTACATGGCCTCAGTCTGCACAGAATCCATAGAATCTAAAGTTAGGAGTTGCATTAGATGGGGTTAATACATTTTCTATGAAATCAAGTAAATAGTCAACATGGCCACTGTTGGGAAAGATGGATGGATGCTCCAAGAGACTGAGTAGGTACTGCTAAACATGCTTTGTACCAGCCCTCCTTTGCTTCAGAATTGATAAGTAGACCTTCTTAGCTTTCCAATAACACCAAAAAGTGGCCTATGTACTTTGGAAGTGATGTGTGTAAGGATTGAACCAAAAACAGATAACTTTGAAGTTCACAAACTCAAGAAAACCTTCTATTTATGTCTTGACACCTGCTGAATGTTTTGCTCACTGTGATCAGCATAGTAGAAATTGATAAAATTCCTTATAGGGGTATTTAATTAGCTTAGTAAGCTACCATTTGCAACTAGAATGATGTAAAGAGATAAACTATACTAAGAGAAATCAATTTAGCAAGTTTAGCTATACCCCCGACTTTTTAGGACTGTAGCAGAAAATGACCAGAGTTCACCTCGACGCCGATTTCTCTGAAATGGCTGACTAGCATTACTTCAAACGGCATGTAGATGACTTTGAGCTGAACCCAACAATATTTGAATCACTGAATTTGGTGAAGAATTGACCGAGATATGCCCTTGACAAGTTGGCAGACTTTTGAGTACACTAACAGAGAACTCAGAGATGAATGATGTAAATGTATTGATTAATGAACACTTGTATACAATCCCATTGGCATGAACAACATTGCCTAATGGTGTAGAGAGGTGTAGGCTATAGTATAATCCTCATACACACTCAAAATCAGTAGAATGAGGCTCGAGAAAATGATCTCTATCCCGTGACTTTTCATGTTCACTTTTATATGTAATGAGCAAAGATTTGAATTCAAATTCAAATTTTGGCTCCTTATGATCAAGCTTCTAAATGCTTGGAGATATTCCTTCAATCAAATGAGCTACTTTTTCCATGACTCACTTTGGTAGGTGATTACAAAAGATTCCGCAAGTCAATTTGACTTTTACAATGAGGTAAAGTGGTAATTAACCACTAGCATATGTTCCTATGCTTCTTCATGTATGTATAAACTTCAATGCATCCTTTGAGCCAAATGTGTAGGCTTGCAATTTACACCAACAACTCCCCCTCAAGCCAAACATTTTGGCTTAAGTCTTCATCTTCAACCTGCAAAGTTTTGTTCCATCCAAAGATTTAGTCAACAAATATGCACATTGCATGTTGGTTGATACATAGGTAAGTTGAATGTCCTTGCTTATCACCTTCTCTCTCACATAATGATAATGGACTTCTATGTGTTTGTTCCTAGCATGATAGATAGGATTAGCTGCAAGGTGAAGGGAACTTGTATTATCTCCAAAGATAAATGGTGACCTAGTATACAATCCCAATTCTGTATACAAAAGCTTAATCCAAATTGCTTCTTGTGTGGCATTAGCCAGTCCTCTATACTCTGCCTCTGTAGAAGACAAAGCAACAGTAGGTTGCTTCATTGAAGACCATGAAATTGGTTTGTCACCTACAAAAGAGATATATCCAGAAGTGCTCCTCCTATCATCCTTGCATCCTGCCCAATCTGCATCTGAATAAATTTTGATATCAATATCTGAAGTGTAAGGGAAATACAAACCATGGTTCTGTGTACCCTTGAGATACTTCAAGATTCTCTTGGCAGCCTCTAAGTGAGGTATCCTTGGCTTGTGCATAAATTGAATTAGCACACTTACTCCATATGCAATATCAATTCTTGTAAGAGTAGCATAGTTCAAGCTACCCACCATACTTTGATAACCTGTAATGTCTTTGACTTCATCACCTTCATGGGCACTTAGCTTTAGGTTTACCTCCATTGGACTGCTTGCTACTTTAGCATCCTGCAAGTGAAACTTCTTCAACATATCCTATACATACTTTTTCTGAGTAATGTATAGCCTTGAATTAGTGTAAACTAATTCAAGCCCTAGAAAATACTTCAATAAACCAAGATCATTGATCTTGAACTCCTTCATCATCTGGCTTTTGATATACCTGATTCCATTGACATCATTACCTGTAATGATGATGTCATCAACATAAACACAGAGATATATTACCTCTGAATTACTTCTCTTAATGAACAGAGAAGTGTCAACCTTGCTCATGATAAAACCTTGGTCTTGGAGGTATGTAGTTAACCTGTAATTCCATGCCCTAGGTGCCTGCTTCATTCCATATAAAGCCTTCTTTAATTTGCAAACATAAGTTACCTTCTTGGGGTCCTTATAGCCAGGAGGTTGTGACATATAAACTTCTTCTGAAATCCATCCATTCAAGAAAGCATTCTTGACTTCCAATTGGTACATGTTCCAATTTTGTGATGCAGCCACACTTACCAACACTCTAATTGTTGGCATCTTGGCCACAGGAGAAAATGTCTCTTCATAGTCAATGCCTTGGGTTTGTGCAAAACCCTTGGCTACTAATCTGGCTTTGTACCTATTAATTGTTCCATCAGAATTTCTTTTCAACTTATAGATCCATCTGGATCCTATTACCTTCATAGAATCCTTCTTGGGTACTAACTCCCATGTGTCACTCTCCTTGATTGCTTCAATCTCCTCATCCATAGCTTCTTTCCATTTTGATTTGGTTATTGCTTCTTCATATGATCCTGGTTCTTCATTTGACAAATTTTTGGCAAGATAAATAGAATGTTTAGTAACAAGAGATGTATCATACCCATATCTGATAGGTTTCTTGCTTTCTCTTTGAGATCTTCTGATTGATTGAGTTGAAGATTCAGGTACGTCTTCAAGCTTCTTCATCTTCATTTTGCCCTTGGACTTCCATGCCTTGAATTCTTCAAGGTTGATAGTGTCTTCATCATCTGAACTTGAGTCTTCATTCTGAGTAGGTTCCTCCTTTGTAAGTTTTGGAAATTCCTCTTCCAAATCATAAGGTAATTTGACCTTCCTGCATTTATTCTCATACCAAGAATCATTTTCATCAGAGATCACATCTCTGCTTACCATAAATCCCTTATTGGTAGGATTATAAAACCTGTAACCTTTTTTATTTAAATCATACCCAATAAAAATGCATTTTTCAGCCTTTGGGTCTAGCTTACCTCTTATCTGAGAAGGAATGTGCACATATGCTACACATCCAAATATTTTGTAGTGATCTAATGATGGTCTCTTACCATGCCATGCTTCATAGGGTGTCATACCATCAAGTGACTTAGATGGTAACCTGTTTATGAGGTAAGTGGCAGTAGAAACACTCTCTACCCATAGATAGTTAGGTAACTTTTTCTCATTAAGCATAGATCTAGCTGTCTCAACAATTAACCTATTTCTTCTCTTAGCTACCCCATTCTGTTCAGAAGAATACCTTGTGGTTATCTCTCTTTTGATGCCTCTGTCGTGCAAGTCAAATTCATTGGAGAAGTACTCACCTCCTCCATCCGACCTTATCCTCTTCAAATTCCTTCTTGTCTGATTTTCAACTAATGCAAAATATTTCTTAAAATAATTAAATACCTCATCCTTGTGCTTCATGAAGTATAATATAGTCCATCTGCTATAATCATCAATGAAAGACACATACTACCTTGAACTTGAGACTGAGGGGTCTTTGCTAGGTCCCCATACATCTGTGCGTACAAGCTCTAGGTAGTCTTCATGCATATATCCTTTCTTGGAGAAGGGTAACCTGTGAGACTTACCAAATTGACAAGTACCACACTTGTAAATCATATCTTGCTTGGATACATTAGGTATCCCAAGCACACATTGGTCCCTGCACATTTGTTTCAAGGTTCTTTCTCCTATGTGCCCTAACCTTTTGTGCCAAATCTCAAGCTCTAAAAGTGTTTGATCCTTATAACTGTATAGTGCAATATTCTTTGTATCTTCCACCTCAAAAGTGAGAAGTCTACTTGATTTTTCTCCTTTAGCAATCCTCTTGAACCCATGTCTTGGGTCTTCCACAAATGCTCCATATTGATTGAATCTGACCTGCAAACCTTTCTCCACAATCTGACCAACACTCATCAAATTTTTGGTAATGGTTGGGACATAGAGTACTCTGCTCAACAAATTCTGATTACCATCACAAGTCTTAACATTTCCAACTTTAACTACTGAATGCTTTGTATCATCACCTGTTGGACTTGATGTTTACCTTTTGGTTCCTCAAGATCAGAGAGTAGTGCCACATTGCCAGCCACATGATTTGAGCACCCTGAGTCAATGTAGAATAGGTGGTCATCATTTGTACCTGACTTTGAAGTTATGTTCATGATCAGAAGATGATGGAGAGTCTTAATCTCCAAAAGAACAACCTACTCTTGAATTTAGAACACCTCTATATCAAGAGTAAGTCAAAACCTTCACCAATTTAAGCTATCAATGACCAAATATTAATTTCTTGACTAAACTGTGAAGAAGGAATTCTCTCAGAAAGTCTGCTGCATAGATCTTGCTCATTGACTGAGTAAATGTGTAAAGCTTTTTATGAAACTTTGCACAAGGTGTTGCCTAAAGATTGCGCACCTTCTCCAAGTTAAGTTTCTTCAAAAGGTTCAGTAGATATTGAGAAATCTACTTACCAAGTCAGCTATGTCTAAATATGTACTTCTGAGAAGTCGATTTGGACACCCCTAACTTCTTAACTTCAATTCTCTCAGTATAAAACCCATTTAAGCAAGTGCTTCTAGCCACAAGTAGCTTACCTTCCAACTTAAATATTAAGTGCTTACTTGCACAAAACTTTAAACTGTGGAGTGAGAAATGATCAAATCATTAAGATCGAAATTTGCGCCTGTTTCAGGAACCAGTGAGTACTTTCTCACATGCAAATGTTCCTACACACAATTCTCTAAGCCTGATCACAATTAGACTCTCAAACTCTAGCCATAGATTGATTAACTATGGACTTAGATATCTCCAAAAGGAATTCACAAAAGATCTATCACACAGAGAGAAAACACAGAAACATCGGGCGCAATTTTTCCTTCTATTTCTCAGAAATTACAACTGAGTGAGAATGGAGAGTTCAACTCACTTCACACATGTCTAATGACATTTTTTACTTCTCAATACACAAAACTCATGATCTTCTATTGTCTCTCCGTGTCTTCTCTACTTGCCCCGACATTTTTCAAAAGTATTTATAGGCAATTATGTACAGACTTTTTATCAAAGCATAAGTATATGTAACCTATGTCTTAACTAATATACATATGTGTACATATCTTTCACTCTGTGAATGTATCCATCTTCTTTGCTTCAAATCTTCAATTGGTGATTGGTCTGCACCAACAGCTCCCCCTCAATCATCAATTGAGGTTTCTCTTATCTTCTTTATACCTGCCATGTCTTTAAGCTTCTGTAGCTTTGGTCCATCCAAGCTCTTTGTAAGCATATCAGCTATATGATCTTTTGTTGAAGTATGTATGACTTCAATCTCCTTATCCATCACCTTCTCTCTTAGAAAGTGATACTGTATCTCAATATGTTTAGTCCTGGCATGAAAAACAGGATTAGCAGCTAGATATAATGAACTCATGTTATCACCATAAATGATAGGTGTGTTCTGTATAGTATCAAAACTCTTCATTAGAGTTTTAAGCCATATCACTTCTTTTGCAGCTTCAACCATGCCTTTGTACTCTGCTTCTGTAGATGACAAAGCAACTGTATGTTGCTTCTTTGAGCACCAAGAGATTAACTTATCTCCCACATAGCACATGTATCCATAGGTTGATCTTCTATCATCTGGATTACCTGCCCAATCTGCATCACTATAGATCTTGATGTTTGTATCTGATGTGAACCCATAATACAAACCTTCTTTGAGTGTACCCTTAATGTATCCCAACACTCTTTGACCTAGAATCCAATGCTCTTTCCTAGGACAATGCATAAATTGAGACAAAACCCCTACTGCATATGATAAATCAGGTCTAGTTAAAGTAGCATAGATAAGACACCAACCAAACTCTGATATTGGCTCATGTCCTTGAATTCTTCACTTCCAAATTTACTCAATTTGTGATTCACCTCCATTGGTGTAGGTGCTACCCTACAATCATCCATTTTAAACTTGATTAACAAGTTCTTCAAATACCTTTCTTGGGTCACAAATACTCCATGTTGGGTATATGTAATCTCCATGCCCAAGAAGTATGACAAGTCTCCCAAGTCACTTATTTTGAACTCCTTTTCCATTTGCTTCTTTAGTCTTTGTATTCCTTCCTCATCTGTACCTGTAAGGATTATATCATCAACATATATGCACATGTATATGAAACCATTATCACTTGCTTTGACAAGCAAGCTACTATCTGCTTTAGACACCTGAAATCCAAGTTCTTTCAAGAACTTTACAAGTCTATAATTCCATGCCCTTGGGGCCTGCTTCAAGCCATACAAGGCTCTCTTGAGCTTGCACACATGATCTGGATACCTTTTATCTCTGAACCCTTGAGGTTGCTCCATGAATACATCATCTGAAATATAACCATTCAAAAAAGCATTTTTTACATCAAGTTGACATAACTTCCAACCTTTACATGCAGCAATAGCTATAAGTGTCCTGATGGTTGTCATCTTTGCCACAGGACTATAAGTCTCATCATAGTCAACACCATATGTCTGAGCAAACCCTTTGATAACAAGTCTAGCTTTGTACCTAGACACACTTCCATGTGCAAATCTTTTTGTCTTATAAACCAACTTACATCCAATGATCTTCTGACTATTTGGCTTTGGAACCAAATCCCATGTTTGATTCTCCAATAATGCATCATATTCTTCCTACATAGCTTTCTCCCAATTTTCTTTACCTTTTGCCTCTTCATATGTAGAAGGGTCTTCATCTGTTTTAATCATGTAAGCATAATCTTTGGTAGCCAGAAATGAAGTATCATAGCTATACCTTGTAGGTTGCCATTTGTTCATTGTAGACCTCCTAAGTTCTCCACTTCTTGAGGTTTCTGGTTCTTCATATTCAGGATCAAACCTAGGTGTTTCTTCCACTTCAACCTGCACTTCATTATTCTCTTCTTCATCAATTATTTGTACCTTTGACTTACCTTTCCTTTGACTCACAATCTCTTCATCATCTGTATTAAGATTGATAGTACCTGCATACCAAGTACCTTGCTCATCAAATGTAACATCTTCTGATACAAGAAAATGTTTTGTGGATGGATTCCACAACCTGTATCCCATCTGCTTATCATCATAACCAATAAACACATATTTTTCAGCTTTAGGTTCCAATTTGTGCCTTAATTGTGATGGCACATATGCATAGGCCAAACATCCAAATACTTTGCAATGGTCTAGTGTAGGTCTCTTACCCCACCATGCCTCATAAGGTGTCATTCCCTGCAAAGCTTTACATGGTAACCTATTGACCAAATAAGTAGCTGTATTTACAGCCTCAGCCCACAAATAATTAGGACAATTTTTCTCTTTCATCATGGACCTTGCAAACTCAACAAGAGTTCTATTTCTCCTTTCTGCTACACCATTTTGTTGAGGAGAGTACCTGCAAGTAACTTCCCTTTTTATACCTGCATCCCACAAGTAATTACTGAATTCATTAGAGAAATACTCTCCCCCTCCATCTGACCTTAGTCTTTTCAACTTATGTCCTGTAATTCTTTCTGCATATGCATGATAGTGTTTAAGTGTATTAAACACTTCTGACTTATCTTTGATCACATAAATAGTGATCCATCTAGTAGCATCATCAACATAAATCACATAATACCTTGACCCATTTATACTGAAAATCCTTTGATGGCCCCCACACATCTGTGTGTACCAACTCAAGCTTCTCTGAGTACATAAAACCATGCTTGGAGTAGGAAAGCTTATGAGCCTTACCTAATTGACATGCCTCACATCTGCATGTCATATGTTGACCTGCAACATTAGGCAAACCAAGCACTGAACCATTGTTAATCATGTCTTTAATACCTCTTTCATTGAAATGTCCAAGCCTCTTATGCCAAAGATCTAACTCAGAGATCTTATGTCCTCCATATGTGAACATGGCATGACCAATATTACCTTGAATCTTCAATGTGAACAATCTTCCTTCTTTCTTCCCTGAAACAATTTGTTTATACCCATTGCTAGGGTCTTCCACAAACACTCCTTCATTAGTGAACCTTACTTCATAACCTTTTTCCACAATTTGTCCTACACTTATCAAATTCTTAGGAATTGTAGGAACATACAAGACCTTACTCAATAAGGTGCTACCATCCTTGGCCATCACTGATCCAATTGACTTGACATTGTGCTTTGTGTTGTCACCTGTTTGAACAACATGATTAGATACCTGATTCTCCAAATCAGTCATCAAGGCTATATTACCACTCAGGTGATTACTACACCCTAAATCAATGTAGAAGACTCTTTGATCTTCACTCTGCCTTTAACAAGTTGCATTCATTATCAATGTTGAATCTTCCTTTTGATCTGAAGCATAATTGTAGTAGGTGTTGTTATATTGTTGACTTTGGAAACCTCTACCTGCATTTCTTCCAAAGTAACCCCTACTACCTCTGCCTCTGAAATTACCTCTTTGATTTCTACCACCTCTTCCTCTTGCATTATAATTTTGACTATATCCATTATTACTCTGAGTATTGTGCCAACAATCATTAGCTAAGTGATTTGTCTTACCAAAAATCCAACAAGCTTTGCCTCCATCTTTGTTGTTTCTGCCTCTTCCTCTACCTTTGCCACCTCCTCTACCTCTTAGGAAGTTGGCTTGACTAGTTGTGCCTTCTTCTTCACCTGATTGTTGCTTTCCTTTGTTAGCTTTCTTCTTGTCCTTTGAGTACATTGCATGACCTGTACTTTTGTCACCATCTCCTTTAACATCGTGCTCAAATGTTAGCATATGACCTAGCAACTGATTTAAATCAGGAGTGAAATGATCAAGTGATAATTCTGTAGATAAAATGAATGGCTTCCATTTGTCATCACCTCTTAAACCTGTAAGAATTTGCCTTACCAATTTATCCTCCTCAATGTCTTCATCAACAGCTCCTAAAGCATCTGCAATATCTTTCATTCTTGTCACATAGTCTGAAATGGATTGAGAAGCCTTCTTCTCAAAGGTGGTAAACTCTGCCCATAAGGATGCCTTCCTTGACTTAGTAGTATTCTGGAAATGCTCCTCCAAAGCATTCCAAATATCAGTTGCACTTTCAAGACCTCGAATATGAGGTAACAAGTAATCATTGACTGCCATATATATAATGCTCCTAGCTTGAGCATCTTTCTTCATCCAATTTTTCAAATCTGCTAACTCTTCCCTAGTTGGAACACTAGGATCTCTGAACTGTGGCTTCTCTTCTTCTCCTGTGATATAAGCTATTAAATCTTTGCTCATAAGATGAGCTTCCATCCTCATTGACCATGCAGGATAGTTTTCCCTATCCAATTTCTCTATCTGTAGAGAATCTCCCATCTTGTGTCCACTTGTGTATTGAAATCTTCAAGCTTTATGAACAATATATGTACCTTTACTTCAAATTAGAGTCCTTTTGTCTTTCTTGATGTCGTATGGTCTCCTCCTCAGGCTTTGCCTTCAAGCTTTCACCTTTTAGTTCTTCAATTGTTGAATTTCTTGAATCTGCAGCACTCGGGATCCTCCTTTCCTTGATTTTGATGTTTCCTGCTCTGATACCACTGATGGAGAGTGTTAATCTCCAAAAGAACAACCTACTCTTGAATTTAGAACACCTCTATATCAAGAGTAAGTCAAAACCTTCACCAATTTAAGCTATCAATGACCAAATATTAATTTCTTGACTAAACTGTGAAGAAGGAATTCTCTCAGAAAGTCTGCTGCATAGATCTTGCTCATTGACTGAGTAAATGTGTAAAGTTTTTTATGAAACTTTGCACAAGGTGTCGCCTGAAGATTGCGCACCTTCTCCAAGTTAAATTTCTTCAAAAGGTTCAGTAGATATTGAGAAATCTACTTACCAAGTCAGCTATGTCTAAATCTATACTTCTGAGAAGTCCATTTGGACACCCCTAACTTCTTAACTTCAATTCTCTCAGTATAAAACCCGTTTAAGCAAATGCTTCTAGCCACAAGTAGGTTACCTTCCAACTTAAAGATTAAGTGCTTACTTGCACAAAACTTTAAACTGTGGAGTGAGAAATGATCAAATCATTAAGATCGAAATTTGCACCTGTTTCAGGAACTAGTGAGTACTTTCTCACATGCAAATGTTCCTACACACAATTCTCTTAGCCTGATCACAATTAGAATCTCAAACTCTAGCCATAGATTGATTAACTATGGACTTAGATATCTCCAAAAGGAATTCACAAAAGATCTATCACACAGAGAGAAAACACAGAAACATCGGGCACAATTTTTCCTTCTATTTCTCAGAAATTACAACTGAGTGAGAATGGAGAGTTCAACTCACTTCACACATGTCTAATGACATTTTTTACTTCTCAATACACAAAACTCATGATCTTCTATTGTCTCTCCGTGTCTTCTCTACTTGCCCCGACATTTTTCAAAAGTATTTATAGGCAATTATGTACAGACTTTTTATCAAAGCATAAGTATATGTAACCTATGTCTTAACTAATATACATATGTGTACATATCTTTCACTCTGTGAATGTATCCATCTTCTTTGCTTCAAATCTTCAATTGGTGATTGGTCTACACCAACAGAAGAGAGTCATCCTGCTGCTCTGTGTAGTTGTTGTAGTCCTTTCTGGTTTTGAATCCTCCTTGGTAGTTGCCATTGTAATTGTTGTTGTAATTGTTGTTGTAATTGTTATTGTAATTGTTGTTGTGGCATTGGTGATGGTTGAACCTTCCTCTTGACTGTGAGTATCCACCTCTTTGGTAGCCTCTTCCTCTGTCATTTTTGTAATTCCTGAAACACTCATTTGTAGTATGATTTGATAAACCACAAATGTTGCATGGTGATGAATTATAGGGTCTCCCCCTACCTTGCTTACCTCCTCTGCCCCTTCCTCTTGAAGATCTACCTCTCCTTGCATAGTTGGCTTGGGAGGTAGAGCCTTCATCTTCCATCTTCTTGCTCTTGCCTTTATCCTTAGACTTCTTATCAGTGTATAGGGCAGAAGAGTTATTACCTTTGTATGTATCTCCATTTTTGGTGAGCTTTGCTTCATGTGTAAATAGTTGTCCTATGAGAGTTGTAAGATCTGGAGTGTGCATGTCCATGTAGAGATCCATTGCAGTGGTGAAGCTTTCCCATTTGTCATCAGTCTTGATTCCATTGATCACTTGCCTTACAATTTGTTCTTCTTCAATCTCTTCTCCTATGCTTGCTAACTCATCTGCAACATCTTTGATCTTGGTCACAAATTCTGAAACAGCTTGCTTAGGTTGCTTCCTTAGTGTTGTGAATTCAATCCACAACTGATTTTTTGTAGCCCTTGTATTGGAGGAAAAGTATGATGACAAGGTTTCCCAAGTTTCTTGGGATGTCTTACAATTTCTGATATGTGGCAAAAGAAAGTCAGAGATAGAGTTGAGCAAAGAAGACCTTGCCAATGCATCCTTAGCACACCATGTGTTGAGTTTTTCTTGTTCTTCCTTGGTTGGCAATCCTCTTGCTTTGAATGAGGGCAATTCCTCATTTCCTGAGATGTATCCATAGAGATTCCTTCCTTGTAAGTAGGTCTTCATCCTTAGAGACCAAGCTTGATAGCTGTTCCTGTCCAATTTAGCAATAAATGAAGGAAAACCATCTCCCATTTTACCTCTATTGCTTTGATACCACTGTTGGGAAAGATCGATGGATGCTCCAAGAGACTGAGTAGGTACTGCTAAACCTACTTTGTACCAGCCCTCTTTTGCTTCAGACTTGATAAGTAGACCTTCTTAGCTTTCCAATAACACCAAAAAATGGCCTATGTACTTTGGAAGTGATGTGTGTAATGATTGAACCAAAAACAGATAACTTTGAAGTTCACAAACTCAAGAAAACCTTCTATTTATATCTTGACACCTGCTGAATGTTTTGCTCAGTGTGATCAGCACAATACAAATTGATAAACTTCCTTCTAGTGGTGAAGAATTGACCGAGATATGCCCTTGCCAAGTTGACAGACTTTTGAGTAGACTAACAGAGAACTCAGAGATGAATGATGTAAATGTATCTATTAATGAACACTTGTATACAATCCCATTGGCATCAACAACATTGCCTAATGGTGTAGAGAGGTGTAGGCTATAGTATAGTCCTCACACACACTCAAAATAAGTAGAATGAGGCTCGGGAAAATGATCTCTATCCCGCGACTTTTCATGTTCACTTTTATATGTAATGAGCAAAGATTTGAATTCAAATTCAGATTTTGGCTCCCTATGATCAAGATCCTAAATGCTTGGAGATATTACTTCAATAAAATGAGCTAATTTTTCGACGACTCACTTTGGTAGGTGATTACAAAAGATTCCAAGTCAATTTGACTTTTACAATGAGGTAAAGTGGTAATTAACCACTAGCATATGTTCCTATGCTTCTTCATGTATGTATATACTTCAATGCATCCTTTGAGACAAATGTGTAGGCTTGCAATTTACACCAACAGCCACTAGTAGTCATAAACTACAATCTTCCACCATATCTTAGCATTAAAAAGGAACATTTAATGCTTTCACTTTGAATCCCAAGAAAACGACAAGTTTAAGATATGAATATATATATTGCTTCTCTCATTGAAGATCTCCAAGAGTTATGGAGAGGTATTAATGTCATTGATATATCAAAAAGCATCAATGAAAGATATATTATGGTTCATGGTATTGTGGCTTGAACTATTCATGATTTTTGAGGATATGGTGTTTGTTGAGGTATTTATGTAATTTTTTTTTCAATATGCATACAAATAAATATGAGTTAATCTAATTATATTTTTATCAGTTTCATGATGCAGGAATATCTAGTAAGGGTTATAAATGTTGTCCATATTGTGGTGATTGGTTGAGATCAATCTATAGTAAGAGTCTCAACAAAAATATTTATCTTTGACATTGATGATTCTTGCTTGATGGTCATCCATTAAGATCTAAAAGAGAAGCCATACATTTGAATGGAAAGCTTGAAACAGGTCAGTGTCCAAAACCTATGACACCTATGGATTGTTATAAAAAATGAACAGATGGATCTCTGATAGATCTAGAATAAAAAATCTTCAGTGATTATGAAGATAATGAGTATGTGAAGAGAGGTAAATGAAAATTGGCACTCTTAGAGAATATATCAATATGGTATTCTTTGGAGTATTGGAAAGAGTTAAAACTATGTCATCTTCTTGATCTTGTGCATATATTCAAGAATAGTGGCTATTCATTATGGCATCGTCTTCTTGGACTAAAAGATACCATAGCATCAAGGAATGCTTTGAAGGATCAAAACTCAAAACCAAAGTTATGGCCATTTTTTTATAGACATCCACAACAAACAACATATGCACTTGCTCCTTGGATACTTGCAACAAAAGAGATAGAGGCTATCAACAATAGGATTCAATTGATTTGGACTCCTACATGATATGGAGCATCTTCCCCGAACATGTTTAGTATGAGGATAAGAGCTTATTTGGGTTAAAGACCCATGATTGGCATAACATTTTGAAACATATTTTACCTTTCGTTATCGATGGATGTACAATGAAAGGAGTACGAGATGTGATCTATTGTCTTGGATTGCTTATAAGATAATTATGATACTTTTATATTTAATATATATGAATATTTGATATCTTTTATTTTTTAATTAACTTCTTTATAATTTTTTAAATGATATGTATAGGTGGATTACATCAAAAGAGATTGACAAAAACGCGATCCCACAAAAGAAACCTAAATTCATACAACTACTTTGTTTGATGGAGAAAGAGCTTCCTACTTCATTTTTTGATAATCAGGTTCATTTATTAGTCCATCTCGTAGATGAAATAGAGATTGCACGTGTTGTCAACACTCAATGGATGTTTTGGGTTGAGTGATTTATGGGAATATTAAAAGGTTATGTGTGGCAAAGAGCGAAACTAGAAGGATTCATGGCAAAGGGTTGTATGCTTAAAGAGTGCATGTATTATGTTAGTGAGTACCTTGAACGAGTTCATGAAGAAGCTCCACGTGCATGGACCAACGAGTCTTCTTCAAAAATAAGAGATGAGTTCCTATCACGTAAGGGAGTTCGATTTTTATTTACATTTCAAGGAAAAAGTGATGTTTCTACTTTTTTAGGATATAATAGAGAATGCATGCAAGCATTCCTTAGGGAGTATGAATAGGAACTTCACAATCTCTGAAGTAAAAGAGGGAGAAACAAAAGATCTAGACATAATCTTGATAATAATGAGATTACAAATATACCTTCTTTCACAGATTGGCTATATACTCGTTTGCAATGTGCTAACACAAATAATGAAGAAATCTTAGATGAGGAGAGAGAGTTAATGATAGGTTGTGAATGAAGGGTAATTTTATTCTAATAATATTTTGTTTTTTCATATATGTATATTAGTTTCTCTTTACTAATTTAATTTCTTTTGCAGGCTCGAATGTTCACTAATATGTGGGCTTTTGGACAGCATATTAGAATCAAAGCTATTGATTCTTTACTCAAAACAAGGGATTCCAGTATTGTTGCTTCTTTCAAGAAACTATCACATGCTAGCTCAAAAGACATGAACCTTATAGGTGGTGCACTTGGTTACGTGGGAACTATTGTTGGTATCTTTGAAATATCATTTCGTACATTCAAATAGGTAGAAAAAAGTTTATATTTTTTATGATAGAGTTTATTGTTTTTTCAAGCACCTAATATTGGTTTTTTGTTTATATATTTTGATAGGTCATTTTGAAGGTTGATTGGTTTCAAGCCGAGTACAAAGCTAGTAATTCCACATTGAGAAAGGAATGTATCTCGGTTTTGGGAAACTTATTCTTCCAAGGTAATGCGATCTACTAAAGAACCATATATTCTTCCTAGGTATATTGAACAAGAATTTTTTTATAAAAACCCTGATGCTCATCCTTGGTGGCAATTCATTCATGTTGAACCTAGAGGTAGGTCATTGTTTGAACAGTTTATTGTTAGAGAGATCAAAGAAAGTCGTCTTGATGATTCATCATCACATACTAATACATCAAAATCTGAAAGAGAAATTAGAATCATTATACATGATAATACGAATCATTTTGATGAAGACGATAATACTCTACGTGCTGATTCTATTGATGATGAAGAGGAATTACCAGAAATCGATATTAATCCATCAATACATGATGTCACTCATGAGAACACAGATTTAACAATAGAAGAAATAAATAAAATTAATAAGGATAAGATGAGACTATATTGATGTCTTACCAAAATGATGGAAATATTAAAAACATATGAGTAGATTAGATAGTAAATCCTACTTTGGTCATCGATCAATAATTGAATTATTTGAATGGATATCAGATAATAGATTCTTCTTTATTCAACTAGAATATCAATGAATCCTACTAGAGAGATGAAATCATGTTCTTTTAAGTTAGAACATGAAGCTCGGGGGTACGCCTAAATATTTTATATATAGCCTTACCTTCGAGGAGCAAAGTTTTTTCATGTATCTATGCATATGTGTGTATTCATGTGTATTATATGTATACATGTGTTAGTATGCACATATATGTGTTTCATGTATATGTATGTGTGTGCATGTGTGTGATATATGTATAAATGTGTTAGTATGCACATGTGTATATATGCATATGCATTTTTGTAATATATGAAAGTGTGTATATAATTGTATATGCATGTATAAGTATACATGTGTGCATGTAGGCATGTATATGTGATGTCTACATGTATATATGTATATGTGTCTATGAATGTGTACGTGTAAATATGTATGCATGTATATGTATACATGTGTGCATATAGGCATGTATGTGTGATGCATAATGTCTACTCCATTTTATACTTATGTATGTGTATCTACATCATGTGTATGTATCTTTATATATACTATGATCCTCATTGATTCAGTAGCTATATATAGAGGCATTAGGTTGGGAGCAGAGACATCTCTCTAGGAGGTGGTCAAAGGTATAGATGCAATGTGTACATATACTTCAATCATATGGCTAAAAGTCTGAATTAGAGTTTCTAAATTAGGGTTTGTTAAACCCTAATATCAGAATTAGGGTTTTTGAAATAGGGTTTTTGAAATAGGGTTTCTAAATTAGAATATTTATAATAGGTTTTTTGAATTAGGATATATATGTATATATATATATATATATATATATATATATATATATATATATATATATATATATATATATATATATATATATATATATATATATATATATATATATATATTATAAAATGAGATATATATACTCTACTTTATATATATATATATATATATATATATATATATATATATATATATATATATATATATATATATATATATATATATATATATATATATATATATATTATGCATGTGTTGTGTGTATGCATGTGTATGTGTATATATGTATGTAAATATGATTATGTGAGTCTATGTGTGTGTACATATGATTATGTATGTGTATGTTTTTGTATATGAGTATGTGTATGTGTATGTGTCTATGTGTGTATTCATTATATGTGTTCAACTGCATGCATGTGTATGTGTCTGTGTAAATGTGCATGTATATGTAAATGTGCATGTATGTGTATGTGTGTGTAAATGTGCATGTATGATGTATATGTGTGTATGTGTGTATTTGTACCTCTAGTCACACTCTTTTCTCTCTCTCTCTCATATACATACATAAGCATACATACTCATATCCACATATATATACATACACACATACACATGTATGCTTGTGACCTAATGTGCGTGTACCTTTGTGTATGTATGTGTGTGTATATAAATATATATGTAAATATATGTGTATGTATATGTGTATATTATGTGTGTGTGTATATATATAGTTACATGTCATGTAAATATAACAAATGAAAGCAATGCATATCGTGCATTATCACGACAATGAGCCATAAGTGTTCACATCTCTTTTCGACACAACGTATGCGACCATCCAGTCCCAAGCTCTATCTCAAGTAAACTAAGTACATAATTTTTATCCCTCTCATCATGCTCACTACAAAAATTAAAAAAATCATGTAAATAAAACATAAGATATTGATTTCAATTTACATGTAAAACTTATACTTACTTCCACTGGAAGTGGACAAGGCCATAGGTAAGAGTCGCATAATGCTTGCATTCTTCTCGTCAACTCCAATCCGTTCCCTAAATACACTATATTCCCCTCTGGCTCTATATCACACTCATACCCTAAGGTGCCTATGTATGTCCTCATAGGCAACTCTGCTCTTCTCTCATGATCTCGAGGTGGTATAGGTGTCCTGAAAATAGATAGATAAAGATAAATAAAAATATGTGTTATAATATCATTAAAAACAATTTGTGAAAAAAAAACATACCTATGAGCAGATAGTTGTCTTCTTGCATGTCGAACCGTAGAACACCCCTCCTGTCATCGGTGGGTAAGCATCTGGATCGTAAAATCCAGCTCATCATCATGCATTTCTAAGTACTCATGCATGATGATCCCTAAAGTATCAGGCGTAACTCTTGCTCTCATAAGACTTTTTATGAGAGTGAGTTTCACCTTTGTCTCTTTACTAGAATATGTATTAGATTACATACAGTTACAGTGAAATTGGCAACATATAATTACAGAATGTGAGGGTAGTGATGGAGCTATAGAATGAGCTCACTAAGCACTAAAAATCCCTCTCGAATGATCTTCAAATCTGGCTCATATTACTTGAATTCGAAATTCAAATCGTCTACCAAAATGTCTATCTAGATTTTAGGATTTTAGTCTTTATCTACCTCACCAAATGATTGGTTGATAGATTCCTCAACAAATTCGTGATTGAAGGTGATTCCTTCTATGTACTTTTACAAGAAGTAAAAATCAATCATTTACAAGAGGCCATTCATGTGTTAGTTCATGAATGCACATAACACCCTTAGGATAAATGATCAAGCATTTAGGCTTGAAATAATTGCACCAACAAATTTCCCATACTAGTGAGTGAGAGAGGGATCCCCCCTTCAAGCATCATAAAGTGCTCCTTTTGATCAACAACATGATTTAAACCCAAGTGGACCCCACATGAGGGTGATGAGAAGGTGATTAACCTTCTTTGTAATGCCATCTAGACTCTGTAAGATCCACCCCCATTGTGTGGGACTTGGGCGGTCCCGTTGTCGGGATGAAATCCTGTAGGGAAGTGTGCTTGATTTTTTATTCAAAGTTCGTTGTTTTATGAGTTTCGTGTGGTGTTTTTACTGAGAAAGTGGTAAGAATTGTACATGTTTTGGCCGATTTGATTAATTGTGCGATGCAAGCCCATGTTGAAGATGTACATTAGATTTGAGTGTGTAAACAACTTACTTTAGAGCCATGAAACCCCTAGGTTTGACCCTTGAAAACCCTTGAAAACATGAGTTTACCCTAGAAAAACCGGACTTGAACCCTTGGAAACCCTTGGAGTTTAGGTCCAAACTGTAAATAAACCCTTGGAATTGACGTTTACCCTAGTCCAAACCCTTAGATTAATTAACCCTATACATACAGTGTGAAAGCAAACCTTAGTCTAAGAAAAATGAAAAAGAATCAAAAATAGAAAGAAAGGAATTGCAAAAATAAAAGAAGAAAAACCAAAAATAGAAACAAGAGATTGGATTTTTTCCAAAATAGCAGATGAACATGCAAGGTGATCTAGAATTAGAAAGTTGACTAAGGAGGTTAGAAGTTTCTAGAAGAAAGTCCAAGGGGGGAGGGGCCTATAAATAGGTGGCCAAACTCATTTGTTTCTCCCCGTGGATCTTTCTTGTGGAACTTTCTTACAGGAATGCTCCTTGACCTTACTTGTTCATTTATGTTTTGCTTCCTTATTCATACTTCCATGACGCCCGAGATGGAGATGGACTTTTAGTTATGTATGAGTTTTATGGCTATGAGGAGAATGGATCTTCTCTATTGATTTGCTTGATTTGAGTTGAAAACCAAGTCAAGCCATGCCATTAGAAGTTCTTTTATCATAAAAGAGAGAGGCTTTGTGTGTTGCTGACGAAGACTATAGCATAGACGACGAACTAGAGAGACAGATAGTTGTGATTAGCTATCGGCTGTTGGTTGCTACGCGCATATAGAGAGAGAGAATCAAGGCTACAAAGTTGATGCACGCAGGTGACTGGTGTAGAGAGTGGAGAGAGACTTCTGTGTGCTCTGATTCGCTACAGAACTTGATGGCAGACGACGCACGGAGAGATGGAGTTTTGGAGATGCGTTTAGAGAGAGAAAGGAAGAAAGTTGGTGTGAGAGAGAGAGAGAGATTTGGTGGTCCATCCCAGTAGGCGCACGCAGAAAGATTCGGGAGAGATAAGAGGGCTTGCTGATTATGCCTCTGAGAGAGAATCAGTCAAAGGGATTGACTATGTCGTCCATGCGACGTGGGCAGCAAATTCATGGCGGCGCTATAGGATAGATCATAAGAGAAGGAGACAACCCATAGAGGTCGGAGGTGGCTGGCCGTGGCTACCGACTGTGGGCAGAAGAGAGAGAAAGAGAGAGAGTTAAGGCGGCGCAGAAGACGCAGCACTGTTGTTTCACAAGAAAAGCACGATATGGAGAGAGAGAGAGAGAGAGAGAGACTTCCGAGATGACAGAGACAGTGCGAGAGAGATTTCAGGGCTGATGGCTCGCCTGGTGAAGTAGACTGTAGACTGCGGAGTCACGGACGCATATGGAGAGAGAGAGATGAGTTGGTGCAGCGTGCCTTGCGGGGAGAGAGAGAGAGAGACAGAGAGAGAGAGGACTTCTGTAGCGTGCGCAAAACACATTGGAGAGAGAGAGTTCGGTTGCTGGACGAAAAGAGAGAATGTCGACGATGACGGAAGGAGAGAGATGAATGGATGAAGACCTGTTGGATAGAGAGAGAGAGAGAAAGAGAGAGGGGCGTAGATGGCTATGGTTGTGAACATGTGAAAGGTGGCAGATGCTGAGAGATTCGAATCGCCTCTTCCTCGAAGGTAGGGGCCTTTTGAGGATCGCCACACACCAGAGAGTGAGAGGGCAAGGCGCCCAGCACGCAGATGCCGCTCGCGGGACAGTGGGAATGGCGCATACCAGAAGGGGCCTGATCGAACCCCAACGCCGGCTCCTGTCCGACCTCCTTCTTCTTGACACTTGAACCCGATGTGAAGCGAGGCGGTTGCCCGGTGATCCTCGACGCATCACCCACTCCTTGAGAAGACAGACGAGAACCTCGGCATCGAACAGAGACTCCAAGTACTAGCATTTCAGGTTCTGTGAATTTTTGCATTGCTTTACACACACTTTAAACAAAAAGACTGTTTTGTTGCTTGAGTTTGAGCATCCACACTCTGCATTAGCTTAGTACATACGCTTGTGCACAAGAAATTAAAATGAACAAAATGATTGAAGAACAGTTTAGGAGATATGAAGGGCAAATTAAAGAAATAGAAATTAATACAAATGAATCCATAAAATCAAAGTTTGGTATTGTTATGACCCTAATGCAAACTATAAATGCAATATCATATACTATTCAGTTAATGGGCATAAGCATTAAAGATGTAAAGGAAGTATTGAATTCTGAGATTTCTAAATTGAAAAATAAAGTTGACTTGTTGACTAACCAAGTTAAGGACCTACAAGTACTGAAATGTGATAATGAGCATGAGGTGAAAGTTCAAAGCGTATCTGCACACAAACAGTCATTGGTCTTAGAAGACCCACGCCTAGAGCGATACCTAGGAAATCAAGTCGGGTTGAGAAGAGACCTATACGTTGCTTTTGGTGCAATCAGTTTTGACATATGTTCTGGGACTACATAGTATATGAGAGTGCATGCAGACATAGACTTGTAAGTTAGCATGAAGGAAAAAATTGTAAATATCAAGAGGAGATACCTTTGCATTTGAATGTAGGAAAAGGTGGAATGAGAGAATATTATGAAGAGACTAAAACTAGATCGAAATCAATTCAAAGAGTGTGGAAACCAAAAAGACTTGAGAATAGTAAATCTGATGAACAAAAGATCCTACTATCTATTGAGAGTCAAGAGAAATCTATTGAAGAAACCAAAGGGAGACAAATCAAGGTCGAGAAACATAATATTGAACAGATACTGAGAGAACTGACCATAGAAGAGAATCTGATAGAGAAATGCAAAAGAAATCAAAGAAAGAGCAAGATGTATATGTGTCATTTGATCCAAAAATTTTAACTAAACAATCCCAATTAAACTTTGATAAACAGATTGAACTAGAGAAGAGTAAAGAAGAAGCTCAAGGAGATGTAAAATCTGACAAAGAAGTGAATGAGGTAGAGAAACAATTACTTGATGATATTATCATACAAATCAAAGGGAGTGTAAAGAGGACTTCAAAGACTTCTAAGACTTTGAAGAAGAATAAAAGAAGTAAAAATCTAACCTTTCAAGATATATTTGCAAACCTTGAATGATGATTGAAGAAAAATCATAATCAAACATACAAGAATGATCAAGAAACTATTGAATGAAGATGATTGATGAATGATAAAAATGCATGATGATGATTGATGGTTTATGATGATTGATGATTATTAATGAAAGATGATGTTTTATGATTAATGAATGATGGTGATTAATTATTGAGGATTGTTGATGATGATTGATGAATGATTATGATTGATGATGATTGATGATGATTGATGATGATTGATGATTAATGAATGAGGATGATTGATGAATTATAGTGATTGCTGATGATGATGGTTTGTGATGATTGATAATGATGAATGATGATAATTGATTAATGATGATTGATGGTTTATGATGACTGATGATGATAAAAGGTAATGATTGATGTTGAAAATGATGATGATTGATGATTTATGGTGAATGATTATGATGATTGTTGATGATGATTATGATGATGATGATGATGATTCTGGAGGATGCTGAAGATACTGATGTTGATGCTCATGAAGAATGATAGATCATGAAAATTGAAGAAAGGTTGGATCAATCAATAATGAAGATGAAGCAAAATGACTAGGTGAAACGTTTCTGATTTGAATTTTGTTTTCTTTCTAAAAGAGCATATGCATTGCATTTGTGTGTATGATAAAGATATGTATGAATTTATGAAATTCATGTAGAATGAAGATAGAAAATATCTGTTATGGGTTTGCATGAAGCATGAACGACTAGGAATTATGTGAATGAAATCAGTTAGCAGACTAGAGATTTTTGGGAGTGAAAGCTTGAGAATATGATGGCATGCTTAGATCGACTGCATGTATATGCTGATTGATTTGAACACTTAGTGAGTGGGAAACTTTGGATCCTAGTATTTATGTCTTATGAGATCTTACCTCCATATGGATCATGATTTATGAAAAACCTTCATACTCATGCCAGCTTATATGTGAGTGCATGTTGTTAGTGTGCTACGATGGGCTAGTAGGCAGGTGAAACCACCTTGGTCGGGTGACCACAGCCACGAGCCGTAGCTAGTTTCATCGTAGGCCTGACCTATTTGTAGTCATGCGCCTGCATGGGTCGATAGGTGGGTGGAGTTACTCTGGTCGGGTGGTCAGAGCCATGAGCAGACATCGATTTCATATAGGGCTGACATTGTGTATGTCGTGCGCTATGTCGGGTCGGCAAACAGGTGGGGTAAACTTGGCCGGATGGACAAGTCAATGAGTCGCACCTGATTTCGACATAGGTTGATTTGTGAAATAAGAGTAAAAAGAAAAATGCTGAGCTGAGGTGAAGTGAAAAAGAAAAGAAAGAGAAAAAGAAAAATGAAAAAGAGAAGGGAAAAGAAAGAGATCTAATGGAGAGTGGGATAAGTAGGAGATAAATAGTGGTAATCAAGGTATATTCTACAAACTGAGTTAGTAGAAACATATGTATATGCTAGTACTTAGAATGAGTTCCTAGATCTGAACCACTTCAACAAATAGAAGATCTAGAAATCCAACGGTTTATTCATGTGATTACTTGTCAGATTGCAGACGCAGAAACATAGTATAATGTTTGTGAAGCTTGAATCTGCATAATTTTCTAAATTTTGTACTAATCTTTATCAAAATTGCATGTACTATATGAGACCACGTTTTGATTTTTGTAAAGAAAGATATTTAAAAGTAAAAAGTGTTTCAAAAGAACCCTAATACACTTCCTTTGATTTTTGGCCCATCGGGACAATGTGCAGGTTTAGTGGGGGCGAATGTCGGGTTGAAATCCCGCACGGAAGTGTGCCTGATTTTTTATTCAAAGTTCATTGTTTTATGAGTTTCATGTGGTATTTTCACTGAGAAAGTGGTAAGAATTGTACATGTTTTGGCCGATTTGATTAATTGTGCGATGCAAACCCATGCTGAAGATGTACGTTAGATTTGAGTGTGTAAACAACTTATTTTAGAGCCATGAAACCCCTAGGTTTAACCCTTGAAAACCCTTGAAAACATGATTTTACCCTAGAAAAACTAGCCTTGAACCCTTGGAAACCCTTGGATTTTAGGTCAAAACTGTAAATAAACCCTTGGAATTGACGTTTACCGTAGTCCAAACCATTAGATTAATTAACCTTGTACATACAGTGTGAAAGCAAACCTTAGTTTAAGAAAAATAAAAAGAGAAAAAGAAAAAGAATCAAAAATAGAAAGAAAGGAATTGCAAAAATAAAAGAAGAAGAACCAAAAATAGAAACAAGAGATTGGATTTTTCCAAAATAGCAGATGAACATGCAAGGTGATCTAGAATTAGAAAGTTGACTAAGGAGGTTAGAAGTTTCTAGAAGAAAGTCCAAGGGGGGAGGGGCCTATAAATAGGTGCCTAAAGGCATTTGTTTCTCCCCGTGGATCTTTCTTGTGGAATTTTCTTACAGGTATGCTCCTTGACCTTACTTGTTCATTTATGTTTTGCTTCCTTATTCATACTTCCATGATGCCCCAGATGGAGATGGACTTTTAGTTATGTATGCGTTTTATGGCTATGATGAGAATGGATCTTCTCTATTGATTTGCTTGATTTGAGTTGAAAACCAAGTCAAGCCATGCCATTAGAAGTTCTTTTATCATAAAAGAGAGAGGCTTTGTGTGTTGCTGATGAAGACTATAGCACATACGACGATCTACAGAGACAGATAGTTGCGCTTAGCTATCAGCTGTTGGTTGCTACGCGCAGACAGAGAGAGAGAATCAGGGCTACAAAGTTGATGCACGCAGGTGACTGGTGTAGAGAGTGGAGAGAGACTCTTGTGTGCTCTGATTCGCTGGAGAACTTGATGGCAGACGACGCACGGAGAGAGATGGAGTTTTGGCGACGCGTGTAGAGAGAGAAAGGAAGAAGTTCTGTCTGAGAGAGAGAGAGAGAGAGATTTGGCGGTCCATCCCAGCAGGCGCACGTAGAAAGATTCGGGAGAGATCAGAGGGCTTGCTGATTATGCCTCTGAGAGAGAATCATTCAAAGGGATTGACTATGTCGTCGATGCGACGTGGGCAGCAAATTCATGGCGGCGTTGTAGGATAGATCATAAGAGAAGGAGACAACCCGTAGAGGTCGGAGGTGGCTGGCGGTGGCTGCCGACTGTGAGCAGAAGAGAGAGAAAGAGAGAGAGTTAAGGCGGCGCAGAAGACGCGGCGCTGCTGTTTCACGGGGAAAGCACGATATGGAGAGAGAGAGAGAGAGAGAGAGAGAGAGAGAGAGAGAGAGAGAGAGAGAGAGAGAGAGAAACTTTCGGGCTGAGAGAGATAGTGCGAGAGAGATTTCAGGGCTGACAGCTCGCCTCATGAAGTAGACTGTAGACTGCGGAGTCACGGACGCATATGGAGAGAGAGATGAGTTGGCGTAGCGTGCCTGGCAGAGAGAGAGAGAGATAAAGAGAGAGAGAGAGGACTTCCGCAGCGTGCGCAAAACACATTGGAGAGAGAGAGTTTGGTTGTTGGACAACAAGAGAGAATGTCGGCGGTGATGGAAGGAGAGAGCTGAATGGATGAAGACGTGCTCGATAGAGATAGAGAGAAAGAGAGAGGGGCGCAAACGGCTATGGTTGTGAACATATGAAAGGTGGCATATGTTGAGAGATTAGAGTCGTCTCTTCCTCGAAGGTAGGGGCCTTTCGAGGATCGCCACACACCAGAGAGTGAGAGGGCGAGGCATCCAGCGTGCAGAAGCCGCTCGCCGGACAGCGGGAATGGCGCATATCAAAAGGGGCCTGATCGAATCCCAGCGCCTGCTTCCTGCCTGACCTCCTTCTTCCTGACACGGTGGGCACTAGTCCCCTTCACTTGTACTTTTCTTTTCCTTTTATTTAATTCAAGTCCGGGAGAGTAGGCTAAGGCTAAACTTCCTTTATAAAAGAAACTAGTGAATGAGAGAGGGATACATTTCCAAAATGAATTCATCGAACACATTGTATAGGAACTCATGTTAATCCATAAGAAGTCATCCTCTTACCATCTTCAAGCAAATACATAGTCAAAGAGTACAAAGACGATGCTATGTAATGTGTAATAGGTTGAAATTTCCATGAACAACCAATAATAATACCAAGAATCAACAAATGATTCGACATATCTAGGTTTCCAAGTAGCTTTTGAAGGCAAAAACCAATGTATCACACATGTGGGTGCCAAAATCTAGCCTATAGGTAGTTTAAATCCTACCTATTCAGCTTTGATATGCTAAACCTAGGCTAATCTCATTATAAACCCATAACAAACCAATACATAAATGAGTGATGTAATATTGCTCAAATTAACAACATGTCTAACCAACTTATGTGAACTTCCCCTAGACCATATGCACCATGATGAGATCATGAATTGTTCCAAGTATGCATATAGGAGATAGGCACTTGCTAAGCTCAATTGCACAATGCACGAACATGCACTAAGTAAGGGAATTCATGTCAATATTACAAAGGGACCAAGGTAATTTCCCTTGTCTTACTAGACAATAATTAGCTTCTAAAAAGGAGCAAAATGGAGTAATAGAGTTATTTTGTTAGAACAGTAACCCTTACTTCCTCCATCACAATTTTTTGACTTTCAAGGAGAAATACCCATTGAGGGTCCACAATTTAGCTAAATGGAGAGTGTGCATGTGAAATGAGACTCGTTCCAAGGTCTTGTAGGACCTCTTATAGATACCAAGTAGATTTGAAGTCCAAACTAGAATTCAACCACTCTTGGGATCGCTTTCAATTATTCTCACAAGAATTAGAAGCATTTCAAAACTCACACAAACTGCACCCTATCTGGGAAAAGTCAAGAATAGATGCGTATTTTGTGGCACCGCTACCAAATCCAGACTTCTACTGGTGTTACTTTATGATCCATATTTTGCAAGCAGGCATAGATAGAGATATACTAAGAACCTTTTTTTTTTAATTAAAGGAAGTTTGGCATTAGCCTACGCTCCCAGACTTGAATTAAATAAAGAAGGAAAAGTACAAGAGAAGGGGACTAGTGTCCATGGGACCCCCCAAATCCCACCAAGCAGGGGAAGCTTTTACAGAGCTTAGATGGCATTACAAAGAAGGTTAATCACCCTCTCATCACCCTCATGAGGGGCCCACTTGGGTTTAAGCTTGTTATTGATCAAAAGGAGAACTTGATGATGCCTGAAAGGGGGGGGGGGGATTTCTTATAGTTAACAATCCTTTTGCCAAGGAGGAACAACGTTTTCTCAATTGACCACTCCGGGGGAGTCACTGAAGTTGAGAGCACATCTTTCCCGCCAGATTTTCCATAGGACGTCCCCTCTGATGGCGTTCCAGAGAGTCGCGGAGCAGCCGATCGCTTCTCCTAGCAGGGCTTGCTGCCAACTGAGACGTTTCTGAAGTCTAATTTTCTTTCCAACCGTCTGCTAGAGTCTGTTGGAGTTGGGGCAAGTAAAGAAGATGTGTGGTACATCTTCGATAGACCGGTGGCAGCATTTGCACCAGGGAGGAATCCCACAAAGTTTGCTAGCTTTAAGGTTGGTCGAGATTCCATGATGAAGAATTTGCCATAAGAGGACAGACTTTTTGATTTCTATGAGGGGGCGCCAGATAGCCATGAACTTCATGTCCCACCGAAGCCGCGTCCATGATAGGCACCACTTCTTATTGAGGTTAACCTGATAGTCAATCGTTTCTTTGATGTTTGGGATTTTTGATAGGCTATTCCCATTGTGCCATTTGTGACCAAGCGAGCTCGATGTGTCATGTCCCATGAGAAGGCGAGTTTTGTGTCGATCCCAGGCGAGACATCTGCCTTGCAAAGTGTTCCATTCTTCATAGGAAATGTTGACGCAAGGGTCAATATCCTCGAAGTTGATCCAGCGGTTGGTGTCTTGTTTCCAGAGATGTTTCCATTTTTTGAAGCCTTTGTTCCATAACTTCTTGGCATTTTGAATGTTCCAAGATTCCAAACACCGGATGCCATGGATCGAAAACCAGATAGAGTCGTTTTGTCTGATACCAGCAGCCCACTTCTAGTCTTCACTAATTCTTGTGTAGCTTTTGACTTTATTCCAACTTTTCCATAGGGAGCACACGAGATTAGAGCCTTTCGGGAAGACGGGGATCGGGGAAAATAGCAAGGTCAAGATGTCGAGACTCTTCCAATTTGGGAAACCCATGAGAGCCAAATCGTTCTTGTTTCTGGAGATCAACTTGGCCCACGAGGCCTCCCCATTGCACCAAGCCTTAATCATCCATTTGGCTGCCAGTTTGTTAGCCATGTACCCAATGTCCATGATATCAAGTCCCCCACTATCTCTATGGCTGGTGCAGATGGACCATTTGATTTTAGGCACCCCCCTTCTATTGTGATCGCCCGTCCACAAGAAGTTTCTACAAATACTATCCTGTTTGGACAGATCTTGCTCTTTCGATCTCCAACAAGAATGGAAATAAATGGTAGAAGAGAGGAGGAATGTGTTGATAACCATAGCTCGACCAGCAAGATTGATTTGCATACCTCTCCAATAGTTAAGCTTGTTTTCGAGTTTTTTTCTTCATGCATAAATTAGTTCAAGAGGCCCTCAAGATGCTTGGTACCCATCTACTTTATGCGGAAAGGAAACACTAGTGCCTACAAAGATCAAGAAGATTGAATTTTTGAAGCTCACTTACATGTGAGTTAATACTCCCAACCTAAAGACCACACTATATATGTGCATATAGCAGTTTGTATCTATAAGATAGGATAGATTTACCCAACCAACCAAAAAACTTTGTTAAGCTTATACCTTGCACATAATGTGTCCTTAAAACCTTTCTGCCCCAATGGATCATAGATCAGTTATACGTAGCCAATACTAGGTTGCCAACAAAACAAATGTTGAACAAGTGATGTTCAATTATACGAATAGTCTATATGTGCCTTGCATATGATGTAGGAGTTCAAAGGACACTCAACCATGTCCAACTACATACATGATTTGCTTGGTGAAAGGATTGGATGCTCGTCAATGTCTAGAAAGTTGTTAGGAGGGAAGCCCTCTACAAAATTTGGAATGGTAGATGTGTAGTTAACTTCGACAAGACTCCCAAACAGTGTTCCATAGAGTAATACCTTAGTAGCCTTGCGAGAAGCATTCATGATCGTGAGAAACACATCCCTTTAGGCACCATCGGGTGTTCATCGTAGGTAACAACAAGATGAAAAACAAGTGGGTCCCTCATGAAAGGTATGAAAAGATCATAGATCTTCTTTGTAATTCTCCGTAATCTTCTTATTTTTTTCTTGTTTATATTATAAAGTTCTTTTGTTAGAAAAGACAACCTGAAGCACTCAAATGTGATTTATATTGGAAAATCACCATATAAGCAACATAATGGAAACCAATTAGGGAGGATTTTCACAATGACTACCAAGTAAACGCTATGATAGTCGTTGAAATAATGCCAAAAAGCCTCAAGAATCCCAAATTTACGGTGAAAACAACAATGCCAAAAAGGCCCAAGAATCCCAAATTTACGCTGAAAACAACAGAAATATCTGGCTTCCTCACTACATCCACCAAGGAAAATTCCTCGAGTGTGCAATACCTTGGCCAAGCCGCAAGTTTTACCTAGAATCGCCAAGAGCCTCACTAACTCTCATGTGTTCATGGTCCTCAGGAATTCCATCTATATGCTTGTATACTGTAAGGGTTATCTACCAAACCTATGCCTCTTCGACCTCTAATGATAATCCCATTCTCCTATTTAGCCTCTCTTTAGTCGAAATCCATATCGAACTGCAAACGTATTTACGTGACATTACTCACATCTTCTTGTGCAACTCTTCTCGAGTCTGAAGTTGTAGTACAAGAATTATGTATGCAAGAACTGTAATACATGTATACGCAAGACGGTTGTAATACATTCCCACTCCTTTCCCTCTTACTCAGTATGTAGGTGTGCAAGGCTGCTTGCGTAATCTTTACTCTGAGACCTTCATTTTCACAAGAGCAGCTCACTCTATTTTCCCCATCCCCATTTGTAGGTGAACCGTAAATACACTTTGTCCCTCACTTTCCTCTGTAATTTTTTTAATACTTAGATGACAACATCTTCTTACTGCTCAAATGCGCGATGGTGGCTCACTGCAGTTACCTGATGCCACATCCTTTATCATCTTTGCATATTCATTTTGATTCTCTTTATTTATTATTGTTGTTATTTCAATAAATAAATAGGAGAGAGTTATCAGAACATCCAAACTACCAGAAGAAAATTGGCATACTTAAAAACACTTCCTCTCAAAGTATTCTTCTATTGGTAAATGGCTTGACTTTGGCTTGCAAGGGCTCGAATGCAAAGATGCTACAAAAGGAATTATTGTTGATATATTTAGGTAGTGATCTATGTGAACACACTAGGACCGTCGGGGTACTTTTTTCCCTCTTTAGGAGGTTTTTTCCCCCGGCTTGTATATACACACCTATATCCCTAATGGGTCACTTATCTTTGTACATTATCCTGGTAATACATCCAGTATTGTGTATTGTGCTCCAAGCTTATTCTTCTCCCTTGTGTTGTTTGCGTGCTTTTGTAGACCCCTCTACTCACAGTCTCAGAATTGCCCAAAAATTGGTGAGCATACTTAGGGTGATTAGGATACAGGTTTTGGTTCACCCGTATACACACCTGAAAGTCTACCACAGGTTTAGCAGAACTCCACAAGGTAGTTCTTTTCAACTTTTTGAGATATATTCATTTTTTTGCATCATGGTATTTTTTTCAGTGGCCATGGTTGGAAGCAGTGTTGTATTCCGTATGTTGGCTATTGAAGATAAGTTGCATGGTACCAATTACCCATTATAGGCTTATATGATGCATCATTGATTGGTTGCAAAAGGATTGTGGAATATTGTGTAGAGTGTTGAGAAACGTCCTATTACACCTACAAATATAGTTTTTTTAATATAAAGGAAGTTCGGCATTAGCCTACTCTCCCGGACTTGAATTAAATAAAGAAAAGTACAAGAGAAGGGGACTAGTGCCCACGGGACCCCCCAAATCCCACAAAGCAAGGGAAGCTTTTACAGAGCTTAGATGACATTACAAAGAAGGTTAATTACCCTCTCATCACCCTCATGTGGGGCCCACTTGGGTTTAAGCTTGTTATCGATCAAAAGGAGTACTTGATGATGCCTAAAGGGGGGGGATTTTTTACAATTGACAATCCTTTTGCCAAGGACGAACAGCGATTTCTCAATTGACCACTCCTTGGGGGAGTCACCGAAGTTGAAAGCACATCTTTCCCGCCAGATTTTCCATAGGACCTCCCCTCTGATGGCGTTCCAGAGAGTCACGGAGCAACCGATCGCTTCTCCCAGCAGGGCTTGTTGCCAACTGAGACGTTTTTGAAGTCTAATTCTCTTTCCAACCACCTGCCAGAGTCTGTTGGAGTTGGGGCAGGTAAAGAAGATGTGTGAAACATCTTCGATAGACCGGTAGCAGCGTTTGCACCAGGGAGGGATCCCACAAATTTTGGTAGCCTTAAGGTTGGTCCAGATTCCATGATGAAGAATTTGCCATAAGAGGACAGACTTTTTGATTTCTATGAGGGGGTGCCAGATAGCCATGAACTTCATGTCCCACCGAAGCCGCGTCCATGACAGGCGCCACTTTTTGTTGAGGTTAACCTGATAGTCGATCGTTTCTTTGATGTTCGGGATTTTTGATAGGCTATTCCCATGGTGCCATTTGAGACCAAGCGAGCTCGACATGTCGTGTCCTATGAGAAGGCGAACTTTGTGTCAGTCTCAGGCGAGACATCTGCTTTGCAAAGTGTTCCATTCTTCATGCGAAATGTTGATGCTAGGGTCAATATCCTCAAAGTTGATCCAGCGGTTGGTGTCTTGTTTCCAGAGATGTTTCCATTTTTTGAAACCTTTGTTCCATAGCTTCTTGGCATTTTGAATGTTCCAAGATTCCACACTCTGGATGCCATGGATCGGAAACCAGATAGAGTCGTTTTGTCTGATACCGGCAGCCCACTTCCAGTCTTCACTTATTCTTGTGAAGCTTTTGACTTTATTCCAACTCTTCCAAAGGGAGCACACCAGATTAGAGCCTTTCGGGAAGACGGGGATCGGGGAAAACAGCAAGGTCAAGATGTCAAGATTCTTCCAATTTGGGAAACCCATGAGTGCCAACTCATTCTTGTTTCTGAAGATCAACTTGGCCCACGAGGCCTCCCCGTTGCACCAAGCCTTAATCATCCATTTGGCCGACAGTTTGTTAGCCATGCACCCAATGTCCAAGACACCAAGTCCCCCACTATCTCTATGGCTGGTGCAGATGGACCATTTGATTTTAGGCACCCCCCTCCTATTGTGGTCGCCCGTCCAAAGGAAGTTTCTACAAATACTATCCAGTTTGGACAGATCTTGCTCTTTTGGTCTCCAACAAGAAAGGAAATAAATGGTAGATGATAAGAGGAACGTGTTGATAACCATAGCACGACCAACAAGATTGATTTGCATACCTCTCCAATAGTTAAGCTTGTTTTCGAGTTTGGCAAGCACCCAATTCCATCGCTCTTCCATAGAGACGCCAAACCCCAAGGGAATCCCAAGAAGCCGAAAAATTTGGCCCTGCGGAATGATTTGACAGCCATGATCAATGAGAAGGTCGGGCTGTGACCCACCAATAGCTCTAAAGGCGGTCTTAGAATGGTTGATTATGGATCCAGAGGCTTCACAAAAAGTAGCAAGACACTTCTAGAACGTCTCCAGGCTGGTACTATCATTGTGAACAAAAGCGTTCATATCATCGGCAAAAAGTCTCATGGTGATCTGACTGTGGTCATGCGGCAAACGAAGGCCTTTAATGTTACCAGCTTCCACCTGATGCTCCACCAGCCTGCTAAGCCCTTCCGTGGCAATGGCAAAGAGAAGGGGAGCCAATGGGCACCCTTGTCTGATAGATCTTCTAAGTTTGATCACCTTTGAAAGTTTCCCGTTAATGTTAATTTGGGTCGATGCGTTTCCGAGAAGGGTCGCGATCATCTTGGTGAATTTCTGACTACATCCAAGATCTTGTAGCGACTGTAGAATATAGTCCCATTCTAGCCTGTCGTAGGCTTTATCAAAGTCGATCTTGAGGGATACTACTTCTTGTTTAGACTCATTTGCAAATTCAAGACCTTCCCAGATATCTATAATGGTTTCCAAAATTGACCTGCCTTTGATGAAACCTTTTTGGTCCTCGCTTAACCACGCTCTCAAGTGGCAAGAGATTCTGTTGGCAATGACTTTGGCGATGATCTTGTATCCTGTTTGGAGCATTGTAATGGGACGCCAGTTCTCTATTCTGTTCTTTTCCCCTTTTTTGTGTACTAACTTGATAATGCCATTGTTGAGACAAGAAGGAAGCGCGTCAAACTTGAGTGCCTCTTGCCAAACCAAACGAAGAGGGGTGGCAACCACCAACTTGAAGGATTTAAAGAACTCATTAGTGAGCCCGTCGGATCTCGGGCTTTTACCTGAAGGGAGGGCATCAATGACCTCAATGATTTCGGCTTCAGAGATAGAGGCATGAAACAGAGAGTGAAGGTTGAGTGGTATCCTGTGGGGGGAAACCCTAGATATGGCTGCCATACAGTCCCTTCTATGGTGGGAGAGGGGGTTTGAGGTCCCCAGGAGTCTCGTGAAGTGCCCTTCAATGATCCCAAAATTATCTTCTTCCGTATTGCATACATTGCCATTTGCGTCTAGCAATAAGGGGATCGATTCTCTGTTGTGTTTCCTTTTGAGGATACGGCACATCTCTTTGGTGGGTTTGTCGGCTTTGCCAGCCCACCACTCCTTGAAGAAAATTTGCAAATTTTTCCTTTGTATCTCTTCCTCGTATCTCAGCAGCGCTCTGATTTTTCAAAGTCCTTTCTGGGCTTGAGATTTTCCTTTGTTCACTTCCTCCTCGAGCCGCCAGAGTCTATGATATAGAGCTTCTCTACGAGCCCGCTGCACAGTCTCTAGCATCTTCTTGGATCTAATCATGATCTGTCGTGACTTATCGACCGCACTTCTCCAACACTTGGCTGGGGACAATCCAGAGGCGAATGCCTCCTTCCACACATCAGAAATTTCTTGATGGACGGAGGGGAGAGAGAAGGAGGGCACATTGGCATGGAACCAAGGAGCCTTACGGATCTTGGTGGGGGGTTGAAAAGTGATGACGATCAGGTAGTGATCAGAGATGGTGAGGTCGGTGCGTTGCGAGAGGGTAGGGTGGCCCCACTGATGAGTAAAACTCTGAGAAAAGTAGCATCTATCAAGTCTAGCTTTCCTCAGGTCCTCGCCTGCTTGGAGATTTGACCAAGAAAGCCATTCGAGTCTTTGAATTTGACCAAATCCAAGTGTAGTTTAGTTTTGTCCCACGTTTCTTTCTCCCGACTATCGATGACCCTATCCTTGCCCATCCATCTGTCCATAGGGTCCTCTACCATGTTGAAGTCACCACAAATAAGCACGTTGTGGGGGAGCAAGTCCAAAGAGGCCCAAGTGTTAAGTCTCTCTAACTCCCCATTAGGGGCATACAAAGAAACTAAAGTAAAACAAAAGGGAGCACCGAAAGAAACAGCAATCCATCGATGGCATTCATCTTCAATGGAGTTCTCAAGCTTTTCAAACCAGAGTTGATTAATACCGATTACCGTTCCACCGGACCCCCGCTGATGCGCCGTTGAAATCCAAACATGGGTCGAGGAGACATGTCTAAGCCGTTTGTGGAGGTCTTCTCCGACAATTTTAATCTCTTGAATACATATAAAATCTGGGTTTAGGCTAATGTCGCGAAGCCATTGACCAATGATGATCGCTCTTGAGGGGTCGGTTAGCCCTCTAGCATTTAACGAGATGATGATCATTGTCGTAGTGAGCCCTCTTTGCGGGAGGGAGCTTTGTCCTTTCTTTTCTTGGATTCATCTTTCTTTTTCGCTCGGATCGGATCCCGAGTTAGCAATAGGTTCTTGTGGGGGCTTTCCCACTGTAACTCCATAGGTTGTTTTCCTTTGCGGGATGCCTCCTGCTGGGAAGAACTGGGCACCGTTTTCAGCTCCGTTTCCGGAATAATCGATCCGATGATGGAGCTTTCACTATCCATGTTATCTTCGTTGCTAGTAGTAAAGCCGTCTTCTTTGCTTGTAGTGTAACCCTCCTGCAAGGTTTCTTTACTGTCAGGGATCTCTAGGCCTTTGACGTCGGTGTCCACCTCAAGTTGGTTCCCACCTGGGTAGTCAAACTCATTGATGTCCTTTTCCAGATTGCAATACAAGTTGCTGGAGGGGGTAACTGACATGTTGTTTCGCTCAGAAGTTGCCCTAGGGCTTCTTTTCCTTCTTCTTCTGACTTCGATGAACCCGTCTGCATCACCTTCTGGATTAAGGGGGCCCTTGAATTCCTCTACTTTCGTCGAGTGATTCAATGCTCCATTGCTATCTTGAGCATTTTTGGGGGCTTCTTGATTTCGCTTGCTTTTTCGTCTCAAAGGGCAATCTTTAATCCTGTGACCTTGTTGGCCACAACGAAAGCACGCGTTGGGAAGGTTTTTGTAACTGATGTCTTGCTCCCATACATCCCCTTCGCCCAAGTCCAGTTTGATCTTCGATGGAAGTGGCATACTGAGGTTAGCCTCGACACAGATTTGAGGGTGCCACCGAGCGTTGAACGAGTGTCTTGCACCTTCATAAATGAGACCACCAATGTCCTCGCATGAGGCCAACGGCTTGCCGATAGGAGAAACGATGTCCCACACGAAGTTGTACAAGAAGTATGGCAGGTTAGGGAGCTCAACCCAGAGAGGGTACCGAAGCGATTTCGATTTGTCGGGAGTAAAATCAGGGGACCATCTGAATAGGCACAGGGTCGCCCGGCCCAGTTGCCAAGTTCCGACACTAAGGGCTCGAAACGCCATATCTTCATTTTCAAAGACTAGCAGCAAGTGGCTTGCCGGTAAGAACTGACACTTACAAACAACTAGCCCACGGGGGAACCACTCATTGCGAAGCCACTGTCGCACAGTTTTGAGCAGGGGCTTAGGGCCGAACATTTGGCCGACGAGGCAAACTTTCTTGAGCTCCTCCTGAGTTGACAGAATTGCGGATCTACTGAGGGAGACCAAGGGGGGTTCAGCACTCTCGAAGGCCCCTAGGGCGGCACAAGAACCCCCCTCCAACAAAGAGGCCAGGTTATCAGTCTCCCCGGGAGGAGGGGCCAGGTTACTTCTCACAAGAGAGGGGGTCGCCAAATCCATGACAAGAGAGGGACACCCCGAGAATGAAGATCTTTTACAATTCTAACTCTTAAACGCTGGCTACTTCAACACACATAAGCGCTGCCTTCTATTTGTAATAATAAAATTTTAATTTTAAAACTCCGGGCGCCACACCCACCGGTATCTCCTCTGATTATCGCGCATAAAGCTTTTCTATCGTGCTTCCAAACTTTATTATCGCGAGATGTGCCCGTGTATCGAGGCAGTGATCAGCAGGTGTCTGTCGCGTGGCCAAAAGTGTCTATCGCATGGCCAAAAGTGTCTATCGCGACTGACCATGCACGAGGTCTATCGCCAAGGTGTCTATCGCGACTGTCTACCAATGTGTCTATCGCGACTGCCTGCCAAGGTCTCTATCGTGACTGTCTGCCAAGGAGTCTATCGCGACTGGCGAAAGTGACTATCACGACAGTCCGCCAAGGAGCTCAGTCGCTGGCTTGCTTCAAGACGACAACAGCTACGACCGTCTCCACACTTCACGTCCGACCGCTGCAACTTCCATCATTCGCAGATTCTACTCTGTCGCTCCATCGCCATCCATCCATCGACTTCTTGGGATTGCTTGCGTGTGTGTCTTAATCTTTCCCTACAAATATAGTTACTCAAGGTGATACAGATGGCATTGAAGATAGTGATATTCTTTAAGCTCTTGTTTGTGTTGTAATTTCCACTACACCTATTGTAGAGCAACTTTCTTGGAATGGCACAGATGCTCAAGCACATGCATTGATATCCTTGTCTGTCAAATGTGCCATTATTCTTCACATTCGCTCCTCTAGAACAACAAAGGATGCTTGGCATACACTTACCACTTTATAGTAGGCAAGGAATGAGGCTCCTGTTTCTTACTTCTAAAAAGGGTTGGAGACTGAGCAGTGAATGAAGGAGATTCCATGGACATGTTTTTTGATAAAGATCAAAGATTTGAAGGAGCACTTGATTTCTACTCATGAAGTCTTGTGTGACAATTCACTTGTGTAGACTATTCTAAATGGTCTTCTAGATTCATATCAGAGTTTTACTTCTACTCTTTGATTGATGATGAAAGGCAATCCAAATGCCTTAACCTTTGAGGCGTTAGTCTCTATTCTATTGTAGGAATGCTATCTAGGTAGAACAAGTGCATTATGGGTGCTGCAGATCAACCTTTCCTGGATAGTGAGAAGGGCAGAGGTAAATGGAGCTCATCTACTAGTAAGCAAAAATCTTCTAATTCTGCACAATCAAAGAAGGATGATATGATAACAAAGCAAAAAAGTAGAAATTGTTTTCCAAATACTGTAAAGGAAATGATCATGTTATAAAGAGTTGTCCAAAACTGGCTGCAAAAGAGGCAAAGAAAGAAGAGGCTCGAATTGTTGTTGTAGAAGCCTCTATAGCAGAACCAGAATCTGCAAACCTTGTCCAAAATGAAAAATGGGCATTTACTATTGTTTGTAGTTATGTCCCATCTTCTCATGAACATTGTATATCTACAATAGACTCAAATGTTTGGTACTTTGATAGTGGGGTAACCAAACATATTACCCCATAGTGTAGTTTCTTCACTTCACTTGAGCCTGCCCCTAAAGGGAATACTCTCACATGCCCCAGCAACTCCTCTTATCTTGTTATGGGAGTTTACAAGATCATTGTAACTACTACTAATGTTCGTTCATTTACATTGTGTGATGCTTTATTTGTGCCAAGGATCAAGAAAAATCTCAGTTTCAACATTATCCAAGACTGGTTTGGTTCTGAAATTTGTTGATTAAGGATGTACAGTTCATGATCTGGCAAATGGCAACATCATTATTGCTTCTGGCATTTTATGTCGTGGGTTGTACAAGCTCATAGATTATGCAAAATCTCTGAATGAGTTAGCATGTGCAGTTCAAGATTCTAAGGCTAAGTCTATAACCCTAACGGGTCACTTATCTTTGTACATTCTGTTGGTAATACATTCAATATTGTGTGTTGTGCTCCAAGCTTCTTTTTCTTCTTCTTGTGTTGTTAGTGTGCTTCTGCAAACCTCAAACTCCAACAACAATGCATTCTATGTTAAGAAGTCTTTTTGAAATAGCATGTTCATGTGATTCTGAGCAGTTTCAAGTACACACGCGTTCATGTGATGTCTATATGTATATATTTTTGCAGGAAAAGAGAAAACGTGACTCTCTCGACTATGCCACTCGAAATCCTAGAAAGACAAAGGGATCAAGGCACATGTGGTTTTACTTCTATCAGGTAGCCTCCATTCAAAGAAAACTCATGGGTGTGCTTTTCGAATACTACACATGAGAGAGGGTGTGAGTATTAAGAGTTCTTAAACAGGCCTTAAAAAACGTTAGAGAGTAGGGAAAAAATAACCAGTTGTATTGTATTAGCTCCATGATCAGAATTTAGACTTATTCAAGAACTGCATGCACCTAGTCTACCATATGTATAAAAGATGAAGGCCATTTTAAATAGAAGAGAAAAAAAGAGGGAAACAGAAGAAAAGAACAGAGAGCAATATGGGCGATAGGAGATGTTTGATGGATTTGTTGAAAAACATGGTAGTTTCCATGAACACATTACATCAACGGTATGGGGGCATAGCTCCCTTTGTACATAAGACTTTCATGAATCTCCCTTTGTACATCAGACTTTCATGAATGCCCCTTTCATGATTCTCCCTTTGTACATCAGACTTTCATGAATCTCCCTGTCATCAATCCAATCTTACTCTGGACCCGAAAAGACACACACACACACACAATTACTAGTCATAAAAGTTGTCACGTTTGGACGTTGACATGAATTCTTTCAAACACTCATAACTCATGCAAGACATTTGCAACTTTTTTATCCCAAGGATCTCTTTCCTCATCTTGCTTTAACTTTGGGTAAGGGCTTCCTTTTCTTTTTCCCTATTTACTTTTTTCCTTGCGAGAATAATGTCATTGTTGAATATACCCTAAATCTCAAGGTTTCTTGGAAGATACTGTATTCCTACCCTCAGTTTCGTAAAATCGTTATATTTAGCCACCCCTTTTTCGGGGGGGGGGGGGGGGGGGGGGGTTGTTACGTTTGTGCAATTCTAAATACTCTCATGAGATGTAGGTATTGATAAAGATAAATCAAAAGAAGTTGTATGGTGCTAACTTATCGAATCATTGAGGAGAGGTGACAGAAGCCTAGTAGCCAACAAAAAATGGATTTTTCTATCTACGGGCAACCATAAAGACAGCCATAGGAATTGGAGAAATTGGAAAACCTTTCGTGTACTCGATGCCATCAAGATTAAAACAAACATGACTCCAAAGAAGTTTTATAAAATCTCCTTGTTGGAAGGTCTGTGATGGCAAATTGACAATAATTTCAAGGACATTGTGATGTTTGAAATGATCTTGGATTAGGTGTGGATTCAAGTTTAGGGACAAAAACGAAAAGTGTTCCTGATGTGGCAAATTCTCCACAAGGGAATATGGAAAAATATTAAAGTAAGTAAAATTTGAAATACTCCCCTGTATTTGTTGGAAGGTCTGTGATGGCAAATTGACAATAATTTCAGGGACATTGTGATGTTTGAAATGATCTTGGATTAGGTGTGAATTCAAGTTTAGGGACAAAAACGAAAAGTGTTCCTGATGTGGCAACTTCTCCACAAGGGAATATGGAAAAATAGTAAAGTAAGTAAAAATTGAAATACTCCCCTGTATTGTAAGCATTGCTACAGTGGTATGGAAGACTTGGGTCACATTTTCTCACTTGGAAATGGCAGCTATGGTTGTAGAATAAAGCTGATTGGAAGTAAGCTCTACTTGGCAAAGTTATCGGCTTCTCCTCTACTTTTTGAAATGTCATGAAAAATAAAGCATTTTCAAACATTTAGAAGAGAATATGTGTGATCAACTTTGACAAGCCCCTCAAACACTGGTCAATGTAGAAGAATCCATGATTTCAAGGAACCTCTCCCCCCCCCCCCCATTTCCCCCTTTTAAGCATCACAGCTGTTCATTTAGAAAATAACAAGTTGAATTAGAGATGGACCCCACAAAGGGGACGAAAAGGCTTTAAACATTCTATGTGACAATCTCTAACTTTGTTCTATCTCGTTTATCTCATTGAATAAGATGATGGGTGGAAATTATCCCATGGACGTTTTTGTGACATCCCAATTTTAGAGTATGATCTTTGAGATGTCCATGGCTTCTTCCTACAACAACGGTGTCTAGATTTGACTTCTGTGGTGTCTTATTTCACTCGTGAATCTTGTATGGAGACTAAGGCTATGGATGATAACAGTGCTTTTGCATGGAATCGTTGCATATATGGTAAGAAATCGTTGCATATATGGTAACAGTGTTTGAATCGTCATAGAAATAGACATGAGAGACCAATCATACTTAAGCACTCTGACCAATATTTTCTTAAGATATTATCGTTAGGAAAGGCTATAGCAGCATTGACTATTGGGGAGTCCGCCTAAGATAGTACTTGCAATTTAAAAACGTTACTTTTTAGCACATAAAAAATAACCTGTTAAAATATAGATGATAAAAAGTCTGAATAGATATGTTTCTGGAGAAGAAAGTGAGTGTATATGAATCGCCTGATTCAAAAAGATGAAGTGAAAGATATTTCATTTTTTATTTTCATCTTGCTTGATATAATGAATGAGACTGAGAGATTTGTGACGCATATAGCTACTCATAGATCTTCAATGTGACCCAAATTCTTGAAGATTTCGAGTAAAAAAAAAAACGATACGAGTCCTATACTGATATTTGATATTTGAGAATAATAGAAAACCAAAAAATACAACTCACGAAATGAACTGAACATCAAAGAACATGCAGAAATGCTTCAATAAATTTATCACTGAGATGCTAAACTAGGCAAGATTCAAATAGGATATAAATTTATCATTGAGATAATAAATTAGGAAAGTGAAGAATATGTTTTCTTTTTCAATTAACACTTTAAATAAAAAGTTCAAGCCCATGATTTGAGAGAAAAATAACTAATTTCATTTTACCATAAATGGAATAGAATGAGCACAGACTAAAATAGTTTCCAATAGATTACAAAGAAAAAGGGTTTGGTGTGTCTGAGTTGGGGTTAGGCATGGTTCATGTGATTAGTATCACCTCCTCCTGTCACCTCTGTGTTGAGGGGTTGAGATGTGCTAATGTCTCGATGCTCTTGAGTAGATAGGAGTGTATCAAGAATGAGTCATCGGTAGCATTCAGCCCTATGGTAGAGTGTTGACATCGCTTTGGTGGAGGTGTTTTGTTCGAGTTGGAGTCATGTTTAGTAGTTTTGTAGTACCATTGCAAGCTCGTGGCATGTAAAATTAAATGGGCCAGTGGTGACAAATCGCTTGCTTATGAGTATCATATTGAGCTTGTGCAGTATTGTTGGAGGTTGGGACATGTCTTATATATTGGCTAGTGGTATCGTATAGCTTGCTCAAGTGTATCATATAGTTGGCTCTTAGTTTATGTATCGATTAGCATCGCCTCTCGTATCATACAAGAATGTGATTAGAGGTGTCATATCATGTGGGGGCAGCTCTGTATCATGACTATTGTCCAACATGGTGGTTAGTTTTGTAGTCTGTATCGTATTAGTTTGGTTGCCTATCATTCATTCAGGGCTATATCTTTTAGAGAGTGTATCGTATCATTTGGGGCCATCGTTCTAGAGAGGTACCGTGTGGTATTGCTTAAGGATGCTCGTTCCGCTTGGAGTATAGTTTGTTAGTATATGAACAATGCCTACCCCTCATGATTTTATGTACTAATGCCCATTTTGTTAGGCTCCCATTATGAGGAGAAGCCAAGCATGCATTGCCCAATTGATGGGAGTCCCAACTTGGATGTTGGATGAAGGTCAAATTGGACCATATCTAACTATTCCCCTAGCTAGGGGGCTAGTGATCCCATTGATGGGGGTCCGGGTTAGCATCCATAGCTTGCCAATAAAGGGAATATTTCATAGAACATTCCTTGTCAAAGTAAAAAATCATTCATATTTTGAGGTTGATTGAACCAGCCTAAGCCACTATTGAGCTAGTCAAAGGTAAAACTAGTCAAGATCAAAGTGGTCAATGGTGAAGTTGGTCAAAGGTCAATTTGATGAATTGAGTGATGCACAGGTGGTGTAAAAGTGCAAAGTGGTGCACAAGTGACCAAGAACAAGGGTGCACGTGTGGTGCACAAAAAGTTTGTTCACAATGGTTTTGCAAGAAAAGTTTAATGCACATTGCACATTGGTCTTTTTTGTAAGGTTTTCAAGGTTTTTATGTTTTTTGGAAGGTTTAGGTGAGCCCTCCCTTATGCACACATTTTAAAAACTTGACAGTTAACAGGGAAGCCATATCAAGAGAAAACAGTATGCAAAAGTGTGTATGGACCCTTCATTTAAATTTTTTAATTTTTTCCTAAAGTCACTAGCGGATAAAATAGGGAGTCGTTGGCTTTACACATTAATTAATTCTTGGGACATCAAAGCGAGCATCAAGATCCACTATCAGTTACAAGCAACGTAGGTCATTGGAATCGACAATCACCACAAGGCATTAGCATTCTTGGAGTAATACTAAGGAATAGAGGGCATAGTCTATACTAGAGAGCGAGAGAGAGAGTGAGAGAAGAGGAACAAACACATTGAACTAGTGTGACCAAAAGAAGCAAAGAGAGAGACAAGTGTGCAAGGAAGATGATCAAGTGTGAAGAGATAGAGTGTGTGTGTTTGCAAAGAACCATTGAAGAAGGCAATCAAGGTGGGAAATAAGGTACCATTGAGGAGGTGTTGGACGTCAACAAAAGGGGGCCCTTCCTCCTACCCTATTGGAGGCATGAGTGCAAGGTGCGCACAAAAGCAAGCTACTAGAGAGGTTGGAGGTGCCATATAGATAAGGTTGATTGCAGAAGGACTTGTATTATCTTGTATGCTTCTGTGTGTGTGTGCTTTTTGGGTTTAAGCACTCTACATAGAGAAAACTTTGTCTTATTCTAGACACAACCATTGTAATTTTCATTATGATCAAGATATAGAAGATTTCAGTGCAAGTGTTTTTATTCTTTTTCTCCTTCTTCTTCTCCTAGAAATACTCAAGTCCTTTTTTCCCTAAAAATCCCTCAACAAAATTTGGCACACTAGGCGGGACCACAAGGTGGCTTGAGCATAGGAGAACCATTATTACAAAGTGTAGAATAAGTGCAAAGGTACCAATAGTTCTAGATTGATAGGTAATTTGTCTCTTACTTGGAACTCTCTTAGCCTAAGAAGGAGAATGTGGAGCTCATGACCACAAACCAACCTCACACTTTAAGGGTCCCTTGCAAAGCAACACGAATAAAAGCTATTTTTAGGTCAAGTAGGGCTCTATCATCAACATCCTCATTAAGAAATATGGAAGCTGAGGTAGACCCAGAAATTCTACTTTCAAGGTTAAATATCGAATTCCCCTCTTTTAGAGGAGTGGAACACGAAGACCCTGATGAACATGTTAGAAGATTTTTGGCCTTATGCAAAACAAGGGTACTAATGGGAAGGGAAGATGCATTTTTAATTCTTTTCCCAGCAACAAATTGGAAGGGTTAGCAGATAAGTGGTTTAGTCAATTTGTTGATGATCATTTCACTACATGGGAGTTAATGAAGGATGCTTCTAAGACACAATTCCAACAAGGGAGTAGAATAGAGAATATTATTGAAGAATTAGAGAACTTAAGATTAGGTACTGGGGAAACATCTCCTGCACTTCACCAGAGCAAAAACCCTCATGGCCAAATTTCCAAACCCCCTCATGACTTCTTTGTCAAGAAGTGGCTAGCCAAACCACTTCCAATTTCAACACAATGCAAGATTGAGGAGTTGGTGCTCTCTACATTAATAATTGAGGAATTTATTTCTACAACAACAAGGATAGAGAAAATCAAATCCCAACATGAAACAAGTTCTTCTATTCTGCCATATAATATGGAACTTGAGGACCCAATGGCACAATTGAGGAAAGAACTTGAGAGCTGAAGGAAGAACAAGCCCCATAAAAAAGAACAATATGTAGTAACTCAATGGAGGCATGAAATTGAAGCTTTAAAGTTACAAAAAGAAGAAGAGGCCCAAGCACAGGAGTGAGCACAAGTATGGCAAGAATAAAAGGAACTTCCTGGAGGGGGCATCAAAATTGGACTATAGTGCACCATGTGTAGCAAAAAAGACCATGGGATAAGTTGATACCCTCTTTTAAGTGTGACTTGCCACTTATGTAGGATCATGAGGCACATGAATGTCAGCCAAGAGGGATGTCGGCATAGGCATTCTAGGGACCAGGAAGAGTCTAGCCACCAACAAATGTAATGGAAGTTGCACCCTATCAAGGTAATAGTTATAACCCTTGACCTAGGGATAACTTTGGAAATGGGCTGAGGATGCCAATCATTTGTGATGTGGAGCATGTGGGCATTATCCAAGCAAGTTCCCTCTACCAGAAAATACCCCCCCCCCCTTGGACAAATTGCCAAGAGGCTAGGGATCATTAAACTAATTGTTGTCCAAAGAACAAGGCATCTACATCTACATCACCATCTACTAGAATAGTGCAGTTAGAAGAAATTCACTCTTTTGTAATGTAGAAAAGAAGTAAGAGGAAGGCTCAAATAGATATAGGCCAAGACTTAAGTGCTATTGGAGTGAACAAGGACAAATTGACACATAAGGACACAGCCACTACATGTGAAGATACAAGACAAAAAGAAGAGCTCATAGGTACTAGTGATATGGAGTGAACAAGGACAAATTGACACATGAGCACAAAGCCACTACATGTGAAGATACAAGACAAAAAGAAGAGCTCATGCAATTAGTAGGGCCCGCGAGGATTTTGAACACTCAAATAGAGCCCATGCTCTAAAGAATCTCAAGCTTTAAGACTACTCAAAGTAGTTAAAAAGAAGGTTAGTTTATTTATTTAATAAATATGAATGCAAAATTTAGATCAGAGGTCTTGAAGATCATTGATGAGGCCTCCACAACCACTTTAGTGGCAAACACTACTGTTATGAGTAACGATAAACTTTTAGGGGAAACCCCCTCACCAATTATAAAATTAGCCCATGTCTAACAATAACTATCAGAGGAGATCAATTACAAGGAGCTATAGTGGATGGAAGTTCTGGCATTAATTTGATGCGTGAACATACAATAAAAAATCTTGGACTCCAACCTTCAAGACATGCTAACTTCATGGTAACATTGGCAAATCAAAGCATTTTAAGACCTATGGGAGTGGTCCCTAGAGTCCCATTTGAGATATAAGGTAACATCTTCACTTTGGATTTTGTTTTCTTAAGGTTGCCACAGGTAGATCCAAGTTTTTCCTTGTTGATTGGGAGACCTTGGTTTGTGAAAAGATGGTTGGAAACAATCCTGACATGAGTTAATCTTACTCTAGACCTGCCAATGTGACTTGAAGGCACCTTAGTATACATCTTTAGCTTCCTAAATATGCATTTAGATCCACTATTACCTGGGGGCATCATTTCCAATTGATTGTATCAAAACACATAACTTGCACATAGAAGAACTCTAAAAAGCTTGCTATTTTTGGACTTGAACCTCTCAAAAAAATTGTTGAGTTCTCACTCTTTGATAACAATTGACCCAAGATCTTTTATCCAATTCTAACTCAAGAGCTTAGCTAACTATTACAAGTTATTTCTCTAATGTAGAATGAGTATACATTGAAGAATGAGTTTGAGAACTTAGATGTGTAGTCCCAACTTTTCAAGAGGAAGACAATGTACAGACATAGTTAGCTTGTATGATTCATAACTCTAGATCTAGTGAACCAAATGTAATGAAAAATGATATCTAGCAGCTAGAGGGATCACTATGACTATATCAATTTAAAATGACTCAAATAATCAAGTGTATGAAAAGAACACGATCAAACAAAATCTCTAAAATGAAGAGGTTGGAGTAGAGAACAGTAGATAGAGATCATCATGAGCAAGTGAATCAAATTCTATGTGCTAATGAATGTATGCTACAAAAGAGACATAGAGGACTTATGCATACATATGTGAGCTCAATGTATGGTTCAAACATGAGGCTCAATGGCTCTCCCTTCTCTGTCATATCCCGACACTAAAAGTCACCTTTATTTATACACATAGAGAGAATTTGAATTTTGAATTTCCCTCACCTACAATTGTTCCTACACTTTATGTGTTAATTGATTTGATTCCAACCACTGAATAGCCATGGTTCTCGGCTCCTAAAATTAGGAGATTCCTAATCTCACTTCCTTTTACTTTTATCTAGTGAAGTAAAGCCGAAGAGTTTTATAGGAGATATTTATATGCACATGTGAGCCAAAATGATTATGTGAGAAGTCTTGATCGTTTGGTCAAGCATCTAGGCTTGCCAAATGTATCAACAACTCCCCCTCAAGCCTAAGATGCTTGAGTCTTCAATCTTTTGATATCTCCTACAATACAATCATAGATTTAAACCTGCTTAATTTGCTTCCATCCAATGATTTGGTCATCATATCTGCACATTGCAAATGAGTAGATACATATGAGAGTTGTATCTCCTTACTTACAATCTTTTCCCTAACAAAATGATAATAGAACTCTATATAATTGGTCCTCGCATGAAAGATAGGATTAGCAGCTAGATGAAGTGAACTCATATTATCTCCAAATATGTATGGAGTGCCAAAATCCAACCCTAAATCTGTATAGGGTCTTGATCCACATAGGTTCCTATGTTGCATTTGCTAACCCTCAGCATTCAGGAGGAGAAAGAAATTGTAGGTTGCTTCTTTGAAGACCAAGATATGAGCTTTGTACTTGCAAATGAGAGATATCCTAATGTGCTTCTTCTATAATCTTTGGAGTCTGTGCAATCTGCATGAGTGGATAGCTTTACATTCAAATCAGATGTGTAGGAGTAATACAAATCTTCATTTATTGTTCCTTTCAGGATCTTCAATATCCTCTTTTTTGCATCCATGTGAGGTTTCCTTATGTGTGCATGAATTGACTAAGCACACTTACTCCATAGAAAATATTAACCCTAGTTAATGTAGCATAGTTCAAACTCCCAACTAGGCTTTGATAGCTTGTGATGTCTTCAATAAGTTCTTCTTCATGAGCACTTAATTTGCGGTTCACCTCCATGGGAGTACCTGGAAATTTAGCTTCTTTCATTTTGAACTTGGTAAGAATATCTTTTATATACTTTCTTTGTGTAAGGTAGGTCCCTTGATCTCTATAGACTACTTCCAATCTAAGGAAGTAAGTGAGCAATCCAAGATCGCTTATCTTAAACTCCTCCTCATTTGTGCTTCCATCTTTCTGATTCCATGCGCATCATCACCTATAAGAATGATATCATCTATATACACACATAAGTATATCATTTCAAATTTACTTTTCTTAATGAAAAGTGAAGGATCTACTTTGCTTAATTGAAATATTTTCTCTTGCAAGAAGGTAGCTAGTCTATGGTTCCAAGCTCTGGGAGCTTGCTTTGATCCATATAGAGCTTTCATGAGTTTACACACATATTCAAGATGTGACTCATCTTAAATCCAGGAGGTTATGCCATGTTTACCTCCTCTGATATTCAAGCATTTAAGAATGTATTTTTTACATCCATATGATAGATGTTCCAATTCTTTGAGGCAGCTACACTCATAAGTACTCTAATTGTAGGCATCTTTGCCATAGGAGAGAAATTTTCTTCATAACCTATACCTTGGGTTTGAGTAAACCCTTTGGCCACAAGCCTTGCTTTATTCCTAGTTATTGATCCATTTGTGTTCTTCTTTACCATTTAGATCCATCTAGATCCAATTATCCTCATGATGGCTTCTTGGGAAGCAATTCTCAAGTTTGATTCTCTTGAAGAGCTTCTATCTCTTCTTCCATTGCTTCTCTCCATTCTAATTTCTTCTTAGCTTCTTCAAATGTTGATTGTTCTTTTGAGTTGATATCGTGAGAAATATAAATTGAGTGCTTAGTGACCAGAGAAGTGTCAAATCCATACCTTTCTCAGTGCCTTTTTCCCGTAGTTGATTTTCTTATTGTTTGTTGAGAAGTCTCTACAACATCTCTCAACTCTTGTATCTTTGCTTTACCTTTGTTGTTCCAAGCATTGATATTCCTTCTTGGTGTCTTTTGATTATCAACAGAATCACTTAATTCTTCATGTAAGTGATTACTCCCTTTTTCTAATGTTGGAAAAGCGTCCTCTAGGTCATAAGGTAGCATGCTTTTCGTGCAATCATCTTCAAACCAAGAGTTTTTTTCATCAAAGACAACATCTCTACTAACAATAAAACCTTAAGTTCTTGGATTATATAGCATGTATCCCTTTTTTATTTAGTTCATGTCCAATGAACACACATTTCTCTGCTTTAGGATCCATTTCACCTCTGATTTGAGATGGGATATGTGCATAAGCTATGCATCCAAATATCTTGCAATGATCTTGGCTAGGTCTTCTTACATTCCATGCTTCATAGGATGTCATCGCATCCAATGCTTTTGATGGAAGTCTATTAATGAGATAGGTGGTTGTAGATACACCCTCTTCTCACAAATAATTTGGTTTATCTTTTCATGTAACATAGACCTTGCAGCTTCAACTATGGTCCTATTCCTTTTCTCTACCGCTCCATTTTGCTCAGGAATGTACGTGGTTGTGATCTCTCTCTTGATACCTCTCTCTTGGAGATAAGTATCATATTCATTGGAGAAATATTCTTCCCCTCCATCTGATCTTAACATCTTTAGTGTTTTACCTATTTGATTTTCAACAAGGGCAAGATACTTCTTGAAACGTCAGAAGCCTTCATCCTTATGCTTCATCAAGTATAGGATGTTCCATCTACTATAATCGTCAATAAAAGGTACATAGTACATGGATCCTGAAATTGATGGCTCCTTGCTAGGTCCCCAAACATATGTGTGGACTAGCTGCAACAAGTCAGCATGAGTGTATCCTTTCTTCATGAAGGGTTCTCTATGTGATTTCCCAAGCTGACAAGCACTACAATTATATATCATGTCTTTCTTGGAGATATTGCTAGGCCAAGCACACTTTGATCCCTACACATTTTCTTCAAATTCATTTCGTATATATGAGCCAATCTTTTGTACATCTCTAATTTTGATAGTTCTTGATTACCATAATGGAACAGACCTATATATCTAGCTATATATACATCTCTTTTATCGTTTTTCAATTCTATTGAATCCTTGTTGTGGATATTCAACAAAAGCTCCATTCCTTGTGAACCTTACCTACAATCCTTTCTCTACAATTCACCCAACACTTATGAGATTCTTTGTTATGGTAGGTACATACAATAGCTTGCTAACTAGATTCATGTTTCCATTTGGAGTTTTCACATTTACAATCATTTCCACTGCGTGCCTAGTGTGGTCACGTATTTGAACCTCATGTCTATTTCTTGGATCCTCTAAGTCTCAAGGTAGAGCCACATTCCCTGCTACATGACTTGAACAACCAAAATCTATATAAAATGCATGCTCATCTACTTTACCTTGCTTCACAGTCATGTTCATCAAGAGAAGTGAATCCTCTTGTGTTTTTTTTTCAAGTTACTTGTTGTAATATCTTCGTCTTCTATATCCTCCTTGATTATTTATATTGTTGAAGTTGTTGTTGTTGTAGCCATTGAAGTTATTCGATCTACCTCTTGCACTTCTATAGCATCCTTTGTTGAAGCCTAGGGATCTTGAAACAATTCTCAGGTGTATGATTAGGTAGGCCACATATGGCACATGGAGAGGGGCTTTGAAATATCTCCGTGCCTTTTCTACCTCCTCTACCTCATCCTTTGGAACCTCTACCTCTACCTGCTTTTGCTTGAGAGGTACTACGTTCATCATCAGAGCTTTTACCTTTCCCTTTGCTATCTTTACTCTTTTTCTTATCCGTATATAGGGTAGAGGATTGGTTGCATTCTGAGTTGTCTCCATTCTTCATAAGATTTTCCTCATGTGTGAATAGTTGCCCCATGAGGGTGTTGAAGTCGGGAACTTGCATGTCCATGTATAGGTCCATTTTTCTGGTGAAAGCTTTCCATTTATCATCTGCTTTGATTCCATTGATAACTTGTCTCAGTATTTGCTCTTCTTCAATGACTTCTCCAATGCTCTCAAGTTCATCTGCTAAATCGTTAATTTTTGTGAAAAAATCAGTCACACTTTTCTTGGGCATCTTCTTGAGTGTGGTGGACTCCATCCAGAGTTGGTTCTTCCTAGCTCTAGTGCTTGATGAGAAGAATGCTTCAAGGGCATTTCATGTCTCTTTTGAAGTCTTGTCACTCCTAATGTGTGGAAGTAAAAAATTAGAGATTGATTTAAGAATGTGGGACCTGGCTAGAGCATCCTTTGAGCACCATGTAGTTAACCTCTCTTGTTCTTCTTGAGTCGGTTGTCCTTTGCTTCTGAGGATTGGCATCATCTCATCCCCTGAAATGTAGCCATAGAGATTTCTCCCTTGAAGATATGCTTCCATTCTAAGTGAACAAGCTGAGTAATTACCTCGATCCAATTTTTTCAATGGATGAAGGAAATCCATCTCCCATGTTGAGTTGATGTAACTATGATACCACTGTGAGAAGATGGTTGGATACAATCTAGAGATGAGCCAGTGTTGCAATACTCATGCTCTACACCTATCAATATGACTTCATTGAACCTTAGTAGACACCTTTATCTTCCTAAATATTCATTTAGACACTATGTACCTTGGGGAATCATTTCCATTTTATTCTACTATAACAGATAACTTTCATATAGAAGAACTCTAAGAAACTTGTTATTTTTGGACTTAAACCTCTCAAAAAACATCTTTTGCTCTCACTCTTTGATAACGACTGACTAGAGATCTTTTAACCACCTCTACGTCAAGAGCTTAGCTAAAACTTCAAAGTTATTTCACTAATTTAGAGTGATTATACACTGGGGAATTAGTTTAAGAACTCAAGGGTGTAATCTCGACATTTTAGGAGGAAGACAATGTGTAGACATAGTTAGCTTGTATGTTTCATAACTCAAGATCTAGTGAACCAAATGTAATGAGAGTTGGTATGAAGCATCTAGACCAATCAACTTAACTATATCAAGTGAAACTAATTAAAATCATTAAGTCCATGCAAAAAAATCAATCAAACAAAATCCTTGAAATGAAGAGGTTGCAGTAGAGATTGATAAACAAAGATCATCATGAACAAATGAATAAAATTTTATGTGATAATGAATGTATGATACAAAGGAGATGTATTGGACTTACTCATACGTATTTGAGCTCAATGTAGGCTTCAACCATGAGGCTCAATGGATCTCTTTTCTCTCTCATATCCCACGACTAAAAGTCACCTCTATTTATACACAAAGAGAATTTGATTTTTGAATTTCCCTCACATAAAATTGTTCCTACACTTTAGGTGTTGATTGATTTGATTCCAACCACCAAATAGTTGTGGTTCTTGTCTCCTAACATTACGGGATTCTTTATCTCATTTCCATTTACTTTTATCTAGTGAAATAAAGTCCAAGACTTTTACAAGAGGCATTTATATGCCATACATATGTGAGCCAAAATGATAATGTGAGAAGTCTCGATCATTTGGTTAAGCATCTAGGCTTGCCAAATGTATCAACATGGTTAAGGCATGCCAATGTGCTACATGATTGGGGCAAGGATACTATGTGGGAAGAAAAGGAAGGAGGAGTGTTGCAATAGATATTTTTAGAAGAAGGACCAGACAACCAAAGACATACCAAAAGGATGTAGACAATTGGTAATTTTATGGAAAAACATATGTTGGACAACCCATATTTGGATTTATATGAAGAAGAGAACATTTTGGCTTGGTTACAAGGAGAAGACTCATCTTCTTGCTATGGAATTGTTCCAAACAACTCAAGTAGAGAGGAAGTCTATGAAGGTAAAGAGGAGATCATTCAAGTTGCTCATTTGAGTGAACCACTCAGAGGCCGTAGAATACACAAGAAAAGAAAACCTTGAAGTGCAACATTGATGAAGCTCATTCAAATCCTATATCGATGGCCACTTGGTTATGGATAATGATTTGGATATCATCTTTTATGATTATTTTTATGGCAGTAAGTGCAGGGCATGACAAGGATGTGGAAGGAGTACATGCATGTCTTTGGAAACACATGATTCCATTGGCTGAAGAGGTTGGAGTATTAAGAGGGTAATGTTACAAATTAAATAAAAAATTAGCTAAAATAGAGATACAAAAGATGGAGAATGCTTAAAATGTTCTTCCAAATGAGGATTCAGGGTGGCCCTATCCCATGGTTAGTATGCCCAAAACAAAGATAACCAAAATGGAATGTGGTATAGTTAGAAAGTGTGGAGGGAAAAGGGCTTCCATTAGTCATCATATCAGGCTCAAGGCCTATCATCAGTAAAATGAAGCTCTCTGGATCACCTGACACTTGCAAAATCTGTCCAATGTGTACATAGCCTTCTTGTACCTTTGTTTTGCTTATTATAATTAATCTTTATAAATTGTTAAGGTTTTTCTTTAGCTTTTTCCATGCAAATTACAATCCATTTCATTACCTTGTTAGAGGATTTTAGAATTTTTTTCGAATTTTTGGAATTGTTCTTGATTTCTTTAAAAACTTGTCCGTTTTAGGCTATTTTTCTTGATAAAATAGAAGAAATAAAGGAGACTCTGTGTGATTGTGAGAAGCTCTCTAGAAGTTGTGGAAATGTTTTTAGATTTTTAACAATTTTTTGGGTTCTCTTTTGGTATTTTTTGGATTCTAGTTGGATTTTTACCTATTTCTTAGGTATTTTCTAAAACAAAGCCCTCCTCGAATACTTTTTTCTTTTTATTAAAAACCTTCTCTCTCTATCTCTCTCTATGTTCTCTATCTACTTCTCTATATCTCTCCCTATATTCTCTTTGTACTCCTCTCTATCTGTCTCTATACTCTCTCTCTATCTTCTCTCTAACTCTCTCACCTTCTCTTTATCTTCTCTCTAATTTTCTCACCCTCTCGCTATCTTCTCTCTACTACTTTCTTCTTCTTCTTCTTCTTCTTCTTCTCCTCTCTCTCTCTCTCTCTCTCTCTCTCTCTCTCTCTCTCTCTCTCTCTCTCTCTCTCTCTCCTTCTCCCCCCCTCTCCCACTCCCTCCCTCCCTCCCTCCCTCCCTCCCCCCCATCGGCCCTCCCCCCTCCCTGCCCCCGTCCCCCCTCCCTTCCCCCCCCCCCCCCCCCCCTCTGGCCCCTCTCCCTTACACCCCACCCACCATAGGGTAATATAGAATTTTTATCCGACGGTTTGGTTATATAGAATTTTTATCTTGTTGGCTCTGACTTTTTGGCTCTAGATTACACCTCGGGTGGCCATTTGTTTCAAACTTGGCATTAATTTCCTATTTTTTGACTTTTGGACTAAGTTTGTAAATTACTAAAATCCATACTTTTGTACTAGTTATTTCCAAACCTTTTTTCATATGAATCATCTGTATCTTCCATGTTTTCACATTTTTATCACTATCAACAGTCCCTTCACACTCCTTGCCCCTCCCTTTATACCTCCATCTAACCCCAACCCCGCCTCCGTGTCCTATCCTTCTTAGCCCTTCAAAGCTCCCTACCTTTTACTTCCTATCCTCCATTATCCAACTTCTTCTTCTTCAATGAGCTGGTATCTAGTTTTGGTTTTTCTCTTGTAATTGTTCTTTCATGTTCTTGGTGGGCTTGGTGGCTGCTCGTATTTCATTTTGAAGGTTTTAAACAGTAGGTGTCAAGGTGACCCCTCTCTAGTCCTAGTTTGGCTGTTAGATCCCCAAGATGTAGAGCCCATTAGGTGGTGGGCAACTATTGAGTTGGTCAAAGGTAAAACTAGTCAAGGTCAAAGTGGCCAATCCTGAAGCTGATCAAAGATCAAAATGGTGACTTTACGAGTGATGCACAAGTGGTTAAAAAATGCAAAGTGGTGTGATCCAGAACAAGGATGCACATGTAGTGCACAAATGATATGCTCACAATAGTTTTGCATGAAAAGTTGAATGTAGGTTGCATATTGGATTTCTTGTAAGGTTTTCAAGGTTTTTAAGTGTTTTGGAAGCTTTAGGTGGACCCTCCCTTATGCACACATTGTGAAGAATTGAAGGTCAAAAGTGAAGTCAGGTGAAGAGGAAGCTGTACGCAAAAGTGTATGTATGGCCCCCGATTTAAATTTTTTCATTTTGACCTAAAGTCACTACAAGACAAAATAGAGAGACATTGACTTTACACATTAAGTAATTCTAGAAACATCAAAGTGAGCACCAAGATACTCTATCAGTTAGAAGCGATGTACATAAGTGGAATCAACACTCACCACAAGGCATTAGCATTCTCGGAGTTAGACTAAGGAACAGAGAGCATAGTCTATATTGGAGAGAGGGAGAAGAGCAAGAGACACATTGAATTAGTGCAATGTAGAGAAACAAAGAGAGAGACAAGTGTGCAAGGAAGATGATCATGTGTGAAAAAAGAGAGTGTGTATAGAGAACAATTGAGGAAGGCAATCAAGGTGGAACAAGGTACCATTGAGGAGGTGTTGTATGTAGATAGAAGGTGGACAACTATGCACAAGAGCAAGCTACTAGAGAGGATGGAGGTCCAGTACAAAGAAGGTTGACTTAACAAACACTTGTGGTATCTTGTATGCTTGTGTGTGTGTGTGTGTGTGTGTGTGTGTGTGTGTGTGTGCTTTTTGGGTTTAAGCACTTTACACAGAGAACACGTTTTCTTATTCTAGACACAACCAATCTACTTTTTATTGTTATCAAGATACCTAAGCTTTTGATACAAGTGTTTTACTTATTCTTCTTCTCCTACAAATATTTAAGTCCCTTTTTGCTAAAGTATCCTTCAACAACCATGCATGGGGATTACGCAGGTAGTGGTGGCCCACATTCTATTACCCATGTATAGCCATCCTCAAAAGGCCATACTCTCCATTAGCCTATATACACATGACTTCTACACTATCCAAGATATTGCATTGAGCTAGTATACCTCTACCTTGTAAATCGCTATCTAGAGTTTTCTAGATCAACATTTAAGCTCTACCTTGAGAGCGCATGGGTGGATAATGTTGTCATCTTTGTACTTCTTGTTAATAGTGAATTTTTGAGATTCTACTATATCTATTATCTTCTCTACTACGTCTCCTCTATTCTCTTGCATAACTACATCTTTACATGGTATCAAAGTAGTTAGATATCTATTAGTAGAGAGGAGTATTTTCTAAGCTTGCAAGTATAATGCTTGAGTGATGGCTTCATCTTCAAGTGTTGGTACAGATGCTAATGTTATTGTTGCACTTGTTTTCATTCATCTGCCCGCATTCACTAAAGGGAAGTTTGATGGAAAGAATTGCATTCTCTAGAAGTTAGAAAATTCCACAATTGAGGACTCTTATGAGTTGCTCGATAATGTCACGAGGCCAATAGGCCATGATTTGGAACCGATTCTGATGGAAGATCCATCAAATACTTGAGTGATAATTCAAACTAATCTAGATCTTCTTTAAGCTTCGAACAAGAGGAATGGAGATGTGTTATGTGCCATTGTTACAAGTGTAAGTGATTTTGTGTTTACTCTAGTTCAGCACACCATTAAAGCACATGAAGCTTCAAGCATATTGGCTTGTCGATATGAGACCAAGAATCACATTCAGATTCAAAATCTGAAGAATCAGTTAATGAATGAGAAGCACTCTGATTTGGAGAAGGTTTAAGACCTCATCAAGTGAATAAAACATTTACAAGATCAACTCGCTATTGTTGTTGTTTTGATAACACTTGAAGAAGTGGCTCACATGTGTGTTTGAATTGCTCCTCAAAATATGATGGGCTTATAACTACACTTAACAATTCGATTAGACCTTCTCCTCTTAAACTTGAAGATTTTTCTGCAATGCTTTTAGAAGAAGAAATGCCTTTGAGGGATAGGAAAGGTTCAAACCATGTAACATTTTCAACAATTTCAAAGGGTAGAGTCTCTTCTTATAGCTTAAAGATGATGCTAGAGAAGGAGAATTTTAGTGGAAGTTGTTTCTATTGTGGAAAAAGAGTCATGCCACTAAGGATTACAAGAAGCAACAAGTGAACGGGAGAAACAATACTCTCAAATCCGCATGCAAGAACAGGGAATCCACAAATAACACAAAGCTTGAACTATGGGTTTCCATATAGAATGTATGTACATTTACCCAAATTTATGTGGATGAACTTTGGATATTAGATAGTGGAGCATGTTGCCACATGAACAATAAGAAGAACTCGTAAAGTCCATCAATGCTTCTAGAGGAACCCATCAATGTCATGGTTACCAGTGACTCCAAATGTCCAACTAAAGGAACATCAACCATCTCTTTTGTTATTTCCATTGGTTTTGAGAGACAGGTCTTTGATGTTTTGAAGTCACTAAAAGACAACTATTATTAGTTTGTGCCATTATAGATCGTGGTCTTGAAGTACATTTCAAAAGGATGGTGAAGAAATTTTGGATGGAATAGGTAGAACTATAAGAAAAGGAGTGCGTAAAGATAACCTTTATGAGTTTAGCACCCTCATTTTCATAGAAGACAAAGAAATAAGTAAAATTTGACATGAAATCTTTGGCCATCTTGTATTTTCCATTCTCAAAGAGGTTCAAAGAAAATGAATGGTAGCACATTTACCTACGTTTTTAAGCTTGCAAGAACCATGTGAATCTTGCATGATGGGCAAGCAACAAAGGAAGGCATTTCCAAAAGATAAAAGTGATCAAGCTCTAGCTCTTCTACGGTTTTTATATGTTGTTCTCTATGCTAAAATATCTACTCCTCCTTTGGAAGGATCTCTCTAGTCTTTTGCTGATAGTCAACAATTATAATAGAAATATGTAGGTGTATTTTAATTGGGAGAAGGCTAATGCATTTTAAAAATTTTAAATGTGGCACAAGATTCTTGAAAATGAAAGAGGTAGAAAATTGAAGAAGTTGCATATTGATCAAGGAGGAGAATTCTTATCTACGTAGTTCAACAACTACTACAATGCTCATGCAATCAAGAGTTACCTTACCACATCCCACACACCTAAAAAAAATGGTGTTGTTGAGATATGAAATAGGATATTTTGAAATCTCACATTGCATGCTGAAACCTCAAGTATGGTTGATTCATTTTGGGCAAAAGGAATTAATATGGCTGAGTACATTTTGAATAGATGCTACACAAAGACACTGCATGGCATTACTCCTCAAGAAGTTTATTGTAGTAAAAATCCTGCAGTTATGCATGTTAGAATTTTTGAATGTTTTTGTCATGCACATATACCTACATCGAGAAGAACTAAGTTAGGATCAAAAAGTAGAAAATCGGTCTTTTGAGTATATAATGAAGATTCTAAAGCATATATACTTTGGGATTCAGAAGCAAAGAAGATCATTGTCAGTTTGATGTCACATTTGATGCACGGCTGCACTTAATGGATCTCAAAGGTAAACCCACTATCTCATCAACTAGAGAAATAGCTCACCTTATGCCTCCCCATAGATAGGTCAAGATTGATGAGGAGGAGACATCAAATAGTCACATTCCTCCACCAAAAATCCAACTGGTTGTTGCCACACATTGTAAGCCACTGCCAAAGTGGTCACAATAACTCCTTGATGATCGTAACCCTCAAGTTGATGTTCCAAATTCATCTTGAGATGTGTTGCATAGATCAAAGAGGATTGGAGAGCAACAAAAACCATCCCATCATATTGTCAATATCGCTCTTATGGTTTAAATTATGGGATCAATAAAAGAACCCAGAACTATAGATGAAGTAGTGAAAGAACCCAAGTGGAGATCAACATTAAATACTTAGTATGATAGCATACTAAAGAATGATACTTGAGAATTGATGGATTTGCCATCAAGTAAAAAGGTACTTGTAACTAAGTGAATTTCTAAAGCAAAATACAAAGCTTGATTTGATGCACAAGGTTTCTCACAAGTGGAAGGATTTGATGTCAAAGAGACATTCCCACCAACATCTCAGATGACTCCAATTTGCATAGTATTTGCAATTATTGCACATAAAGGATGGTCTTTATTCCATATGGATGTAAAATCAACATTTTTTTAATGGATGCCTCAAGGAGAAGGTATATGTATCTCAATCACTAGGTTTTGAGGCCCAAAGCTCCAAGAGCTTGGTACCAATAAATTAATAGTTCTCTCCAAAAACCTAGGCTTTCAAAGAAGTACTTCTGATGAAAAATTTGTATTTTATAAAAAAATGATAATCTACTAGTGATTGTCATCTTGTATGTAGATGATTTTATCATTATAGGAGACCATGCAGATTTTATCAAATAAATCAATGTGAGCTTGAGCACATTATTGCCTTGGCATTGAAGTATGGCGAAAGGATGCTAGGATTTTCATATTGCAACAAACATTTTCTACAAGAATCCTTAACGTTTTTGGGGTGATAGAGTGCAAAGCCACTAGCACACCTATGGAGGTAGATCTTCAAATCTAAATAGAAGATGATAAAACAAATGTAGATGTTAAGAACTACACAAAGATTGTTTAAAGTCTTATCTTTTTGTGCAACACTAGGTCAAATATTTGTTATAAAGTTGGTGTATTTGTTGGTGCAAAGTCCAAGCCTTCACATTTGGCTTGAAATTCACAAACATATGAAACTCCATGGAAACCATTCCTAGTAGAAATTTATCCTTTTACATTTGTAAAAGTCATTCATTTAACTTGAGAGAATATTTGTAATCAGCTACCAAAAACTCGTGGACTTGTTAGTTAGAAAAGCATCTACTTCATTGAGGGAATATTTCCTAGATTGAAGGATAATTTTTAGAGAGAGCCAAAATTTGAATTCAAATTCAAATTTGAATGCAAGACTTTTTAAAAGGTGACTTGAAAAGTCACATGAGAGAGAGAGACCAATTCCCGAGTTCTTCATTGTCATTTTGCAAAAGTGTGAGGCATACATTGTAGCCTAGACTACTCTCCATCATAAGGCTATCAGCATCAAGCCTATGATCTTGTACAACATTGTTCATTAATACAATACATCTACATTTTTCATCTATGATCTCTCTATTATAGTCCTTCCTAACTGTCAACTTGTGTTGCTCATATCTCACCCAATTGTCCACCATTTTCAATGATCTATAGCTTGTTAGAATCAGCTCCAAGTTATCTACATGTTGACAAATTTTGAAGGAATTCCACACATCCAATTTGGAGGAAACCGCATCAAAGCACTCATTGGTCAAACTCTACATAGGTCCTAAAAAATCGGGGGTAATCATTTATTTGTTAAATTGATTGCTCTGTGTATAGTGCATCCTTTCAAGTGATTCCACTTGGAATCATTAGCTTACTAAGCTAATTAGATATATGTAAAAGGAATTTTTCCAATTCGTAGTGTACTGGAAGCACTAAGCATTACAAGCAGCAGGTGTATGATAAAAAATAGAAGGTTTTCATTGATCCTTCTATTTGGAAGTAGTCTGTTTTGATTCAACCTTTTCATACATCATTTCCAAAGCACATAGGAACTTGTATGGTGTCATTGAAAAGCTAGGAGGGCCCACATATCAACTCTGAAGTAAAAAAGGGCTGGTACTAAGCAGGATTTGGGAGTAGCCACTCATCACTTGAAGTGTCCATCCATCTATCCCAACACTATTGAGCAGATTATCTAACAAACCAAAAGAGAGCCATTGGAATGCAAGCATGAAAGTTTTAAGGTGCATTGAAGGAACCTTCAATTTTGGCATTCTTTATACCACAAGTGATACACGTCAAGGGTATTGTGATCCAAACTAGGTTGTAGATTGGGATTCTAGAAAATAAGTTTCTACATAATATTTCTCACTTGGTTAAGGAATATTTTCTTGGGTCAGTAGGAAATAACCAAATTTTCCACTCTCCTCCAATGAAGTAGAGTAAAAACAAGCCTGCTTTTCCTCTTTTGAGGCAATCTAGTAAAAGAGAATTCTTATGTATCTAGGAATTCCATTGCTATGGTGGCTACAATTAAATGTGATAGTCAAAGTTGTATGGGCTCTCACCAAGCATAGAGAAGTATAGTACCATTATGTTTGTGATGGATTAAAGATGAAATTGTGGAGCTAGAATAATGTCCAACACAGGTAAATCGTGCTTATATATTCACTAATGCACTTGGAAAGGGGAAACTAAACAAGCATGCTCAACACATGGGAATAGGAATCACACCTTCTTAATTTATCACCTGGTAGAAATTGAGTGGGGTGCTAATCTATGACTAGTGTCTACCCCTCATGATTACATGTACAGATGTACATTGTGTAAGGCCCCCATTATGAGGCGAATCTAAGTGTGCATTACACAATTGACAGGAATCCCAACTTGAATGTTGGATGAAGGTCAAATTGGACTAGCTAAGGTATTTTAAGGAAAGGTAATTCTGTTAACTCCAAAGAAAGAACATAAATGAGTGCTCTATGATCCAAGGTTGTCCACTTGCCCTATTGCATTTTTCTATCACAATTGATGGTTGTATCTCTCTTATTGATAATCAATTAGAGATGGGGTATATTAGGGTTCTCTCTCTCTCTCTCTCTCTCTCTCTCTCTCTCTCTCTCTCTCTCTCTCTCTCTCTCTCTCTCTCTCTCTCTCTCTCTCTCTCTCTCTCTCTCTCTCTCTCTCTCTTTCTCTCTCTCTCCCATATAACCAAGATCAAATGGTTTTGAGACTCTCACCAATGATACAACTCTGATTCTATGGGCCCTCTAGATCTCTAATTTGGGTTTCTCTCTCACACATAGCCAAGATCAAATGGTTCTATGACTCTTCATGACAAATGACCCAAATGTGTTTCTTTGAGGCCTTAATTTTCCTTGACATTCTTTAAGAGGCCTCTAGATCTTGAATCATCCACTCAAAAACTATCTACAAGTCATTGCTTTGTCTACTTTTGCATATTATGAGGGCTCACGTTTTTCATGAGCTTCTTAGTGGCCAAGTCTTTCATATGCTAGGCATCGAGATAAACTTTGCAGTTTCATGTGGCAACAATGGGATTCAATTCTTTCCAAGCTTGAAAAAAATCTTTGTTACTAGAAGGGTATGCAACTTAATGTGGTTGTGTGTGCAATCATGGTCAACACTTCCGTATGTCCTCTATGGTCTACCTCTTGGCATGTTGGAGTTCATGCAATAAGGAGCGCTTGAAGTTGGAAACTATTTGTAGAAATTTCATTTGGATGGGGGATCCCAATAAAAGGAGTCTTTCAAAGATCAAACGGGAAATCGGATCTATCTTGAAGGATGAGGGCAGATTGAGTATTCTACATGTGAAGGATCTGGCCAAAAAGATGGTGGCCAAATGGATGATTAAAGCTTGGCATAATAATGAAGCTTCTTGGGCCAATGTTATTTTATAGAGGTAGTGACATTCTTTCTTTTGTCCAGATCCCTAGGTGGAAAGAGCTCAATATAATCACGACAGTTTTCTCCTACATATTTGTAAGGGGTTTTGATGTCATGTGCTCCATATAGGAAGGATGCAGCAAGATAAAGCATTTCTACACATTCAGTAATGATTGAAAATGGGATGCCCCCATCAAAAAACATGAATCGATTTGGTTTTGGATTTTGAGAACTCGAAAAGAGCTAAGAGGCTTTAGAACAAAGGTTTTCATATGTGGAAGCACCTCTAGAACAAAAATATAAGACATTGGATTCAATTTGAGGACAATGACTTGAATAAGAGAGTTAATTTTCATAACTAGTATCTCTTAAGGCATAGCTTGATGTACATTCCAACCATGATGGGCTGCAAGTGCACAAATGCTCCGAACAGTAGTCATACGGCATGTAGGTGCAAAGGTCTCATCAAAATCAATGCCTCTTTCCTGTGCATATCCCTTTGCAACAAGCCTAGCCCTATACCTGTCAACTGTACCATCAGGTTTACGCTTCAGCTTGTATACCCACTTAGTGCCAATGGCCTTCTTGCCAGGAGGCAAGTCACATAAAGACCATGTACCATTCTTCATTATAGCATCATATTCAGATTGCATAGCAGCCATCCAATTTTTAGAATTCTATGCTTCATCAAAAGAAACAGGTTCATTCTCATCACAGAGACTAGATGCAGCCATAGCATAGCAATCTGATGCAAAGGAGGCACTATGAGAGCCTGAACGAGTACGATATGACAAAGGTGCATCTAATTTGCTGTCACACAAAGTCTGCACTAGCCATTTTAGCATAGTTTTTGCCTGCTCAATATCAGCTCTCTCATCAGCAAGTGCATCATGTAAATCTCCATCAGAAATGGAATGATGTGCATCATCATATGAAACCTGCAAAGGCTGAGAAGTTGCCTCATTAGGACCAGCACTAGACTGTCCACCTGTAAAAAGAGGCATCAAAGTATCATACATGTCTTTGGAGCTAACAGATGTCTCCTTAGTACATGAAAGCAATGGCTGAATAGCATCTTCCACAAATACAACATCACGGCTAACCAGAATGCGTTTAGTCTGTGTATGATATAGGCGATAGCCTTTACTTTCAGAACTGTATCCAACAAAAATACATTTAACTGCTTTATCATCCAATTTTCTACGATGTTGTTCAGGCACTAATGCATATGCCAAACAACCAAAAACACGCAGATGAGCAACAGATGGCTTGCGGTCATGCCAAGCCTCATACGAAGTGATACACTGTAGTGCTTTAGTGGGACACCTGTTCAGTACATATGCTGCACACATGACAGCCTCAAGCTAGAAACTATGAGCTAAAGCCTGACTCTTGACCATACACCTTGCCATCTCCATGAGAGACCTGTTCTTCCGTTCAGCAACTCCATTCTGTTGAGGTGTATACGGCAATGTACACTGGTGTTTTATCCCACGTTCAGCCAAAAATGCATTAAAATCTGAAGACATATATTCCCCCCCTGGATCAGAACGGAGGGTGCCCATTTTACATGCTGACAGATTTTCAGCGAAAACCAAAAACTTTTTGAAGCACATGAACACTTCGGACTTTGCTTTGAGTGGATATACCCATGCATGCCTGGAAAAATCATCAATGAAAGTCACGAAGTAAAGGTAATTTCCAAAAGAGGGTGTCTGCATAGGACCACAGACATCACTATGTACAAGCTGCAATTTCTGCGTAGCCGGAACTGAACCATCTTTTGGAAAGGAAGAACGCTGCATTTTGCCCAAAATAGAGCCTTCACAAACATGTTTTCCAGGTGCCTCAAGTTTGGGCAAAGAGGACACCATTTCAGATTTCTGTAGGCGTAGCAAACTAGCAAAATTCAGATGACCAAAGCGTGCATGCCAAAGCTTTGCATCTGACATAGCCTCAGAATCTTGAACTGCACATGCCGAATCATTCACAGATCTTTCATAGTCTATGAGCTTATACAGCCCACGACATAAAATGCCAGAAGCAATAATCACATCGCCATTTGAGAGATCATGAACTGTACACCTGTCATCAACAAATTTCACAACCAAGCCAATCTTGGCTAATGCAGAAATTGATAACAGATTCTTTTTGATCCCTGACACAAATAAAGCATCTCACAAAGTGAAAGAACTACCATCAGCAGTAGTCAAAATGATCTTACCAACTCCCATAACAGGATAAGAGGAGTTGTTGGTGCATGTAACAGTATTCCCTGTAGGGGCAGGCTCGAGTGAAGAGAAGAAACTACGCTGCGAGGTAATATGTTTGGTCCCCCCAGTGTCAAAGTACCAAACATCTGAGTCTATTGCAGACATGCACTGATCATGAGAAGATGGGTCAAAACTGCAGACAATATAAACTCCCATTCTTCTTCCTGCACAAGATTTGCAGACTCTGTTTTTGGTGTAGAGGCCTCTGCAACAACCATTCCAGCCTCTTTCTTCTTTGCCTCTTTAGCAGACAGTTTTGGACACTTCTTTATGATATGATCATTGCCTTTACAGTACTTACAAAACAATTTCTGCTTTTCTGATGTTTTCTCATCTTTGTCTTGGTTCTTTGAATGTGCAACATTTGCAGATTTCTGCTTACTAGTAGAAGAGCTCCATTTTCCTTTGCCCTTCTGACTAGCGAGGAAAGCTTGATCTGCAACTCGCATAATGGACCTGTTCTGCCTAGACTGATCTTCCTGCAACAGAACAGAGACTAACTCCTCAAATGATAAGGCATTCGGATTGCCTTTCATCATCAACCGAAGAGTAGAAGCAAAACTCTGATATGAGTCAGGAAGACCATTCAGAACGGTCTGCACAAGTGAGCTATCTGGTATAACCTCATCAGCAGAAATCAACTGTTCCTTCAAATCTTTGATCTTCGTTAGGAAACTGTCCATACAATCACCTTCATTCATGTGATCACTCTCCAACTGTTTTCGGAGATAAGCAACACGAGCCTCATTCCTAGCTTGGTACAATGTGGTAAGTGTATCCCAAGCATCCCTAGCTGTTCTGCAAGAGCGTATGTGAGGAATAATGGCACGTTTGACAGACAAAGCTATCAATGCATGTGCCTGGGCATCTCTGCCATCCCAACGAATCTGCTCTATAGTAGGTGCAACACAAACAGCAGCACGAACAGGAATTTGCACAATATCATCTTCGACACCATCTTCATCAGCTCCAACACCTCCAGCACCTGTATTTGTAGTACCTGTAGTCGCAGGTGTAACAGGAAGTCTTTCAACACCCTGCACAATGTTCCACAGTCCTTTTGCAACCAATACATGTCCCATCATATAATCCCATAATGGGTAGTTGGTACCATCCAACTTATCCTCAACAGCCAACATACGGAATACATCACTGCTTTCAACCATGGCTGGTGACTAAAATACCTTCATGCAGAAAATTGACTGTATCTCAAAAAGTTGAACGGAACTACCCAGACGAGTTCTGCTAGACCTATAGCAGACTTCGAGATGCTTAAACTGGCGAACAGAAACTGGTATATACCTTTGGCACAAAAGGACGAAATAGCTTGCACAAGTGCTACGATAGTGCGTTCGGAGGCCGAAACGAGCTCACCAAATTTCGTGCGAATCTGAGACTGCAAACGGAGGAGTGTCGACGGTGCCCTAGATGAAGCGACGACCTGCTCTGATACCAATTGTTGGAGTTAGATGTCTACGGAAGCACGCGAACAGCACAAGGAAGAAGAAGAAGCTTGGAGCACAACACACAAGACTGAATATATTACTAGAGAATGTACAAAGTTAAGTAGCCCATTAGGGCAATAGGCGTATATACAAGTCGGGGGAAAAAAACCTCCTAAAGAGGGAAAAAAGTTCCCCGGCGGTCCTAGAGTGTTCACACACATCACTACCTAAATATATCAACACTTCTTAAGTTATTTTATCCAAAACGCATATGGAAAGGGTCAACACTTTTAGTATAAAAAGTGGAAAAACCTAATCTTGTAGGGGATTCATTCAATTGATTATAATTTCAAGAATCTCTATTCTTGATCTCTTCTCTTCCATCTCCTTCTTCATTTGGATTTTGGATGGTGTGCTTAAGGTTTCCTAACCCCATACCCACCCAAGGTAAGAGTTTTTATGCATGTTTGATAGGAATTTATTGTCTCTAAGTGCATGTATGCGAGCTTACCCTCAAGAACCCCCTCTTCTTGAGCATGAGTGTGGACTCCATGGCTTTGTGATGCATGTCTTCATACACTTGAATGGATAAGCATGCTTGGATTGAAAAATTAGAGTTGATCTACACCATTTGATTCGATTTAGGCTTTGACCTAGCAGGTCAAAAAAACAAATGTTTGTAATTATTGCACGGGTGTGTGCTATTGATTAAGATCTCCATTGAAACTTAGGAGAGGTGATATTGCATGAATTCCTTGCTGTAACAGCTCTGGAATAGTAGGTAAGACATGTTCATATGCTCATTCTATCACCTTCTCCAAGTTGCAAGTAGATTTTTTGCCACTTAATAAATCTCAACAAAAAGGAATAGTTTAAGCATTGCTTAGTCGACTGAGAGAGAAACCAAGTAAATGCATATGTGAAGACATTGACGATGAGTAGATATGTATGCAAAGCATGCTTGGGAACAATATACGATGTGGTATTTGAGAGTGCAGAAGTAAGAGGCACTATAGCGGATTATTGGGCAGTAGCAGGTGTGCACAAGGAGCAGAGTTGGGTAGTGCATATACAAATCGTTATGTTGTATATAGTGGTAAGTGTGTATTTTTTTTGGTTCATGTGACCATTTTAATTTTGGAGAGGTGATAGTAGGTGGAAGCAATGTTTTGAATATTGGAAGATAAAGGCATAACAAGAAAATGAAAGTGCACAATAGAGAAATTAGGTCTTTGCATGCGTGGTGTGAGAGACATTCTTGAGAAGAACCCTATCTCTAAAGCATCTCGAGAAGCAAGAAAGGCATTTTGATTGTCAAGAACATTGGGAAACAAATGTTTTTTTACTGTATTTGAATAATGAACACAATGAAATTTAGAGAGGGAAATAGGTGGAGATAGAGGATGTTCATTGATATAAGGTGAATGAATCAATGAGTAAGGTTTGAGTGAAGAGAGGGGCTTGTACAAGAGTGAACAAAAATCTTGATTTTTTAATGGGTGGGAAAAGGCTCACAAGGTAACTGGTTGATTGCGAGCCAAGAATCTAGAATCAAATTGGGTTAGTCACATTATAAATTACATAATCAAATTAGACTTCAGAAACCTCTCAATTGGCAGCATGCCCTGCTGGGAGAAGCGATCGGCTGCTCCGCGACTCTCTGGAACGCCATCAGAGGGGAGGTCCTATGGAAAATCTGGCGAGAAAGATGTGCTTTCAACTTCGGTGACTCCCCCAAAGAGTGGTCAATTGAGAAATCGTTGTTTCTCCTTGGCGAAAGGATTGTTAACTGTAAGAAATCCCCCCCCCCCCTTCAGGCATCATCAAGTACTCCTTTTGATCAATAACAAGCTTAAACCCAAGTGGGCCCCTCATGAGGGTAATGAGAGGGTGATTAACCTTCTTTGTAATGCCATCTAAGCTCTATAAATGCTTCCCCTACTTTGTGGGATTTGGGGGGTCCCGTGGGCACTAGTCCCCTTCTCTTGTACTTTTCTTTATTTAATTCAAGTTCGGGAGAGTAGGCTAATGCCGAAGTTCCTTTATATTAAAAAAAAAATACATACATCCGATTTCCCAGCTCATTCTGAAATTTCTCTTTTGCAAATCCAAAGAATGGAGAATTTTTTATTCAATTTTAAGTTTCTAATCATGCAAGAAATCAACATCAAGTCTTAAAAACCAAAAAGGACCACAAAAATATACTTTTTTAATCATTGGATTGTTGTGGAAACGTAAATGGATATGTTTGCACATTTGGGATTTTTGGCATTTAAGTGCAAAGGAACCCCGATCAGACCATAGGGACATCATCACAATGCAACCAAGAATTTGAAGTTCAAAATTCCAAGACATCTTAGCATCAAATTAAAAAGTAGTTAAGAGGGAACCAAGGAAGAAGAAGAAAACATGTAAAATCACTACTTGCAAACATCCAATTGTTCTCAAAGAGCAATTCGGTCTTTGCATTGGAGGGGTTTTCGAGGGGATTTCAGCATCTATACACCTCGTAGACCATCATGGAGTATGAGGGAACCTTCTATGATAGCTTTTGTGTGAATTGATCTTATTATCACTCAAGTGGGTGTTGGGAGATCAAGAACGATCATAGGATTGCAAAAATTCTCTTCGTAGGTCATATCTTCAAGTGAATTACTCTCAAGGAGAAGCTAAAAGCTAAAGGCAAAGAATTGAGTAGGATGAGGGCCGTAGAATGCCTTTTGCACAATATTGATTACTCTAGCTAGAGAATTCACCTATGGTTCATTCAAGGGTTTTTGTGAGTTGTTGGAACATTTGGAGTGCTTATAAACCATAGAGGATAGGAAAGTAATAGAACCATTGAGAGTCCTAGAAATATTTCAAATCAAGACTTGTAGGGTCGAATGGGCTTTGTATAGTTGCCAGTTTACAAAAAACAAGGGATAAATACAAATTGATCTCATTGAACCTTCAAAAGTCATTCTAGACCTGGATTCAAGGAGGGGAATCCAAAAAAAACAAAGAATTTCAAATTTCATCTACTTGCATCCATCTAATTGTCCTAGAAGATCAATTGATGGACTAAAAAAGAACCACATTGAGAGTGCATAGTGAAGCCATTGAATGCGTAAGCACTATCGCATGATAAAGGAATAAGCCAAGGATGATTGGGTGAGTATAATCGACTAGCAGGAGTACAGACGGAACAGATCAAAGCAGAACTTATCCTTTCAACAACATATACGCGCACACAATCCGTTACAGCAATCTCAACGAGACTTAATCAGACAACACACTACAATTCCCACAAAAACGGGGGCTTCCTGCTCTTTCTTTTCATTGCCTTAAATAGAGGATTTTTTTACAAGGGTGCGCACTTTTGCAGTTACCTGCACGTTCCCTGAAAGATTCTCTTTTTTCATTTAAGCTCCCTGTCCTCGTACTCTTGTCCTTGTTCGGCGGCCGTCCAGCACTTTTACATTTAAGGCACCTGTCCGGGTTCATCCGTCCTAGTTCGGCGGCCTTCTAACACTGGCACGCACGGTGGACTCGAACCCGCAGGTGCATTACTGTCTTCAACATCCTTTTGCGTTGCCTGTAGGTCTATTCCAGGGTTTGGCTCCCCAATCCTTTCTGACCGTACTTGTTCAAGTGGAGGAACAAGTATAGCCAGCCATCTCCTGCGAAAAAGTGTCCAGCTATTTTGAACACGACTATCCAATTGCTGTTTTAATAAGTCTATGTCCACATTTGTCATTAATGTGGCATTCAGTTCTACGCCCTCATCTCTTAAAATCTGTCTTTCGAACTCCTGCAAAATTTGTATCCTTGACTGCAAAATTTCATTTTCGGCTTGCAGGTTAGCATTCAGGGTAGAAAAACTTGACATTTCGGCTTGAATCTGTGTTTGGATAGTTTGCTGCCACTGATTAAATTCTTGAACACACTTGTTTGCGGTGACCAATTCTGCCATTAGTTGCCGGTTGTTACTCTGTAACACCTCTATTAAAGCTTCTTTGTCATCCAATTCCTTTTGCATCTGTGTCATTAATGAATTGGACTTAGTCATCGTGGCGAGTAGTAATTCGTTTTTGTGCTGAATCTCTTGTTCTTGTTGCCGCAAATATTGAGAAACCTCTTGTAGTTTGTTTTGCATCCTTATGACAAAAGCGGGTTGGAGATCGTCCGGTACTTGCTCTGGACTGGCAGTTGGCAAGTTGTCTGCCATCCTTCGTTTAATGGACAGCCGAAACGGCGTCCCTACGGTCTGGTTCGGTGCGCTGTTACCTGTGTGGAAGAAATGTGCAGACAAGGTGGAGGCTTGAGCTGCTTCCTCAGGCTCTGTTTGGTGTCCTGTATCTATTCTATCATGTTCACCGTAATAAAAATGGGGGGACCAGTGTAGCTGCTCATCCTTTACTGATTGGACAAAATTAAATATAGCAGCTAAATAGGCTGCTAGTCTGCTGTCGATGTGGGATCTTCGCTTATCCCCGACAATGATTTGTGCGTAGAGGTGGTTATACAGCCAATGTGTCCAGCTAACCCGACCTCCTTTTTCGGCATGTAATAGTGGTGAAAAATTTTCTTTAGACATTAAGTCGAATTTCACTAGTAAACAGAGCTTTTCTAAATACCATTTAAATTGTTCTCGACGGGGATATGTGGCATTTTTCAACATGTAATATCGTCGGGGGCCTTCACAGTCGCCAAATTCCTTTCTCAGATCCTCATTCGAACATTTAAGATATCGGGCGCCATCATAGAGTGGTAGTTTGAATACGACTGAGACTAGCTGGGGCGAAAATCGTACCTGATTTAGAATGAAGCCGTTTGTTTGTCGCATGCTATATAATTGATTCTCTGCATCGTCATTAGCAATCCACTGCTCCCATGGTAATTGGGCAAACTGGAGGAGCCCTATCTTCCGTAGCCAGTCCTCATTCTTTTTCGAATTGATGTCGAGCTCGATTTTAAATTCGGTGGAGAATTTATGCTGAGTCTTTATTGATGCAGAAGTTACAGCGTCATCTGCATCATCTTGTAGGGTAGTATCTGTTGTCGTCACAACGTGGGTCTGTGTACTGGCGCGCCTTCTGAGTTTCCATCTGAGTTGGTCAGATTCCGACATGATTGTTTAAGGGTTGCTGAGAAGAATATGCTGGAAGTTGCTAACTGGTGCTGAATCTCGAAGAATACTAATGAAGAATGCTATGCTCTGTATACGCATTTTATAAACACCAGTGCTTGAACGGCCATCTGCTATACTGATTGTATGTCAGTAGGACATGACTCTTCCCTCCCTTGTCAATATTTGCATTATGAGTAAGAATCATTATGCCGCGTGTGACTCCGTAGATTGGTGCTAAACTGAACAAGACTTTACATGTGCGAAGATTGTTAGAAAACCAAAACTGGATTATCATACTTATTTCGAATCCATTGTTACATTATGAATTCGGATGGGCGAATATACTTATTCTTATGTGAGACCTTCGAGATACATGTTCCTGGCTGATCTAAATGTGCGAGCTATTTTTTTTCTTAAGGGTTTCTAAAAGCTGTTTTAGCGTGTCGGGTTCTAAAACTTGCGCATCTATTCTAACGGAACTAAGCACAATTGCTTCGGTAAGCATGTTTTCGGCCTGGGTCTGCAAAAAAGCCTCCTGTAAGTAAAATTCGTTAGCTAACGCCGCATCTCGGGCTGTCTGCATTTCGGTCAGTTTGGTCCGCATTTTTGTAATACACTCCTTCTGGTTGCGCACTTGGTTGTCTAGGCGTTCAAACTGCTGGGTTTGGAAATCGAGAGTTTTCTTGAACGCATCTCGGTCTCTGCGCGTCTTGTCGATATCCTTTAGGTATTGTCCTTCCCGTATCAATTGGCGTTTTAGGATACTGTTAACCTCATCTGCGCATTCTTGGGCTCGTCGTAACTGTTCTTGGACTTGTTCGGCTTCTTTCTGTTGGTCCTTCTTCTTGATGGTCTCCTGCAATTGAATCTTTGTTTCTGCGACCAACTCTTCGAGAGAGGTGCTGATATCTTCGTGTTCGTGGAGGGTGGTCTTCAGGGCTCGGATTTCTTCATGTGCGGCGTGTAGTAGTCGTTCTTTGGCTGCAACTTGCTCGAGGGCTGCATCTCTTTGCTGTACTAGAGTCTGTTCTGCCGAAAATTTTGCTTGGAGTTCTGCTAACTGTGTCTGTAGCTGATGATTCTCAATCTTTATGGCTTCGATTTCTTCTTGGAGGGGGGTGATGTCGGCTTCCAGGACGTCGACCTTATATTGGTATTCTGCCTTCAGATTGTCCGTGGCTTCCTTAAACTGTGCTGGCAGCTGGTGTGATAAATGCATGAGGAACTGCCCCATGGAGGCTAGTTCCGAAAATACGTTGTGTGGTGGTGGTGTTTGACTAGGCTGAGAGGACGTATCGGTGAGTAGGTTCTGGGAGTTTGGCGGAGAGTAGTTAGGCGAGGAAGAGGAGGATGGTGTAGGTTCAGAACTGGGTTGGCAGGGTGGTTCCGTTGGGAGGTCGGGGTTGACAGGTGGGGTGGGAAGAACAGTGTCAGTCGTGGTTACCTTGGCAACGGCTGTTGTTCGGTTTCTGTATGATTGATGGCTGCGATGAGTTCATCCAGTGCTTTTGTGGCGGATTCCGGTTCGTCCTGTTGATGCTCGGATTCCTTTTCGGTGGACACTATTTCTGTCTCTGCTTGGTTTTGCTGGTCTTGTTGCTCCGTCGAAGTGTCGTTGTGTATTGAAGTGGCGGTGTCGTGGTATGTTTCTTCTTGTTTGTTCTCTTCGGTGTCTTGTTTCTTTCCGGTGGATCCTTGGACTTCGCTTTCTGAAGAGCTGATCCAGATTCGCTTAGTGCGGAAGAGTTGATTGATCTCTTCGTCGTCTTCTTCAGTTTCCTCGAGCGGTTGTGCTTATTCTTCGTGCCTAAGTGCTGGGCCTGTGGGTGGGGGTTGTGCGACGAGAATGGTTGGGAAGAGGAATGAAATGATGTGGGGAAGGCGAGAGCGCGGAGAGGTGCCCTTTTGGAGTTGCTTTACTATAGCTACGGATTCCTTATGAATTCGTTGGAAGAAGTAAGAGGCAAAGTTCACGGGTTCGCGGGCGGCTAACTCCAAGGCGGAATAGAAGGGGCGAGAGATGCCGTATGTTCATTTTTGCAGGTTGAGGATTGCTACGAGGAACTGTAGAGCGGATCGTTCGGGTTCCGGGCGGCAGAGAATGGCATATTCGTTTGAGGAGCGGGGGAAGAGTTCGGTCATGCGAGCGATAGGGATGCTAGGGCCATTTTCGCGGCCTTGCGGGGTGAGGCGGTAGGCTGCAGAGAAGGCTTGGAAGGTGATGACGGTTCTATATGGGAGGGAAGGGAAGACCCACTGTCGTTCGGTGATGGGGAATTGGGCGATGGCGTGGATGATCTGCGCGGAGAAGGGATGGGCTTCCACTGAGTGCCATGGCAACTCAGCGAAGTTAGCCAACCCTCTACAACGCAGATATTCGCCTACGTCTGTAGGGATACCATCACGGAAAGCAGCGTAGTTGGCTAGCGCTTCCATGGCGGTTACTGAGGTAGATGATGAGCACGGATGCAGAATGTACGAGGGTTCAAAATACTAGCATGCAACACAATAGCTTATTTTGGCGTCGTTGACAGAGTTTAAATAGAAACACTACGGTGGGGAGGGAAGAAGGGGGTGGAATATCATTGTGCGGTGCGGGACTAGTACTGGTTTTTCATGCAGGTGTGCGTACTCGAGTGACTGTTAAGAGGGCGGCTGGTTATATCAAGATCGTACAAAACGCGGCTATTTATAAAAACAAAAAAAGAAATACAAGAAAAGTTTAAACAAAACGCGGTCCATCGTCGGAAATTTTAATGCGGGCTAGTGGTGTGATGATATGGCCGTAACTTCCACCCATTAATTACCTTGGGGAGTGGAGTTCCAGTCAACATAGTCAACCGAAAAGTTGTCGGACCGACTTGTTCTGAAATCTTAAAGGGACCGAACCAGCGTAGTTTGAACTTTCCTGCTGTTCTATCGGATTTTGCGTTATAGAAAAGGACAAGCTGACCTACCGAAAAGATTGGGGTCTTCAAATATCGATCATGTGTCTTGGCTTGCCTTAGTTGTACTTTGCGCATGGTTAAAAAGCTGAGCCATCGGTGCTCATCAAGTTCCCTGAGTGCGTCCATTCGTGCTGTCAGCGACTCTTCTGGTAGCATTTTCTAGGTGATTGCTACACGCAGGCTTGGGATAACTATTTCCATGGGTGCTATTGCTTCTAAGCCATAAGCTAGTTTGAAAGGTGTCAAGCCTGTTGTTACCTTATATGTAGTTCGGTATGCCCATAATACGGCGGGTAGTAGTTGATCCCATCTTTCCGGTGCTTCCATGATCAATTTCCGGAGGATATTCAATAGTGATTTGTTTGTGCTTTCGGCCAGGCCATTGGCACGAGGGTAATATGGAGAGCTGAATTTATGTGTCACCTGGAATGATTGGGTTAGTACCTTCATTACTTGATTTACGAAGTGAGTACCTTGATCTGTCACCAATTCGAGTGGTAAGCCAAATCGTGGGAAGACATCATTTAACAGACATTTCGCTACTACAACTGCTGTAGCAGACCGTAAAGCCCAGGCTTCGGCCCATGTTGTTGCATAGTCTGTACAGGTTAGTATGTATCTGTTGTTACTGAAGACTGCGGGTGGTGTGATTGGACCGATAAAATCTAGTCCCCACTTCTGAAATGGTTCGAGTGGCATAATAGGCTGCGAGGGAAAGAAGTGTCGTTGCAGTGGTTGTCCAGACCTTTGACAGTTATCACAGTTTTTTACGAATTGGGCCACATCTCGGTACATAGTAGGCCACCAGAGACCTCCTTGCAGAATTTTCCGGTGAGTTAAGTCTACTGCAAAATGGCCACCGGAAGGAATTGAGTGAGCCAAAGTGATAGCTGAATTAACCTCATGTGGTGGAATACAGCGAAGTAGGATTCCGGTATGATCTGCATAATATAGTTCCCCTGCCACCAACCGGAATCGGCGGCTAAAGATTGCCAATTTCGTTCGAGCTGCCTTGGCCGTCTCAGATGGAAAGCATCCTTCGGTGAGAAAAGTTAAAATTTGATCATAATATGTAGGTGTTGCTTGTAATTCGACAGCCTCATCAGTCATTGGCTCAGAACTATAAATTGCTGGAGTCGTATCATCTATGCCTATCGGAGCTTCACCAAAATATAGGCGAGATAAGAAATCTGCTAGGGCATGTGCATTTCCTGGTCGGTGAATGACGTCATAGTCGAATTCTTGTAAAAGTAGCACCTATCGTGCTAATCGTCCACCTAAATGCTGCTGTCTTACTAGATAAACAAGGGCAGCATGGTCCACATGAAAGGTAAACTTCCGGCCTAATAAATAATGTCTGAACTTTTTTGATGGAGTAAATTAATCCTAGACATTCTCTTTCAGTGGTAGAATAGTTATTTTCTGCCGGTGCAAACCTCCTGCTGGCGTAGTAGATAGGGCGAAACCACTTATGTGTTTGCTGTATCAGAATACTGCCTATCGCAATATCTGAGGCGTCGACAAAAACGTGGAACGGATTGTCCTAGTCCGGTGGTTGTAGGATTGGTGCCTGCGTTAATAGATACTCGAGTCGATCAAATGTAGTTTGGCATTCTTGAGTCCATTCGAACTGTCGTGGAGTCTTGGTGATTAATCTATTCAGAGATACAGCCAGATGAGCGAGCCACCGTAAGTGTCTGCTGTGCCACCGTACTTGACCCATAAAACGCATTACTTCTTTTGGAGTGGCGGGTACTGGGGCTTCTAAAATTGCTGAAATCTTGTCTGGGTCTACTCGGATACCTTGAGCAGATACAATATGACCAAGTAGTTTGCCACATGAAACGGCAAACACAGATTTACTTGGGTTGAGGCAGAGTCTGTATTCTCGACACTTTTGGAAACAGCATCGTAGATGAAGCAAATGTGCCATCATTTGTCCGAAAATTGAGAAATCATCCAGATAGACTTGCATGAACGAATTGAGATATGGAGAGAAAATCTCCTGCATACATCACTGAAAGGTGCTTGGTGCATTTCTCAATCCAAACCACATTACCGTACAAGCAAAGACACCCCAATTGGTAATGAAGGCGGTTTTTGGGATATCTGCTTCAGCCATTCTAACCTGATTGTAACCGCTGTATCCGTCTAAGAATGAATACATTTCGTGGCCTGCTACCCTATCAAGCATGGTATCCAAAAAGGGGATCGGGAAAGGATCTGGTACTGTTGCTGCGTTCAATTTCCGGTAGTCTACACAGATTCGTAGTTGCTTATTTTTCTTTGGCACAATCACAATTGGTGAAATCCATTCAGCATGTTCCACTGGTACGATGAATCCAACCTTTAATAATCTGTCAAGTTCGGCTTTTACCTGAGATGCATAATTGGGATTCATCTGATAGATGGGCTGCCTATTCGGTTTAGCTTCAGGTTTCAGCATGACTCTATGCTGATATATGCACGGATCTAATCCTTTCATATCTTTGTAATCCCAGGCAAAGACATCTGAGAATTCGTGAAGTAGTCGAATCAGATCAGCTTTAAATGATTCTGGTAAGTTTTGCCTTATCTTTACAGGTCGTGGATGATCTTCGTCTCCTAGATTGTACGAGGTCAACTGGTCTTCAGAGACATAAAACTGTTGCGGTTTCTCTGTGTCATCTGTCATCCGAAATAGTGAATGTAATTCATTGTCATGTGTCGGCACTCTTTCTTCCCGCTTGGTCTCTTGGGTGATTGGTGTAACTGTACATACTGAAGTACTCCAGTTATCTATTACGGACTGTAAATCAACAGTCCCTAAGGTCATTAAGTCAGCGTTACTCTTCAGAAATTTCTCTTCTTCATCATCTGATAGTCCATCTAACATGTGGACAGGTTCTGCAAAATATGGTCTGGCGTGTAGTTCCCAAGGTTGGATAGCATCTAATTTTACTACATATCTACGGCTGGCATCTTTGAACGTAAGTTCTTGTGCAGACCAGTCTTGTATTACCTTCGCATGCTTCAGCCAAGGTCGGCCAAAAAGAAGGTTGTAATCCAAAGTGGATTCCGGCAAATCTAGTATGACAAAATTCATTTTGAAGGTCGTACCTTGTAAAGTAATGGGTATATTTCGCACAAGTCCTACAGGGTGGACTCTAGATTGGTCTGCCATTCTGACAAAAAATTGAACTGGTTCAATGTCGGTCCATCCTAGCCTATTGCATAAGGCTGTAGTTGCAATGTTGACACCAGAGCCTCCATCAATCAATACCTGCGTAATCTTATGATTCTTATACCATACTGTGATCAAGGGGACTGAATGATCAACCGTAGAATCAGGTTCTGGTTGAACTGCTGCTGTCGCCGGAATACAAGAAGATACCGGACTGAACTGTTGCTGGAATTGTTGTCGAACGCCAGGTACTAACGCCAGTAGTTGGCCGAGAGGTAGAGTGATAGATGCCTTGGATAAAATTTCCCAGGCCTGCTGAGATTGGTTATCCTGCTCCTTTGAACTTGAGGTCTCTGCTGTTGTCGAAGTATCTGCTGTTATGTCTACTACTGATGGTTGTTCTGCTGCTGCTTCCTCTTGTTGTGTTCCTTCTTTTGTCGACGAGGTCTGAGTCACTGGAATGGGTTTTGGGAACACTGGTGGTTCTGTGGCGGTCCAGTGACTAGCCTTGTTATACATCCTATGTTGTTCTCGTATCCCCGGTTCAAATACTTCTGCTGCTGGTTGCAGTTGTTTACCTGATCGGGTCTGGACTGTAGCAGTTTGCGTTTCCACCGGTGTAATTTGTACCATGTTGGCCATTGGGTTTTGCCGCTCCTTCTTCCTTTGATCATACTCAGCTGCGTCTTTGCAATATCTTCTAATGTGTCCAAATTCACCACAAAAATGACAGCGTGGCGGTGGTAAATTGGGATTTTCCGGTGGTGGTTCGTTCTGCCAGCGGTTTGCATTATAGTTAGTGTTCCTCTGTCCTCGGTAGTTTCGATATCCCTGTGGTTGATTGTTTCTCAGTTGCGGAGGTACATAGTGATTCGTTGCCTCTCCATGTTCTTGAATAACAGCATTGACTGTTGCTGTTCCCTGTATTCTGGCATTGTAGTCACAATTTCCGGTGGAGTGTCCGGCAGTGTTGCAGATAGCGCAGAATGTTTGATTTAGCGCACAGTTAGCACTAGTATGACCTGAATTTTTGCATGTGATACAGTACACTTGTCTAGTTATATCTTCAGTCATAGTTTTGTTCGCTTTTAACCACTCTAGATCTTCTGTAAATCCACCGACTTTGGATTCCAGTTGCAAAGCCATGGCGATGACTGCATCCAATGTCATTGCTCCAACGCATCTGATAATCATGATTTGCTTCAACTGCAGGTTTAAGCCATTGATAAACCACTGAGTGATGACGTCATCTGGTAAGTTGGCGTGGGCCTGTGGTATCTGTCACAAGTGTGTTCTAAAAAGTGTAGCATATTCTTGGACAGTCTGATTCGCCTTCTGTCGGTTGTTCTGTAAATACTCAAAGATTTCGGCGGGATTCTTCTTTAGCCTAAATCGTTGCAAGAAAGCATCTCGTACTGCATCATAGGTACCGAAATGATTAATGTCGTATTCCGTAAGCCATCTAGCCGCTTCATTGACCAAAGTAGATTGAAAAACAATGGCTTTGTATGCCTGATCCGGTGGATGGTTGAGGACTGCATAACTGATCTCAAAAGTGCGTACGTGAGCATCTGGGTCATCTCCTGGGAATCCACCAAATTTTGTGTATGTTACTCCTGTTGGAGGCGGCCTTGGTTGACCTAACTGTTGTTGTTGTTGTTGTCCGTTCATCGTGGGTGTCGTCGGTCCTTCTTCTGTATCTTGAGGTTGATTAGTTGAACTATCAGAATCTGGATCCCCGGATGGCGTGCCTTTCGGTGTGCTATTTTTGCGCAGGATACTTCGGACCTCAGCTTCGAATAGGTCTCCTTGTTTCTGGATGTCCAATATCCGAAATCTTTCTTCCAAGCACGCGGGTCGGGCTGAGGACTCCGCGAAAAATGCTAATCCTTGGCCGGCAGTTGGTGTTTCTATCACCGGAATATCACCGGAATGAACTGACAGTGTACCAAACTTTAGTATTTTTCCGCTTTTACCGATTTCTTTTCCTAGAGTTTGTCTAATCGTGGATAACTCTGAATCTTTAGCCAAGATTGTTAAACTAGTTTCCAACGGCGTCTTGGTAGATTCAGGAATTGCTATATTTTGGTTAGGCTGGGTCGAAGTGACACCAACATGTACCAAAGGCGTTGATCGTTCCACCGGAATATGACCGGAATTAGTTCTAGCGTCCTTAACTTGCTCGACCACTGAGTCAGGTCGCGTTATACCTTCTTTCCCTGGGGTTGTCTTTAGTACTTTTCGTGTTCCAGTCGTATGGTTCCTAGGATACGTTTCGCCAGACCGAGTAACCGGCATGTATCATTGCTTTAGTAGTACTATCTGAGCAGTTGGCAACAATATGGTTCTCTTGCTACCGTTAGTCAATCGAACGATAAACGTAGTGTTGATTTTGAACAAACAGCCCGCACGCTACTGCTACTGTTCACAGATAATTGGCAACCTGATGCCACTTTCCCACAGACAGCGCCAAATGTTAGACTGATACTTGTTTATGAGTTTAAGCGTTACTCTACTTCCGATTCAGATACTTCACGTTCAATCAGTTGCAAATACTTCTAACCGCAATCCCTCCCTTAGCCACGTGGGTTCTTGGGAGTGGTAGGGGTCTGTTAGACAGAGGCCCTGTACTATTTTCCCAATTTAACACACAGTCTTACGGTCATTCTGTCCTTAGCTCAGTATCCGTCCCTGAGCAACGGAAGACTGTTCAGTGTATTGGAATTAGAACTTCAGGACTGAGATTAGCAGTCTGGTTACGTATTCTACGCGCAAAAGATACTTAAATAACAAAAATCACCTAATTCGTACTTCTTCAAGGTAGATAGGTGTGCCAACTGGACCTTATGCCTTAAAGTCACGCGGATTTGAACAGTTAATCTCCTCGTAATAACCAACTAACCATAAACCGACACTGTTTTATTCACATTCAGACCGTTACAGCTACTAATCTTCCCGTTGTTGGGGTAAACAGCAAATACAAGGTGCAGTAACGAATTCAGCCGCTTACAAAGACTTTACAGACAATTAGTTCGAGATCACTTCTTCGCGCTACTTACTTCACAGAAGAACTAACAAATAACATACCACACTTGTTCACACTCAGAATCATACTCAACCATCACCGAACAGATTCGCCACACAATACAGCTGATTCGTCATTCCGTATTAAGGTGAGTATAATCGACTAGCAGGAGTACAGATGGAACATATCAAAGCATAACTTATCCTTTCAACAACATATACGCGCACACAATCCGTTACAGCAATCTCAACGAGACTTAATCAGACAACACACTACAATTCCCACAAAAACGGGGGCTTCCTGCTCTTTCTTTTCATTGCCTTAAATAGAGGATTTTTTTACAAGGGTGCGCACTTTTGCAGTTACCTGCGTGTTCCCTGAAAGATTCTCTTTTTTCATTTAAGCTCCCTGTCCTCGTACTCTTGTCCTTGTTCGGCGGCCGTCCAGCACTTTTACATTTAAGGCACCTGTCCGGGTTCATCCGTCCGGGTTCGGCGGCCTTCTAACATAACCTTACAAAGACTCATTAAAATCATGTTTGAAGACAAACATAGGGCAATCTTTGTACAAATTTCATACCTTAGCATCAAAGGCCATGGCCTTTGTACCAAGGCATCTTGGATTTTTGAAGCTATTCCTAATATTAGTGGTATCTAAGCTTGAGGTGGAACTCTTATCACCTAGAGGAAGCTCTCTTTTAAGGAGGGTCATTTGAATCAGTGAAAAAGATAGAAAACATCTCAATTGCACAAGAATAATTGATCTAGTAGAGCAATCGTTCAAATGCCTTCTTGATAGCTAGATTAGACGAAGGCAATGTCTATGGTCAATTATTCACTAGGAGACGAAGGGGATACTGAGAGAAAACCTTGAAGATCATTGGAAGATTGATATTTCAATCGTAGCAGAGAGGGACTACTAATTTTCTTCATTCCTTTATGGGAAAGCACTCAACCACATTAGAACATACCAAAGACCCACCTATCATATTAGGTTCACAATGCCCTCAAGACGAGAAAAAAAGGAAATTTCAATTTGGACTAAAAATATTATTATTGCCACCAAACAACAAATCTAGGCTAGGGGAATCAACGAATTGCAGCTATCAGGCAATTGGAAATAATCTAAGACTAAGATTAGAACACCAACGACTACACACCTTTTGTAGAACTTTTCAAAAGTAAAACCTTGCATAAGAGGATGCAATTATGTGTTTGCCCTAGCTAACCCTAGCTAGAGCCATTGCAACTTGATACAACAAATGCGAGATGACTACCCAAGCACGTATTGAATGGATGCTATGCCATAACAAAAAATATCTACAAGTGTCTCTCTTATTATGTACCCATCGAAAGAAGCCTCACTTGGTCAAGGATTCATTTGTTTAAGAGTCAAAAAGCATCAGCACCTCGAACTAAGAGGATGAGAGGAACACTTGCATGTGCACAACCATGAGGTGGAGTCATTACTCTAGACATCTCAGCCATGGGGAGAAGAACTATGCAGCCTTTCACAATCTGCATTCCTAGATCTAGCACAAATGGACCCTCCATAGCATAACCATCAGCCCCATCCCTTACCGCTGATTTTGAATTTGAAGTTCGTATCAGACAAAATGAATTGGGTACTTTTGACATTTACCAGCACGTTTGAGATGTTCCTGTGACAGATGTAGACATTTGATCTGAAACATAGTATGAAACAGAAAAATAGATAGAGAGGCAGGATGAACACCAACATGGGGAAGGAGAGCAACAAGCAAGCAAATCATAGGAAGAGGAAAGAAAAGACATAGAAGAACAAGAAGAAGAAGGAACCCTATCATACATGACAACTCTCTGAGGGTTACGCTAGACAATGCAAGAGGTCCACACTTGAAGAGGCCTCAATGAATAAAGGAGTAAGATCATCATGGTATTGTTGATTCCATTGATGAATAAAGGAGTAAGATCATCATGGTATTGTTGATTCCATTGATGATAGGTTCCAAAGACCAAGCATACACTACAATGAGAGACGCATCGACACATGACAATGATTAGGTAAAAACATTTAGATCCCTCTCACATCACCGGAGATGACCACATCTATTCCCTTTACAACTCAAGCCCTTGCCACCTCCACTCCATTAACAAGTGTAGAAACCATAGGTCTTTCCACTAACACCCGTGTACATACCCCTTCCCATTTCGTACCCTATTAGAACCCTTGAACCTCAACCCAACACCATTCTAGACTACCACCTCCATCACCATTGACTTACTATCTGAACCTATCATAGGACATACTACTACTCAGCCAATACATATTCCATCAACATCCCCAACTTCCTTCTTGGTGGGATAGATCTTTACAAAATCAAAAAACTTTAACAACATCTCAATTTTTTTTAGACACCACAAGCACCACACCCACCGTACCCATGTTTATGATGACCACATCATGCACAACAACATTGAATTCCATGTAAGGTTAACAATATATTTCTTGGGATACTTGGTTTGATAAGGGGACCTTGCAATTCTTAATCCCCAAGTCTACCCACCAGTTTGTCTACCAAAATATTTCTTATTTGTACCTAGAGCACTAGCCACTAGTCTTTTTTCCTTAAAAGGATACATGTATTATCCTTGGATGACCGTTAGAAAGAGATATATCGTGACATAAGATGATAAATTTAAGTGAATCGCTCGTAACATATTATTCTCTTTAGTTGGGATTGATTCTTTACAAGGAAAAATAAATAAATAAATAGGTAAAGTATCAAACTCATAGATATTTTAGAGTTCGCATAAAGTCTTGCAATATCTTTGGGAAAATTTTGACTTCATCAGAATAGGTGTTGTACATGTTTGATCTTTCGAAAGGTTCTAGAGAGGAAATCTAGGAGAAGATTCGTACTTTTGAAGATGACATTGATTATTCTCACAAATTGTGCACATGCACTAGGCGACTTGGTTGGATACTCATCTCTTGAGGTGGAGGTTGTGTGTTCAATCTTGGTAGATTGTTGAACATATCTAGACCAATATGGTCAGTCTGTCTATCCGTGTGATGTTTTTAGGCTGTTAAAATTAGATGCCTTTAAACAACCCGATCCTTGTGAAATGGAGGTGCAAGCTCTAGTGAAGATGGAACTTGATACCGCAGTCAAGCATAATAACTTGAAATATCTTACCATAGATGAAGGTCTTTGGATAACCAAAAGAGACTCAAAGGGTAAAGATGGAGATGGAAAATGTAAAAAATTGTTTAACTCAAATACATGTCCAACACATTCTTTCATGTTGCAATCAATAAGACACCGATTCTTAATACAAAGGTTTCCATCCCAAATCCTTTACCTAGTAAGCAGTTCTCCTTGCTGAATAGTTTAGAATGTATGGTAATTCTCCTTTCTTTGGAATGTATGGTAATTTGTCTTTCTATAATATTGCTTGTGCAAAGGGAACTGAATAGCATTTGGAGATCTTGTAAAAAGTTCACTTTCGAGTTAAGTTATAAAATTAAATGTTCCTTTGGTATTTTCTCTTCACAATGCAAAGGATGTATCTTAATGTGGTCTAAGTAGCATCTAGATGACCACAAAACCCTCGAGAGAAACCTTGCTCTCCTCTTCTTTCTCTCATATGTAAAAAACAACATTGATGCTTGCCTTTCGTGAATGTTGTTTGAAAATCTTCTTTCTTGGCTTTCCTTTCCGGAACTTTGATCTTTGAGCTACTATTCTATTGGGGTTGACAATTGAAGGAACAATGAACACAGTCAAGCTACCGCTTTATCGCAAAATTCAAGTATTGAACCTTGGACCTTCAATGCAAGGTCCAATGTGCTTACCACTACCACTACCAATATGGAAGGTCCAAGAATAGGAGAGTCCCAAAGATAGAAACTATCCAAGATCTCCACACATGCACAAGGTTTTTTTTTTTTTGAGCACAAACAGAAAGTATAATATTGATGCAAGAAAAGATTTTACAAAAGACACTCCCACAATTTGGCTGGGAGGAGAAAAACAGAAGACCAGGAATCAAGGAATGGGCCAAGAGAACCCAAGCCAAAAAACAACTTACATCAAACAGTTCCTAATATACCAGTTAAAAAAACTGATCATATTGTCTCTGTCCCTAGAGTGAATCTGGAGTAATTTGTTCTTCCATGAACTAAAAGGGTACTTCTTGACAATATACAAGGGGTTCTTATCTATCAATTTCTCATTGAGGGTGTTTGTTATTGACTTTGGAGTTGTCCTCTCCAATCATGAAGTACAAAAGAATCAACAAATCATCTTTATTTTGTCAATCTTGGGAATATCCATAAGACCACAGCCCCTTCTAGATGATAGATTCATAGAAATAAGAGATTGATGGCTGGAATTCTGAGAAAATGAAAATGAAGAGGAAATATCTAGGGTTTACCTTATCTAGAGCAAATCTTCATCATTTTCTATGATCTTTGTGTCTATTTCCTGTTATTTTCTCATCAGAATACAATTATGAAATCAGAATTGGAAAATATCACCTGTATCACAGAGACGAGACAATCGCGATTCTGTAACAGTAGACGATTTTCACATTTCTGCATCATTCTTCAATCTTTCTTCACTCAATACATCAGTAATCATCTCTCTTCATACATCTTACTCAGTATTACACAAATGAAACTCACAAATCTCCATGACTAAGCAAGAAATAAGCTTCCACATCAAAGGAAACACACATAACAACAGAAAACACGATTTCAGCAGAAACTCTCTCTTCTCTATTGATAGCATGAGCAAATGACTAACCAACCTCTCCAACATAGAGAAAATTGACTTATATACATTTTCAAGTGTCCTCTTTCACACTTGAATTTTGGTCCTTTCCTCTATTACTCTAAAAATATGCTATCTAAGAGTTTCCAAAAATTCTAGAAAAAATACATAAGATTCTATCCTACATAAGGAAGACTCTTCCTTATTTTTACAACAATTGCATCAATATTTCTACAAATTTCTATCATTTTACAATATTTTTCCTTCAAGAAAGATTTCCAAAAATGCATCTTCCAACAGAGGGGAATATTGCTGCACATGTGGACAACTCTCCTGATTCCAACAATGCAGGAGAAGAGAAATTTTTTTCCAATTTGGTCAAAAAGCTTGCTGTTTCTACTTTTCCACACGAACCAAAGGATGTGAGCCCTTACTATCTGCCACAAGGCAATGTCCATCTTGTATGTTTCCCCAATAAGCAGCTCCTTGATTCCCAGGGACTTGATTCCAGCAGTTTGGCAGTAGGAATGAATGATTTTCCAGTAGGCCATACTCTCTTTACAATTAATGAACAAGTGCTCCAAATCTTCAACCTTGCCACAAGCTTTACAAAGTCCTGCATCAATATTATACTTTCTAGCTCTGCTCCCAGTCCAGACTCCTTTGTGCAGGATCAGCCACAAGAGACAGGAATGCTTGTTAGCCATAGGATAAGCCAAGATGCTTTGAAACCTGTACCTCCACTGTTGATAGTTCCAGGCTAGGTTCCACTTGTTATTCAATCTCCCACATATGCTCATGATGCTGGTGTAGGAAGACTTGTAGTAAGAGTACATGTCCTGAGCTACCTCAGACAAAGCTATAGGTTTGTCCCAAAGATTTTCTGCACTCATACTCAGCAGCTGCAGCTTCTTTTCTTTGATTATCTGTTTGCAGGCCAAAGACAAGTTGTTAGCATTCAAAATATGACTATCCTCAATCACTTGACCATTTCTCAACAGATCCTCCCATTTATTGAAACCATACTTTTTACATTTATGCCACCTTATAGGAAGGGAGCCATCCCTATAATTAGTAAACCAACCAACCCATAAAGAATCCTGCAAAACAAATGAGTAATTCTTGGCAAACCAGATGGGAAGCTTGTAACCTTCCTTGATAGACATCCAAGCCCTCCAGAAGTTACAAACCAACTGACTCCCTTTGGGGATGAAAATGCCAGGGGAAGACACAATCTCCCAAAGAGAAAAATCAGACCAACTCTTATTGCTACTCAAACAGAAGAAGTTAATATTTCTTTTAATTAGGCAGGCCCAGAAGTCAGTAGAAGAGACAGCCCTTAGAATCCATTTAGCAGCCATTTGAGTAGCCATCCTTGAGGGGCAAAAAAGGCCAAGGCCACCCTCAGACTTCTTCATACAGCAGATCTTCCAAGCTACTTTTGGAATTTTGGAGCTACCCCATAAGAACCTCCTGGATAGAGCAATAAGTTGGGCCAACTTCTTCTTGGTAGGCTGCCAACAAGCAAGGAAATAAGTCAGACCAGGGAGAATATAATGCTTCAACACAAAAGCTCTTTGGGAGATGTTAGCCTGCATATCCATCCATTTAAAAATCTTCAATCTAAATTTCTTCATGACCCAGTCCCATCTCTGCTGAAAGGTAATTTTAAAGCCCATAGGGATACCCAATAATCTGAAAACAGTACCTTTTTTAATGATGTCATAACCTGCCACAAGCACACAATCTGGAATAGTGTTATTAGAAGAAAAAAAACCAATTTTGTGATGATTAACAACAGAACCACTAGCCAGGCAAAAGGTTTTAAGACAATTTAAAAAAGTGTTAGTAGACATGGGGTCAGCTTGCATCACAAGGTTAGTATCATCAGCAAACATCTGCAGGCAAAGCTTGTTAGTAGCTTGAGGAATTTCGATACCTTTTATAAGACCTTGATTGATACAATCCTTAACAAGCCATCCAAGGGCATCACTAGTAATGGCAAATAGCAAGGGGGCTAAGGGACAGCCTTGTCTTATGGATCTACAAAGCTTAAAAGGGGAAGACAGGTGCCCATTCATGGCAACTTTGGAGTGAGCATTACCAAACAGGATACTTGTGAACTTAATAAAGTTTTTTCCTGCACCAATATCATGAAGAGATTGAAGAATAAAATCCCACTCAATCCTATCATAGGCCTTATCAAAATCAATTTTGAAAAAAAAAGTGTCAATGTTATTATCATTAGCATAGTCCATCCCTTCCCAAATAGAGATAATAGCATCAAGAATAAATCTCCCTTTAATAAACCCTTTCTGATCAAGAAGAATAATGGAATCCATCAGAGGACTCAACCTTCTAGCAAGAGAGGAGGCATAGATTTTGTAAAGAGAAGTCAGACATGAGATAGGTCTCCAATTGTTAAGATCATCCTTAGATCCTCTTTTATGAATTAATTTAATAACTCCAGTATTAATGAAAGTAGAAAGAGACCCTCTACTTATGGCTTCTTGCCAGATCCAGACAATAATGGGCACCAAGACTTCTTTAAACTCCTGAAAAAGCTCATTAGGAATACCATCATGTCGAGGGCATTTACAGGGCTTCAATTTACTAATGGTTTCTCTAACCTCACCAGCAGACAGGGGGAGATCAAGGAGGGAGACCAAGCCCTGAGGAATCATTTTCTTCCTACAAAGGGCAATGGCAGCTCTTGCACTCCAGATGTGGTCCCCTCTCTTGGGAGGCATAGAGAAAACATTGGTAAAGAAGGACACAGCCTCCTGCAAATTCTCCTTGATACAAGAGGCAACCTCACCATTGCTTTTCTTTAAAAGAGGAATGAAATCTTTAGCTTTTTTTTTCCTCATGATCTCATACATGTGCTTATTAGGTTTATCAACTTTCCCAGCCCAAAACTCTCTGGATGTGGCAAGGGCACCACAAGCCAGAAGGTAGTCTTCATACCTCACTTTTTCTTGAAGCTCCAGGATCTTCTGACTCTTAACATTGCTACTTAAATTAGAACACTCAATTCTGTCTATCTCTTTAAGATGCATCATTCTTCTGTTATACCTAGCCTCCCTAGCTTTTTTCTTAAAGAAGGCAAGAGCGAGTTGAACATCTTTAATAGCAGCCACCCAGGCCTTAAAAGGGGAACATTAACCCCGGAAAAAATGCTTTTTAAAAATAATGCTGATTTCCTTTTTAACCATAGGCACCCTAAACAAAGACATGTCCACATGAGGCCATCCAGCTCTATAAGAAGGGTTATTGCTAGCTAGCTTGACAATGATAGGGATATGATCCGAAATCTGAAGGGAGGGATCAATGGTACAGCTACTGTTCCACAAGTCTTGAAATCTGGAGGAGTTCATGTAAATTCTATCTAACCTGGCCGATAACCTATTACTAGCACACCTATTATTCCAAGTATGACCAGTATTAGTAGAGATATCACCAAGATTATGCAAATTCACCAGTCTAAACCATTGATTTTTTTCAGTTCCTGCAATCACATTGTTACCATTGCCTGTTCTGTCAGCTGAGTTAGTGACCATATTAAAATCTACAGTAAGAATTAAGTCACCATCAAGCTTACCAATTTCCTCCCAGCACTTAGACCTGTCTAAAGAATTATTAGCAGCATAAACACAAACAATAGTGAAATTAAAAGGATCTTAACACTTGAGGCCAATCCACTGATTGGAATCACTAATCAAGGTCTTTTCAACAACTAGAATGAGACAAGCTTTAATACCAATAGCTGCTCCACCTTTTCCACTGTGATTAGTGTGAAACCAGGTGGAATTACTGGAAATAATCTTCAGATTGACAAGAAGTTGGTCACCACCAAGCTTTAGTTCCTGCAGGCAAATAAAATCAGGAGATAAAGAAGAATCTTTTAACCAGTTACAAATGATCTTGCCTCTTACAGGATCAGACAGGCCTTTAGTATTTAGAGAAACAATGTTGAGGAAATCCATTAAAAAAAACAAAATTATTTTTTAAGATTCTTGATCAGTTTCACAGCTGAGATGGATGACCTAATCACATCTTTTCTTTTGGACTTAGATTTATCTTTAACTGAAGGGCTAGACACCTTATCTATAGTCATATTATCATCATTACCATCCAAGAAACCTGCCTGTAGCATACCTTCTTCATCACTTTTGTGTAATTGTTCAACAAAAAGATCATTATGCTTTTGAAAATCATACTCATTATCGTCTTCTGACTTGTTCTGAACAGGGGAGGAATTAATTTTTAGGGATTGGGTTTTAGCACTTTTTTTCTTACCAACCGTGGTCCATCCCTCCCCACAGTCTTGAGAACTACTACCCGAAAGCACAGACAGAGAATCTTTTTTCTCCTTTTGAACACCTGCATTCTCTGAGTTCTCAGGCTCATCAGTATTAGTCTCATCAAGAACCTGAAAAGGATTACTTATAACTTTTACAAGGGTTTCAGGTTTTAGTCCAACCTGATAGGGCCTTCTTTTGTTTTTACCTGGATGTTTTTTGAGACCCAGATCTTCCTTGGGAGTCTCCTCTTTCTTAGCATCTGGAACCTGTTTCTCTGATTTCTCACCTCTGTGATCCTTACCTTGAGTGTTCAAAAGAATGGGGCAGTCCTTAATCAAATGCCCCTGCTTATAACAATGAAAACAAGCATTAGGTAAATTCTTGTAAATAACTCTTTGTTCATGCAGCTTGTAACCTTCAGAATTTTTAAGAACATGAATAGGTTTAATGCTTTTGGAAATATCAACTTCTACTAGCATAAGAGGATCCCATTTGGGATTAAAGCCATTTCTAGGCTTCTGGCCAAGAACTCTACCAATAAGTCCCCCCAGCTTTTCAATCCAAGGATAGTACTCAACAGGTAAATCAGGAAGTTCAATCCACACAGGCACCTTAGTCGGTTTTGGGCCTCTAGGGTTGAACCCTGGAAACCATTTAAAAAAGGAAATGGGAGTATTTCGGATGATCCAATGTCCTTCAGCGATCACTTGCATAGCATTGTGGGCATCCTCAAAAAAGAACAGGAAGTAATTGTTAGGAAAATATTGAATGTGCTTGGCAAATAGACCTCTACTTTCCCAGTTAATCTTCATCCAGTTTTTTAAAATGTCGTGAGCAGGTCTAAGACCATGACATAATCCAATGACAACTTTCTCAGACAAATGGTTGTTCCATTTTTCTAAGGACGTGCTTTCAATGATTAAAGTGGAGTCTTCTCTATCTTCCACTTCGGGCTCCAGATTGATGAAGTGTTCAAGACAACTATTAGGGTTAGAACCTTCCTCCCACACTCCCATATCCATTTTTTTCTTGCCTTTATTGTCCCTTTCAATCGACGGAGGAGGAGACATACCTGAAAATCCTTGCATGTTGAACATGGAGAAGGGACCTTGTTGAGGAGCTTGCAGAGCATTGACGTACGACTTTGCATTGGAATTTTGTAGGGTATTAGTAGGGTTGGAAGATACCTGAAGACTGTCATTTCCTCGTGGGCCAGACGTATTCCCAGTGACACCAGTTAGGGTTCCACCAAAGTCGAAAATGGGATTGACCACTGACTACAGACCGTTCAGCCCCTCATTCAGATAGGACGGACCAGCCATCCCATCCCTGAGAGCTTCATGCAGCGACATGGAGACTAGCAAGAACAGACCTCCGAAGATAAGCCCCCCCCTCAGGGGGGCACGAGAGAAGCAGCGACGAACACTGAGACCTAGGGTTTACGCCCCAACCTCAGCGCGACTCCTTCCATGCACAAGGTATTTTCTCCACGTATAACGCTTTGTAAACTCTCATCCATTTCTTTTTTCTAAAAAAGGAAAGCAATCAAGAGCCTTGCGGGTGAAAAAGCAAAGCAGAGTAGCTACCCTTCCAAGCTTTACGGACCTATGGCTGCTTTTGTAGTACTCCTTGAGGCTTGGAATCTAAAAAAGCTACTATGCTGACGTGTGAAAAGCTTGAAGGGAATCTAAGGATCCGGCATGGAAGGCTCACATTTCGACAGCATCAGAGTCTCAAACTGTCTGTGGATGCATATTACACGCCTGCCATTTCCAGTGTCCTGCACCTTCTTCATCACTTTCCTCCTTTCAATTACTGTCCGCCGCTGGGGGCTACGAAGTTATGGTCCATGAACCGCCGTACAAGCTTGCCATGCTGCGCCGTGCGATCTATTGAGCTTGATGGTGACAGAACTAGAATATGCGTTCACTAATACGTCGAGCCCCAACTCCAAGCCTGCCTGGCTCTCTGCTTCAGACTCGAAAGCAACAGAGCCCTCACACTCGATTCTCGGGTACATCATCAGACAACTCGAAAATGCCAACGACATTATTCTGCTCAGCTACACGTCAGGTCCTTCCTCACCTCGCTCCACCTTTCACATGAATCCACCATCTTCCTTCACAACAGAGTAGAGTGCGCGCATCTTTACAATAGTTTCTCTTCTCTCTTTAAACTAAAAGTAGTTGTGGGATTTGGGGGTCCCATGGGCACTAGTCCCATTCACTTGTAACTTTTTCTCTTTAATATAATTAAAGTCCGGGAGATTAGGCTAAGGCCGAACTTCCTTTATAAAAAAAAAAAAACTAAAAGTAGTAAAATTAATTTGGAAATATATAACCGTTGTTGGATCAACTTCGCTTTGCAAAGAATGGAACACTTTGCAAAGCAGATGACTTGCCTGGGACCGACACAAAGTTCGCCTTCTCATGGGACACAACACGTCGAGCTAGCTTGGTCTCAAATGGCACAATGGGAATAGCCTATCAAAAATCCCGAACATCAAAGAAACAATTGAGTATCAGGTTAACCTCAACAAGAAGTGGTGCCTGTCATAGACGCAGCTTCGGTGGGACATGAAGTTCATGGCTATCTGGCACCCCCTCATAGAAATCAAAAAGTCTGTCCTCTTATGGAAAATTCTTCATCATGGAATCTGGACCAACCTTAAGGCTAGCAAATTTTGTGGGATTCCTCCCTGGTGCAAACGTTGTCACCGGTCTATCGAAGATGTTTCACACATCTTCTTTACCGGCCCCAACTCCAACAGACTCTGGCGGATGGTTGGAAAGAGAATTAGACTTCAGAAACATCTCAGTTGGAAGTAAGCCCTCTTGGGAGAAGCGATCGACTGCTCCGCGACTCTTTGGAATGCCATCAGAGGGGAGATCCTATGGAAAATCTGGCGGGAAAGATGTGCTTTCAACTTCGGTGACTCCCCCAAAGAGTGGTCAATTGAGAAAACGTTGTTCCTCCTTGGTAAAAGGATTGTTAATTGTAAGAAATTCCCCCCTTTCAAGCATCATCAAGTACTCCTTTTGATCAATAACAAACTTAAACCCAAGTGGGCCCCACATGAGGGTGATGAGACGATGATTAACCTTCTTTGTAATGCCATCTAAGCTCTGTAATAGCTTCCCTTGCTTTGTGGGATTTGGGGGGTCCCGTGGGCACTAGTCCCCTCCTCTTATACTTTTCTTTATTTAATTCAAATCTGAGAGAGTAGGCTAATGCCGAACTTCCTTTATATTAAAACAAAGAAATATATATATATATATATATATATATATATATATATATATATATATATATATATATATATATATATATATATATATATATATATCCACAAACAATAGTTCACATAGCTGATAGTCCACGAAGAGGGATAGTCATAGAAGCCCAAGAAAAGATGGAATCTCTGTTGGAATCATAGACAGTTGCCTTACGTGAGTTTCTTGGTGTCTAGGATTTAGCAAGGAAGATGGAATCTGTGTTGGAATCATAGACATGTGTTGGAATCATAGACAGTTGCCTTACGTTGAGTTTCTTGGTGTCTAGGATTTAGCAAGGCAATTAGGCACTATTACTTAGAATGCCTTTTTTTGAAAACAAAAGAAGAAGATACATGGAGATATGCTAGGAAGCGTGCACGAGACAAGACCCCAATGTGCATAAAGGGGATATCCACAATACCAAGGGCATTAAATAATCCTCTAGGGGTAAATGAATTACAAGAAGAAACCAAGGGGAACAAATCAAGGCAAGCATACAAATTAGGACACATAGTACACCATGATGAACCTTTCTCAGAAATACAATGAAAATATAGTATTCTTCCATTTATTAGGGTGGATGTTTTTTAGAGGTACATACAAGGGATTCTGTTAAGTGATAGCATTTTGTATGGCATGCATGTCCTTTATGTCAATCTCCCTCAAAACATCCTTAAAGGAGAAAGGAAAACTCTTCTTGTCACTCTTGAAAACCTTTTGATCTCTTCTATTCCAGATGGTCCACAAAATGTGACCCCTCCATTGATGCCGAATAGCAGGATCCATTCCAAAGAAAACACCAAGCAATATCTCCTTATAGCCAAGAGAAACGATATGAGCCTCATGATAATACGGTTTGAGGATATCCCAATATCTCCTAGCATGATAATAGTTAACAAAAATATGGGACAAGTCTTCCTCACTGCCATAGAATGCACAAAGCCCCCCATTACGGTTGATCTTTCTATACTTGGTGCCACTCGAGAGCCCATTATGCATAATCAACCATTGTAGCATGGAAGGTTTTCTGGAAATGGGGAATGCCCATCTGCAAAGAAATTCAAATCTCCATTGTTGAGAGATCCAATCTAGTTTCCATCTAGCATTGAGATTGATGAATGAGATGAACTTATCCACAGTAGCTCTTTATTTTTCATAATATGCATATATACCAAGTGCCATTTTACACAATCTTATCTTTTTGTTAATGCCATATTCCTTTCATTTCTCTTTAGGAAAGATCTGGTGCTTGAGTAGGACCTCTTTAGAAGGAATAAAAAGAGTGGTTAGTTCTTGTCTCCTCTGATAGAGATGTTGCTTTTAAGCTAAAGTGCCAACTAGCGAGCTGAGTAGCAAGTCGTCGCTTCATCTAGGGCATTGTCGACACTCCTCCGTTTGCAGTCTCACATTCGCACGAAATTTGGTGAGCATACTCAGGGTGTTTTAGAGATCAAAACATCTTCCCTCTGTGGTGCCGAAATCGCGGTTTGAGATCGTTTCATCTTTTTGTGCCAAAGGTATATACCAGTTTCTGTTCGCCAGTATAAGCGTCTCAAAGTCTGCTACAGGTCTAGCAGAATTCGTCTTGGGTAGTTCTGTTCAACTTTTTGAGATACAGTCAATTTTCTGCATCAAGGTATTTTAGTCACCAGCCATGGCTGAAAGCAGTGATGTATTCCGTATGTTGGCTGTCGAGGATAAGTTGGATGGTACCAACTACCCATTATGGGCTTATATGATGCCACATGTATGGGTTGCAAAAGGATTATGGAACATTGTGCAGGGTGTTAAAAGACGTCTTGTTATACCTGTAACAATAGGTACTGCAAATAGAGGTGCTGGAGCTGATGGAGATGGTGTCGAAGATGATATTGTGTAGATTCCTGTTCCTGCCGCTGTTTCTGCTGCACCTACTACAGAGCAGATTCGTTGCGATGGCAGAGATGCCCAGGCACATGCATTGATAGCTTTTTCTGTCAAATGTGCCATTATTCCTCATATTTGCTCTTGCGGAATAGCTAAGGATGCTTGGGATACACTTACCACATTGTACCAAGCTAGGAATGAGGCTCGTGTTACTTACCTCCGAAAACAGTTGGAGAGTGAGCACATGAATGAAGGTGATTCTATGGATAGTTTCCTAACAAAGATCAAAGACTTGAAGGAACAATTGATTTCTGCTGATGAGGTTATACTAGATAGCTGACTTGTGCAGACCGTTCTCAATGGTCTTCCTTATTCATATCAGAGTTTTGCTTCTACTCTTCGATTGATGATGAAAGGCAATCCAAATGCCTTGTCATTTGAGGAGTTAGTCTCTGTTCTATTGCAGGAAGATCAGTCCAGGCAGAAGAGGTCCATTATGCGTGTTGCAGATCATGCTTTCTTGGCTAGTCAGAAGGGCAAAGGAAAATGGAGCTCTTCTACTAGTAGGCAGAAATCTGCAAATGTTGCACATTCGAAGAACCAAGACAAAGATGAGAAAAAATCCAATTGTTTTGTAAGTACTGTAAAGGGAATAATCATATCATAAAGAACTGTTTAAAACTGCCTCCAAAAGAGGCAAAGAAGAAAGAGGCAAGAATGGTTATTGCAGAAGCCTCTACACCAAAAACAGTCTGCTAATCTTGTGCAGGAAGAAGAATGGGCGTTCACTACTGTTTGCAGTTTTGACCCATCTTCTCATGAGTAGTGCATGTTTGTAGTAGAGTCAGATGTTTGGTACTTTGACACTGGGGCGACCAAACATATTATCTCGCAGCACAAATTCTTCTCTTCACTCGAGCCTGCCCCTATAGGGAATACTGTTACATGCGACAACAACTCCTCTTATCCTGTTATGGGAGTTGGTAAGATCATTTCGACTACTGTTGATGGTAGTTCTTTCACTTTGTCAGATGCTTTATTTGTGCCAGGGATCAAGAAGAATCTGTTATCAGTTTCTGCATTAGCCAAGATTGGCTTGGTTGTGAAATTTGTTTATGACAGATGTACAGTTCCTGATCTGTCTAATGGCGATGTTATTATTGCTTCTGGCATTTTATGTCGTGGGCTGTATAAGCTCATAGACTATGAAAGATCTGAAAATAATTTGGCATGTGTAGTAAATGATTCTCAGGCTATGTCAGATGCAAAGCTTTGGCATGCACGCTTTGGTCATCTGAATTTTGCTAGTTTGCTACGCCTGCAAAAATCTGAAATGGTGTCCTCTTTGCCCAAACTTGAGGCACCTCGAAAACATGTTTGTGAAGGCTGTATTTTGGGCACAATGCAGCGTTCCTCCTTTCCAAAAGATGGTTCAGTTTGGGCTACACAAAAATTCGAGCTTATTCATAGTGATGTCTCTGGTCCTATGCAGACACCCTCTTTTGGAAATTACCTTTACTTCCTGACTTTCATTGATGATTTTTCCAGGCATGCATGGGTATATCCACTCAAAGCAAAGTCTGAAGTGTTCATGTGCTTTAAACAGTTTTTGGTTTTGGCTGAAAATTTGTCCGCATGTAAAATGGGCACCCTCCGTTCTGATCGAGGGGGGGAATATATGTCTTCTGATTTTAATGCATTTTTGGCTGAATGTGGGATAAAACACCAGTGTACAGTGCCGTATACACCTCAACAGAATGGATTTGCTGAACGAAAGAACAGGTCACTCATGGAGATGGCGAGGTGCATGGTCAAGAGTTAGGCTTTACCACATAGTTTCTGGCTTGAGGCTGTCATGTGTGCAGCATATGTACTAAACAGGTGTCCCACTAAAGCAATGCATTCTATCACTCCATATGAGGCTTGGCATGACCGCAAGCCATCTGTTGCTCATCTGCATGTTTTTTTGTTGTTTGGCATATGCACTAGTGCCTGAACAACATCGCAAAAAATTTGATGATAAGGCAGTAAAATGTATTTTTGTTGGGTACAGTTCTGAAAGTAAAGGTTATCGTCTGTATCATCCACAAACTAAACACATTCTGGTTAGCCATGATGTTGTCTTTGTGGAAGATGCTATTCAACGATTGCTTTCATGTACTAAGGAGACATCTGCCATCTCCAAAGACATGTATGATACTTTGATGCCTCTTTTTACATGTGGACAGTCTAGTGCTGGTCCTAATGAGGAAACTTCTCAGCCTTTGTAGGTTTCATATGATGATGCAGATCATTCCCATTTTTGATGCAGATTTACATGATGCACTTGTTGATGAGAGAGCTGATATTGAGCAGGCAAAAACTATGCCAAAATGGCTGGTGTAGACTTTGCTTGACAACAAATTAGATGCACCTTTGTCATGTTGTACTCGTTTAGGTCTCATAGTGCCTCCTTTGCATTAGATTGCTATGCTATGGCTGCGTCTAGTCTTTGTGATGAGAATGAGCCTCTTCCTTTTGATGAAGCATAGAATTCAGAAAATAATGCTCAAGCTCGTGTTGATGAACCATGGATTTTAGATAGTGGAGCTTCTCACCATATGACAAGTAAAAAGGATTGGTATAGTTCCCTGGTGCCTCTACGGGAATCCATCAATGTAGTGGTGGGAAATGACTCCAAGTGTCCAGCGGAAGGAACTAGAACCATCTCTTTTATCACTTCTCTAGGTGTTGAGAAAAAGTTATCTAATGTTCTCTATGTACCTACACTTAAAAGAAATTTGTTGTTAGTTTCTGCAATAACAGATCGTGGACTCGAAGTTCACTTCAATAAGAGTGGTGCAAAAATCATGGATTCATAGTAGGTAAATGCATAAGACGTGATAACTTGTATGAGTTAAGTGCCTTAACTGATACAAAAGATAAAGATGTAAGCAGGTTATGGCACCAACGATTTGGGCATCTCGGATTCGCAGTTTTGAAGGAGATGCAATGAACAGGGATGGTTGCTCATTTGCCTGCATTTTCAGAGTTGTAGGAACCTTGTGAAGCTTGTGTGATGGGCAAGCAACAACTAAAGGCATTTCCAAGAGAGACCAGCAATCGATCTCAAGCTCCTCTAGAATTAGTACATGCTGATCTCTGTGGTAAAATGCCTACACCTGCTTTAGGAGGATCTTTCTACTTTTTTCTCTTAGTCGATGATTATAGTAGAAAGATGTGGGTTTATTTCACTCGAGAGAAGGTTGATGCTTTTGAAAAATTTAAAACGTGGCATAAGCATGTGGAAAATGAATCAAGAAGGAAACTGAAGAGTTTCACAACAGATAGAGGAGGTGAATTCTTGTCAACAGAATTCAATAATTACTGTAAGGAGCATGGTGTGAAAAGGCAACTTACCACAACTCATACACCTCAACAAAATGGCATTGTTGAGCACAAGAATAGGACAGTAGTTGAAATGGCTCCTTGTATGTTAAAGGCTCAAGACATGCCTGATTCATTCTGGGCAGAAGCAATCAATACAGTAGTATACATCCTCAATCAAAGCTACACAAAAGCACTGAAGGGGATGACTTCTCAAGAAGCATATTCTGGTAAAAAGCCTTTAGTTTTGCATTTTAGAATTTTTGGTTGTTTCTGTTATGCACATATTCTTGATTCAATAATAGCAAAGTTGCATTGAAAAAGCAAAAAGTGTGTCTTCCTAGGATATAGTGAAGATTCTAAAGCATACAGGTTGTGGGATCTTGAGGCAAGGAAGATTTTTGTCAGCCGAGATGTGGTGTTTGATGAATGACCACACTTAGTAGAAGATAAAAGTAAATCTACTATCTCATCAAACAGAAAATATCTCACCTTGTGCCTATCAAAAGACAGGTTAAAGTTGAGGAGGAGGAAACATCTGATGGAGAAATTTCCTCAATAAAAAGCCAACCAGTTCTAGATGCATAGCGTAAGTCACTACCAAAGTGGGCACAACAGATCTTTGATGATCACAATCCACATGTAGATGTACTAGAATCATCCTCAGATGGATTACGAAGATCAAAGAGAATAGAGGAGCAAAGAAGAGCCTCAGAACACATTGTTAACATGGCTCTAATGGCAGATATCATGGGCTTGATAAAGGAACCTACCACCATTAAAGAAGTCCTTGATGATCGAGGTTGGAGAGCGACAATGCAATCTAAGTATGATAGTATACTCAAAAATTATACATGGGATCTAGTCGACTTGCCACCAAAGAAGAAGGTAATAGGTACTAAATGAATTTGGAAAGATAAGTATAAAGCAGATGGAACATTAGAAAAGTATAAGGCAAGATTAGTTGCACAGGGTTTTTCACAAATCGAAGGATTTGATGTTCAAGAAACTTTTGCACCAATAGCACCCATGACAACTATTCGGACGGTACTTGCAGTAGCTGCACAAAAGTCTTGGCCTATTTTTCAGATGGATGTCAAATCTGCATTTTTTAATCATCACCTCAAGGAGGAGTTTTATGTATCTCAACCACGAGGTTTTGAGGTGCCCAATTCAGAAAATAAAGTTTGTAGGTTGAAGAAAGCTTTGTATGGACTTAAGCAAGCTCCACGGGCTTGGTACCAACGGATAGATAATTTTTTCAAAAACATGGGTTTTGAAAGAAGTACTTCTGATGCTAACTTGTATGTAACAAAAAGGGATAGCAAGCTAGTTGTTGTCATTGTATATGTAGATGATTTGATCATTACAGGAGATCAACAGGAACTCATCAATCAAACTCGGATCAGCTTGGGATTATCTGGGAATTGAAGTATGGCAAAGGAAGGATGGCATTTTCATCTCACAACAGAAATATGCCAAAGAAATTCTCAAGGCATTTGGAATGATGGACCGCAAACCAACTAGCACACCTATGGAGGTAAATCATAAGCTATCTATGGATGATAACATGCTTGATGTAGATGCTAAGAAGTATAGGAAGCTCATTGGAAGTCTTATTTTTTTGTGCAACACTAGACTAGACATTTGCTATGTTGTTGGAGTGTTAAGTAGGTTTTCCAACAAACCTAAGGAGAGTCATTGGAATGCTGGAATGCGAATTCTAAGGTATATTGCAGGAACCTTGCATTTTGGTATTTTGTATACCACAGGTGATACACTTCAAGGATATTGTGATTCACATTGGGTTGGAGATTGTGATTCTAGAAAATCAGTTTCTGGATATTGTTTCTCACTTGGTTCAGGAATATTTTCTTGGGTAAGTAGGAAGCAACCAACTCTCGCACTCTCCTCCACTGAAGCAGAGTACAAAGCAACTTGGTTTGCTTCTTGTGAGGTAGTCTGGTTAAGGAGAATTCTTGCAGATCTAGGTTTTCCATCAAATATGGCGACTGTACTCAAGTGAGATAATCAAAGTTGTATGGCTATTGCAAAGAACCCAGTATTTCATGCTCGCACCAAGCACATAGAAGTACAATACCATTACATCCGTGAGCTAATTGAAGATGAAATTGTGGAGCTAGAATATTGCCCAACAAAGGCAAATTGTGCTGACGTATTCACTAAAGCACTTGGAAGAGAGCAGCTCAATAGGCATCTTCAACAGATGGGCATAGGACCAAGACCTACTTGATTTATCATCGATAAACATTGAGGGGGGGTGTTAGTATATGATGAATGTCTACCCCTCATGATTGTATGCACATTTTTAAAGGCCCCCATTATGAGGAGAAGCCAAGCATGCATTACCCAATTGATGGGAATCCCAACTTGTATGTTGGATGAAGGTCATATTGGACCATGTAAGGTATTGTAAGGAAAGGGAGTTACCAGGGTCCCCAATTGTGGGGTCCGGGGCAGGAATGAGCAGCCTTGGCTGGGGGGTCCAAGGGGGCTAGCGCGCCCCTTGATTGGGGGATCCCAGGGGGCCAGTAGGCCCCCTGGTGGGGGTCCGGGGACAGCACCCCCGGCGTGCCGATAAAGGGAATATTCCCTGTGGGAGTCAAAAATCATTTATATTTGTTAGGTCAGTTCAACTGGTCTAAGCCGTGTATGGCAATTACACGGGCGGTGGCTACCCACGCTCTACCGCCCATGTATAGCCGTCCATGGAAGGCCAACCATGATCGTATATATACATGACTTCTGCACTACCTCATACATCGAATTGAGCCAGCATACCTCTACCTTGTATCTCCCTATCTAGAATTGTCTAGATCACCATTTAAGCTCTACCTTGAGAGTGCACGGGTGGACAACGCCATCACCTTGTACTTGCTGCTAGTAGAAAATTGTTGAGATTCTACTATATCTGTTATCTTCTCTGCTATTACTCATGTGTTACATTGTGTAACTATTGTCTTACAAAAGAGTAAGGATAGAATATACCTTCGTTGATTGTACTTTTGAGATACTTAAGTACTCTCTTAGCTGCATCCATGTGTGGTCTTCTCGGTGAGTGCATGAACTGACTAAGCACTCCCACACTATATGAGATGGCTGCCCGTGCACTCAAGTCAAATCAACTCAACTCAATTGAAATCAACTGAAATCAACTAAAATATGAGTAAAAAAATCTATGATGTCATCATGCCTTCATCCTTTAAATCCTTCATACCTCTTTCCTTTAGAACCTGGTATAAACATATATGTGCGCACTTCTGAAATATACCTTTCTAAAATATCAAGCTTCTCTTCAATAGAACTCTAGAACCTTCTCTTGAATAGGAACATCCTAACAGGAGCTTTCTCTAGACATTCTCCTTCTTCCTTCTTCTTTCAAAGCTGGGACATAAAGAGAACCTGACAAAGGAAATATAGGAATACCTGAAATAGGAATACCTGAAGGTATGACTCTGCATTCTTTTATATATGGTTGAAAATAGGTCTTCATGTTTCATCACCCCCTAGATGATTTAACACTAGTATCCAGTATTCTTCAAATTATATCAGACTTGATGAAATCTTGGATGTCCTTCTTCATAAATCTGATCTTCAGTGATCAATACCTATATCTGAAACAAAATCTCTGAACCCTTTTTATTAGCACTGTACACATGCCAATAGCTTTCCATGTCATTCCTGAGCTTTCCAAATTGTAGAATAAGGTTAGTTGATCCTAACATAACAAAACCTTGCTGAAAGCATTTTAGGATTCATAACCTTCTGTAACATAACAAGTATCTTCTTCTATCTTTCTGCAAGACAAATCTGATAGAACCGGAATCTTTGACTTACTTCTTCCAATGTTAAGAATCTTCACAAACAAAGGATAGACAACTGACTCATAAAAAGATCATACAAGATCTATTCAAGATCAATGATCTCTCTTGTGTAGAATCTGCTATCATCAAAGCTTCATGACTGAATGTTTGATTTATTACCTAAATGTCTCCAAGTGTCCATGCTTCTTACAAAGTTGTAAAACTTTTCTTCAAACAAATCCTTTCCAAGAATCTGTAACTCCTACTTGAAACATAAGTGGAAAAACGTCTCACCTTGAGAACTCCAAAAGCTGCATGTTGATACTTCATAACTTCCATATTTTACCCGGGTGAAATGTGATAGTACGTGCTTGACTTTCTTTAGGTTAACGCCACTTCTCAATCAAGTGTTAGGATTTGATGGAACATCTTTTTGAATACAAAGCATGTATCCAAAAATCTAGACAATCATAAAACGTAGATTCTTCATTGACTTTTACATCAACAAGATTCTGAATTTTCTAAAGTTTCTAAAAATACTGAATATGAGGTAACCTTTTCCAAACATAAAACCTCAACCCAGGTATTCAACATCTGCTACAAAAAACTCTTTTACCTTAAGAGAGTTAGATAAAGAAGAAATATACTTCTCTGCAACTTGTCATATACCAAGTAGCTCTGTATTGACACTCCAAGAATTCTTTGAGGGAACATATAAGCTGCTTGCTTAAAAGCTTCAACTAAAACATAACTCATATATATATGAGTCAAAACATATATCTGCTGCTTTTCTTTCTCTCAATGCAATTCTTTGTCAAATCTACTAAATCATGACCAAGTATAATGCAAAACAAGAAACTGCTTCTTCTTTAAACAAGATATTCTCGTAGACTTGTCTTTGGGTGTAGAGGATAAAAGAGGAAAAGTATATGGAAAATATATGAGAAAAGGAAGCCTTACTTTTCTTTTGGAAATGATGGACTTTCTTTTTCTGCATCTTTCTTCCACTTGATGATGTTAACATCTTCAAACTTCTCTTCCATACCTTTTGTTCTCTTCATCTTGAAGTAGCAAAAACTCTTGACTTCTTTGAATGAACTTTTCTCTTCCTCTAATGCTAAGAGTAAGAGATAAAACAAACATGGTATACAAATGGAAGTGAATATAGAATCATGTTTTATCATCTCCTCATATCTCTGAATCAAAATGCTGTTTCAAATGTCTGAAACGACTAAATTCACCAATCTTTTGTGTGAATGATGAATTACCCTTCTAGAGTTACCTCTCTAGATCGCATTTGTACCTTGATATCCAACCAACTTACAACAGAAAATTGGCGGAAAAACTCATCCGATCTCCAAATTTTTCTTAGATGAACTTTCTTGCCATGAAAGAGATCTCTCAAAACTCTCTAGAAAAACCTCTAGATACCTGTTTTGATGTAGCCTTTAACTTTCAAATGATGAAAGTGTATAAAAGAATTCCTTGAATTTCTTCAAATCTCTTCATAACTTCTCTTCTAAGATATGACCTGCAAATGATAATCTGATAGTAGAAAGTGATACCCGTGATTTGATGTTGATCTGATTCCTTCATCTTCTCTAAACCATCGTTCTTCCTTGAATTTGAAGTAGTCTTCTCTTCATCAAGTCTGAATCTTCAAACAATACTTTTGTAAAGTATTTGCATACTCTTCCAAAATTATTTGGCTACTAACAGCTCATCAACTTCATACTCCACACTGATGAATACACATGTGATTGAATTGTCTAATTCTCAAATCTCTACTCATCTAGATTAAGTGTGTATGTCAAATGTCAAATGTTAGAAGATGCTTCTTAAATCATGTGTTGTAAATCTGGAATTCTAGAAAACCTGGGAATCTGAATGAGCCTTAATGCATTGATGCCAAAGACCTAAAGTTCTGAAACCAAAACCTTAGTGCTCTCATACCAACTGTTGGAAGTGAGGTAGGCCCTTGGCTCATATCACAGGTCCATGGTTCCATAGGTCCAGCATATACAACATTAATTCCAGCATTCTTCAATATTGACAAAACATGAACATCCCACAACTTAATCATACAAATGATGAGACAAAGATAGAGAAAGAATAGATGACATGTGTAAGGTGTTACGTAAGCCATCGCTTACTCATAGTATCATATATACCAATGTTCAATGTACAATGTGAGAGCAAAACTCTCAACCACTCTATGTGATGAGAAATAGATGAATGAGTGAATGTACAAATGTAACAAACATATTCAGATGTATGGGCACTAATCTGAATATACATGAGATGTGTGACCTTATAGGTTATAGAAGAGTGAATATGAGTGACTGAAAGAGGAAGGATCAGTGTGAAACTGATAATCAACAAACCCTCATCTAACCTTAGGCTATGGAAGACCTTAAGTTAGATACGTGTGTGAAAAGATCACATACTCAAAAAGTAGCAAATAATGCTAAAAAGTTTGCTGCCAGAAATCCTCAAACTCATGTGAACACACCTTCTCAAACACCTCATCCAAATATGCATAAAGCATATACGTATTGATTCTCTTGTACCTATGCCGAATAAGACTCCACTTGATATGAACTCCATTGCATCCATAAACTCCAAGTAGTACCTGTGTGCATAAAGAGAATATGTACCTGAATACTTAACATAAGATGTAAATCTTATGTTAACCACCATCCAATGTCTTTGACGTAGCCCGACATCCTCTTGTAGAAGATAATCTTCAACTACAACATGTAGATGGCCGATCCTCGCCATCAAGCTACTAATGACCAAGTCTTCTTGCCATGAACAAGGGATAACCTCCTCTCCATGCGCTAGAGTGTCAGCACACCCTTCATCTTCTCCAAGAAGAATCATTAAGAAGAACTCCATAGCTGCTCCTCAACATGCTTCAAGTTAGCACCATGGCTGCCCCATGTGCTAGAAGAAACACCACCTCTATTGAGGTCCAAGCTCCAAGCTTGTGTTGAACACTAAGTGTAGGATGAATACAATGAGCCCAAGCTTGTGTTTATATAGTATTGTGTCTCTTCCAAAAGCACCTCCATATAAAGCAAGCGTTCCAATAGAAACTCCACGATCGCTCTCTTAAAAAAAAACAAACTCTGTCGTAGTCTTCAAAAAACGTGTCGCCATCGTAGTCCGTTCATGAGTTTCATATAAAGCAAAAGCATAATCTATAAGATAACGCGAACTGTGCCGAGCGGGCATTAAACCGTGGTGGCGAGGATGGGAGGCAGACGTTTTGTCAATGGCGCTACAAACTTTTGGTTGTACAAAGCTTGATAAATAAAATTACTTATGCTATAAAATAGACAATCTTGACCAATTGGGATATGCACAATATGACATTGTTTCCAACAATTGATTGTTGGAAGCAATGTCTAAAATGCTCCAAAATCTTCAGGTTCTAGAGAATGTGTAGAACTTGTTTCTAGTCCATGTACAACCAAAACGTGTTGGCTTTGCTTGTGTCCATTAAGTTATGCATGGAGCATCGTGAGAGGCTGGTGAATTTAGGAATGCAAGGCATTTATTGGAGATGATTCCAATGCCACTCGCGTCGACACAAATATCTAATGCCGAATTTTTACCATGAGAAAGTGGGAAAGGTGTTTGCAGGGAGAGTGGTCTACTGCCCTCCTTCAGGAGCTCTCAGAGCATGGCAAAGGGGTTAAACCCCATTACTCTACACGCACAAAGAATCGAGGGGGGGTCTTTGTGGGTTTTTTGTGATTCTTGAGGGCAACTGCCTGTGTTTTCGAGGAGGGGGGTTGGACACACACTCTGGTTGCTAGACAACAAAAACAGAAGAGGGATCTTTTCACATATACAGGCATGGAAGGGGGAGTTATGCCCGAGGAATGACACGAATGGGGTTGTGCAAGTGTGCATCGAGAGAGAAGGAGGGAATTACTTTTGGGGGAAAGAGGTTAAGGACTTCGGCTCCTTCTACAATCACGACAACGGGGGCTTGGGGGATCTCTGTGCTAAAAAAGGCGGGGGGGTGTTTCTCTGGCTCTCTCTCTTTTTTCGTCGGTTCAGGGGGTCATCTTCTGGGGGCTGTCATAGAACATGAGGATGCAGCAGCGAGATCCTTGGGTTTTTGCTTATTTTCGCAGTGGGGGCACACATTTTAGAGGTAGGCCACAGAGATGCCAAGGATGATTGATGTCCGTTCGGCTGCCTATTAGAGAAGGTGACTTGATGAGTGAGGGTGAAGGGAGGAACAAGATCAGGTTCAAAAGGGAACACATGGAGGGAGGAATCGGATCTACCCTACTTTGTTTTGGGCTTGAATTTTGATTTGCAGGGGAAAGAGAGGGACAGAAGCTATGTAAGAAATCAGTCTCTCATCCGAGAGCTTCTTCTTGTTGCATATGTGTGGAAATGTGTGTTCCGCATTGAGACTATTCCTTGATGGTGATTAACCAATAAAAGAAGTGCTCGTCTGCTAAGGATAATTTCCCAATTATCGTGGACATGGAAAGATGAATGGAGTTGTATCTTCTGCACTTATCACCCCCCTGTTTATCTGATTCCATTCAAAAGAAAAGTTGCAGTACTTTGACATCCTCAAGAGAATGTTGTGATGTGACTCTAATAGCGAATAATTATTGGTGGATTTTCATTAGGTAAGTTTGTCAATATATGAGCAAGAGCATTTGTTTTAATAGTTTTTCCAGCACAAGTTCAGATTAATGCTTCAACTTCTACATGCAGATACTGCACATTTACCATCATGTACGCGGGCCATCTTCACACTAAGTGTTGGTTCTATTTCATGTGACCAATGTACAACCCAACCCAGTCATGTGTATATTTTACTGCTCGTTTGAGTGCAATTTATGCAATGTTGATTGCGTGCACGTAGAGTTCTAGTTGTGATACGGGCAGTTAAAAAGAGAAATGGTAATAGAGCTAATGTGGTGGTTCAATATATTTGCTCCCTCCATGTTCATTACCAACATATATAACACGACAAATATGAGAAGACGGATGTTGAAATCTTAACAGAGAGGGTGGCATGTATGCATTAAATTGCAGATACAAAAAAAGTGTGTGTAAGTGTGGGAGAGAATGAGGGAGAGTGACAAAAGAGTGCACGGGTGTATGCATGTGTCGGTCTGGGTGAGATTTTAGTATGTGAGTTTGTGAGGTTGTGCGCTTATGGTTGAGGCATGAGTGGGGTGCTACCAATCTCGAGAGTGACTTGGGTGAGTGGTTGCCTAAGGGCTTGGAGTGAATGTTTGGATGTGCTCAAAGTTGAATATGTGTGTTTATATGGGTATGTGAGCATATGGGAACATGTACAAATCTAAGAAAGGGTGCACATTTAGGAGTGAGTGAGTGAGAATGTGTCAGAAGAAGGAAGTGAATGTGTATGTGGTTCTAGTCGAAGGTTGGCATGAGAATCTGAGATTCTGAGGTCTAGATGTGTGAGTGAACTTGAAGGTTGAAAGATAAGCATGTGGGTGTGTGAATGTATGTATGTGTGAGAGGAAGAAGGGAAGTGCACAAACAAGTGCGTGTGTGTGGGAGAGTGCACAGGTGGGCGAAAGTGTGCATGTGAAGTGTTGACCATGCATGAAGAGGTTTTGTGTGTTCTTGTGGGTATGTGAGAGAAAGAGTATGGAAGAGTGAAGAAGTGCATGAGAGAGAGAACTAGAGAAGGAGAAAAGGAGGGGGAACAGTAATTAGCATATCCAGGTGCAAGTGTGTGCATGCCATAGCTATGAGAGTGTGTGTGTGAATGCATGCGGGATATAGTGTGCAAAGGTTGGAAATGGGAAAGAAAGAAGTGATAGAGAGAGGGTAAGAGTCAAAGATAGGTAGAGGAGGAGAGAAGTAAGAAAGTGAGAAAGGGAGAAAAGAGAGTGTAGGGAAGGAGTGTGTAAGTGTGTGTGGGTAAGCAAGTGTGTATGTACGAGAGTAAGTGAGAGGGTAAAAGAAAGTGCATGAGCATGTGTATGTGAAAATTTCCAAGAGGCTAGGGATCATTATACCAATTGTTGTCCAAAGAACAAGGCATCTACATCTAGGCCTCACATACAAATGATCTTTGTGAAAAATGAAAAAGTTGCATAAGAAGTCAGTGTGCCATCACCATCTACTAGAATAGTGCAGCTAGAAGAAATTGACTCTTTTGTAATGTAGAACAGAAGCAAGAGGAAGGATCAAATAGATATAGGTCAAGACTTAAGTGTTATTGGACTGAACAAGGACAAAGGGACACATGAGGGCAGAGCCACTACATATGAAGATACAAGACAAAAAGAAGAGCTCATAGGTACTAGTGATATCATTGGGCATGCAATTAGTAGGGCCCGTGGGGATTTTGAATATTCAAATAGAGCCCATGTTGTGAAGGAATCTTAGGCTTTAAGATTACTCAAAGTTGTTAGAAAGAAGGTTTGTTTATTTATTTAAGAAATATGGATGCAAAATTCACATCAAAGTTCTTGAAGATTATTGATTAGGCCTCCACAACCACTTTAGTGGCAAAGACTACTAATATGAGTAAAGATAAACTTTCAAGGGAAACCCCCCTCACTGATTATAAAACCCCATGTCTAACAGTAACTATTAGAGGAGATCAATTACAAGGAGCTATAGTGGATGGCAGTTTTGGCATTAATTTGATGCCTGGACATACTATAAAAAAGCTTGGACTCCAACCTTCAAGACTTGCTAACTTCATTGTAATATTGGCAAATCAAAGCATTGTAAGACCTATGGGAGTGGTCCCTAGAGTCCCAGTTGAGATACAAGGTAACATCTTCACTTTGGATTTTGTTCTCTTAAGGTTGCCACAGGTAGATGGAGGTTTTTTCCTATTGATTGGGTGTAAGGAACGTCCCTTGCTCTGTGTAGACTACTTGCAATATAAGGAAGTAAGTGAGTAATCCAAGATCGCTTATCTTAAACTCCTCCTCATTTGTGCTTTGATCTTTCTCATTCCATCAACATCATCACCTGTAAGAATGATATTATCTACATAAACACATAAGTATATTATTTCAAATTTAATTTTTGTAATGAAAAGTGAAGGATCTGCTTTGCTTAATTGAAATCCTTTGTCTTGCAAGAAGGTAACTAGTCTATGGTTCCAAGTTCTAGGAGCTTGCTTCAATCCATATAGAGCTTTAATGAGTTTACACATGTATTCAAGATGTGACTCATCTATAAATCTAGGAGGTTGTGCCATGTATACCTCCTCTGAAATTCAAGCAATTAAGAATGCATTTTTTACATCCATATGATAGATGTTCCAATTCTTTGAGGCGGCTACACTCATAAGTACTCTGATTGTAGGCATCTTTTCCACAAGAGAGAAAGTTTCTTCATAATCTATACCTTGGGTTTGAGTAAACCCTTTGGCCACAAGCCTTGCTTTATTCTTGTTTATTAATCTATTTGAGTTCTTCTTTACCTTTTAAACCCATCTAGATCCAATTATCTTTTGTCATCCCATCCAATGCTTTTGATGGAAGTCTATTAATGAGATAGGTGGTTGTAGATACACCCTCTTCCCACAACTAATTTGGTAATTTTTTTCTCATGAAGAATAGACCTTGCAACTTCAACTATGGTCCTATTCCTTTTCTCTACCACTCCATTTTGCTCAGTAATGTACGTGGTTGTGATATCTCTCTTGATACCTCTCTCTTTGAGATAAGTATCAAATTCATGGGAGAAATATTCTCCCCCTCCATCTGATCTAAACCTCTTTAGTGTTTTACCTATTTGATTTTCAACAAGGGAAAGATACTTCTTGAAACGTCAAAAGACTTCATCCTTATGCTTCATCAAGTATAAGATTTTCCATCTAGTACAATCATCAATAAAAGATACATAGTACATGGATCCTGAAATTGATGGCTCCTTGCTAGGTTCCCAAACATCTGTGTGAACTAGCTCCAACAAGTCACCATGAGTGTATCATTTCTTCATTAAGAGTTCTCTATGTGATTTCCCAAGCTAACAAGCACTAAACTTATATATCATGTGTTGCTTGGAGATATTTGGTAGGCCAAGCACACTTTCATCCCTACACATTTTCTTCAAATTCCTTTCACCTATATGAGCTAATCGTTTGTGGCACATCTCTATTTCTAATAGGGTTTGATTACCATAATGGAATAGAGCTGTATATCAAGCTATATATACCTGTCTTTTATCCTTTTTCAATTCTCTTGAATCCTTGTTGTAGATCTTCAACAAAGGCTCCATTCCTTGTGAACCTTACCTGCAATCCTTTCTCTACAATTCACCCAACACTTATGAGATTCTTTGTTATGGTGGGTACATACAATAACTTGCTGAGTAGATTCATGTTTCCATTTGGAGTCTTCACATTTCCAATCTTTTCCACTGAGTGCCTAGTGTCATCTCCTGTTTGAACCTCATGCCTATTTCTTTGATCCTCTAAGTCTCAGAGTAGAGCCACATTCCCTGGTATATGATTTGACCAACCAAAATCTATTTAAAATACGTGCTCATCTACTTTACCTTGTTTCACGGTCATGTTCATCAAGAGAAGTGAATCCTCTTGTGCTTGCTCTTCCGTGTAATTGTTGTAATATCTTCTTCTTCTATATCCTCCTTGATTATTTATATTGTTGAAGTTGTTGTTGTTGTTGTAGCCATTGAAGTTATTTGATCTACCTCTTGTGCTTCCATAGCCTCCTCTGTTGAAGCCTAGGGTTCTTGAAACCATTCTCAATTGTATGATTAGTTAGGCCACATATGGCACATAGAGAGGGGCTTTGAAATCTCCCCCAGCCTTTTTGACCTCCTCTGCCTCTTCCTTTGGAACCTCTACCTCTACCTACTTTGCTTGAGAGGTACTACCTTCATCATGAGATATTTTACCTTTGCCTTTGCTATCTTTACTCTTTTTTTTAATCTGTATAGAGGAAAAAGGATTGGTTACATTCTAAGTTGTCTCCATTCTTGTTGGAACTGAAGGACTCACAAGGCAAGGAAGCTTATGGAGGGAGTCAGACAGAAGAGAAGGCACAAGCAGACAGAGTAGTCAACGACGATATGGCAAGTAGGCCAATATTTTTTCAGGACACTAAAGCATATCAAAGAGGTGGACACACAAGGAGAAGGAGCAAGTAGGGAGCTCGAAGATATGTATGTCAAATCGTTAGAAGAAATCCCTACAACAATAGTGATTTTCATCACTAAAAGCCATTGTAGATACCATTTCATATTTTTGTAGCTCCATTTTGTGCAAGCCAAGGAGTCCTTGAGCTTGAGGAGCATTTGAAGTAGCTACCTACCAATTTTCATAATTTTTAGACTTCGTTTGCGTCTTCAAATAGGCCCTAGAACCTAATTTTTAACTAGGCCGGACACTAGGTCTGGACACGGCCAAAACCTAGTCAAAAACTATAAATAGAGCTAGAGAGCTCATTTTTGGAGCTAGCTTGTAATTGATCTAAACTTGTATGAGCACTTTTGAAGTAATCTAAAAGAACTCCATTGTCTCTCTCTTTGTCTTACCTTGAGTGCGTGTGTGTGTGTGTGTATGTGTGTGCATGTTAGTGTGTTTCTCACTCACACACTTGTGCCTTCACTTGCTCGAGGTCATCATACCATCCTCACGTCTTCCAGGATTGACATTAAAGGAGGTGCTACTCATCACTGAGCTACACCAAACTTTGGCGCCGTTGCCGGGGATCGAGCTTTGAGGACGAGCGTGTGATGGTAAGAAGTAGATTTGAGACGTTGGCGTTGTAGGTAATTTCTTCACTCTTCTTATTTTTCTCTTTCTTACCTCACCACCATCATCACCATCATCATCCTCACCATATCCGATCACGAAAATTTTCAGTTTTTGATCATATCACCTTCTCCACCTCATTTCCCTCATTCCACTTATGAGAGAGAGTGAGAGAGCGAGATTGTGTGCGTTGTTTTTGCATGTTTCTTGAGCTTTCTTGCAGGTACTTGCTGCATCATCATCTCCAGCACTTCCTGCAGGTACGAAACATCACGGAACTGTCTCTGTGTCGTCGAAGGCTGTCGATCGCGATCGACAGAAAAAATGCCCATTTGGTAAAACAAAGTGCACCACCATAATCTACATGATGAGCACATGCTAAATCACTAAAAACAGTTAAAAAATTCCGAGTTCCTCTGTCAATCACGATTGATACGGTCGATCGCGACTGACACCCACGACCGACAACTTCTGTCAATCGCGACCGACAGATCCGTCGATCGCGACCGACAGAAGCGACCGATTGACCCTGTCATTCGCCATTGACACCGTCGATCGCGATCGACAGCCACGACCGACACCTCTGTCAGTCGCGATTGACACCGTCGATTGCGACCGACTGAATTTTGGCGATTGACTGAATTTTACGCGTTGCCACGTGTCCATCACGACGGACACAGCCCCGATCGACTGAATTTACGGTGGAAATCCCAGAACACATCTCGATCACGATGGACACCATCGATCGTGATTGACAGGACCCATGATCGACTCTGTCGATCGCGATTGACACTGTCGATCGTGATTGATTTGTCGATCGTGACCGATAGGCACGACGGACACCTCTGTCAATCGCGATTGATAGACCTGTTGATCGCGATTGATAGACCTGTCGATCGCGATTGATAGGCTTTTCGGCCAAAAAATTAGGGTTTTTTAATACCAAGTTTTTGGGGAATTTTTGGCATACCTATCGAACAATTAGTGAATTTGTGAGGTCCTTAGAGGAGTGCCTTGAGAAAAATCTTGTGTATCAAATACCATACCTAGGGGGAACAAAACCAATGAATCTATAGAATTGTTGCAATAAAGACAGGGGACATAATAGATATCCAAATTACATGCATGAACGTGATCTGTCTATCATTTGAGTTTAAGTCTTGAGCTAACTTTGGGACTTTCACAGGTCCATTGAGAGCATTCAAGAGCATCCAAGGCAAGGGTTTCTTTGCAAGCTTGAGAAGCGGGTTCTTGAGCATCATAAAGCAAGGGATCAACAAGTAAGGTCGGAATACTCTCAACACCCTCTGTCAATTCCTAGCTTAGGCTAAGTATGAATAGTGCTAGAAGTAAACTAGGGCGACGATAGGCAGTATTCAAGTTGAAGACTACCTAAAAACTCAAGTTCAAGCTAGAAACATAACCTTTGTATTGTCGATAACTTAAAGGAAAAGAACCTTACTTGGAACGATCAACCTAAAAGTATGAAAAACACTCAAATGCTCCTGACGACATGATATCAGACAAGAGTATAAACACGATAATCAACATAAGAAGGAATCAAGTAATTGATACATAAGAACTCGGCAACGAGGTTGTACTTCGGGCAAAAAATGGGTTACTTGAATAGGCATATGAACCTTGGATCAGGACGACATCTACTAAGAGATAAACAAAGTCTTAGGTCTTCAGAGGCTAGCGTTAATCATACTGCTAGGTCTTGGGCCCAGCAGTTGAGCCACCACTCACATTATCCTAGCTCTGAGACTAGTGAATCAGAGATGTCCCAAGGCATGGACAGACCCACAGGAAGTTCAGGTGTGCCATATTTGTATAGGGTGGAAGGCCCCTACAAGACGCAGTTGGAATACCTTAGGACCAACCGATTAGGTGCTAGCATCTATGAGGACGGCCTAGGAAGATCCGTGGTCCATATTAAAAACCTGGACCAATCCATTGGACTAGAACGCCCAGCTGTCAAGTTTGAAAATAGAGCATACCTGGATAAAGAAGGAACTGTATACGTAGTCACCAGTCACGCGGAGAGGACAGATGAATTCGGGAATGTGATCCCTAAGACGGACATAGATGACCTAGAACAAGGGAACGTAGGAGGAGAGCCTAGGACCCCTCGAGGGAAATCTGTTCTTACTAGAATCCTCAATCCTGAGTGGGTTCCCCAGGACAATAAGAGTATAGATCTGCTCCTAAACCAAGAGACCGATGAAGCATTTTGGAGGTATAAATCAAATAGGCCAAATGATGTAGGGTAAATCCTGATCTATGAGTTCAAAGATCCTGATAGCCCAGGTAGAGTGACTTACTTAGATCACGCTTTAGAGAGGATCTTTGTGGTTACAAAACATGACAGGCATGCTTATACTTGGAAGGGTGACTTTGTTTTCCCCCAAACAAGATCGAACGTGTCCTATGGTCACCCTGGAGCTGGAACATCCCAAGTTCATGGAACTCAAAGAGACAGAAGTAGAGATAGGCCAGAAGTAAGCTTTGCCAACCCAAGGGGCAGAGAAAGCACGAGGATGGAAACAAATAGAGTAGAACGTGAGGTACTTAGAGCTCCCAGGAATCAAAGAAATGCGGATGAGTTCCCTCTACCTCGACCTAGAGAGCACACAAGGACTTTGAGACTGACTCAGCTAGTTAAGTCCATGAAGAACTACTTCGATGGCACTGGGGATCTGTACGATCATGTGGTTGAGTTTAGGCAAGTCTTGACAGCTGAACAAGTTGAAGATCTGTTCACGCAGTACAATGCCTTTGGTCTAACCCTTAGGAACACTGCCCTGACATGGTTTCAGCCACTAAACGAGAGGCAGTTCGCGAGCATAGACCAACTTCTAGAGGCATTCATTATCGAATTCTCTAAAAGTGGCATAAGACATAACACTTCCTCGCTGATTCACAGCTTCAAGCAAACCCCTCAAGAAACCATGAGACTTGCTGGAAGAAGATTTAGGCAATACCTAGAGAGATGCCCGGTCCCTGAGTTACCCACTCCAGCTAAGCAAGTGGCTTTATTCTTGGATGGATTGCTAAGTACCAAATTGAGATCATATGTGTACTTGAAGGACCCTAGGACCATAGAAGAGTGTGTACGCATGTGCATTGACATCGAGGATAACCTAGGGGAAGAACTAGAGCTTTCCAAAATCTACAAAGACTCAGATAGTGCCTCTAACCTCTCTTCCTCGCAATCCACATCAATTGAGGAACTTGCAGAGAAAGTAGCTCAGAAATTAGGCGTCACTAGCAAGCAGATCCCAAGATTTGCCCCTGTGAAAAGATGCTATACTTGTGGAGGTGACCATATGGCAAATGTATGTCCCATTATGGCTCAACCCCAAGTAAATCCTAGTAGCCAGTACTGCACCATAGAACGAAGATACACAAATCAGTCAGCACAAGAGTGCCCATACAATAAGCAAGCGGTTAGGCAAACCTACCCTCAGCCATACCAACAAGGCAGATACGAGAGTCAATACCCACCCCAACAGTATACTAGGCCTCAGCAAAATTACCAACCGCAATATCAGGCCCAACTGAGACCCCAGCCAGTGCTAGCACAACAACCACCTGCTCCTACTAATGTGATTCCAGAAAAGTATGCTGCTGCACAAGAAAACCTGAATAGAGCTATAGTCCCAGTAACACCATTAATTTCAGAAAGTGATCCTAGTGACCATAGCTTTGATTCTACGCATGTTGATAGTCCCCAGGCTTACTACATGCAGTCTCCCGAACATGGTGAGTCTTACTACAGTGAGGAACCGAGTGAACCTAACTGGGAGCCAGAGTATTCTAATGTCATGTACGCAAACCCCAACTCTAGACCTCAACTTAGGCAAGTAAGACCCCCATTTCCTAAAGGACCATGCTACAGATGTCAGGGAGATCATCTCATTCGTGATTGTCCCTTGCCTCCACCTACACAACCCCAGTTAGTGACGATCCAGGGCTATTGCCAGGAGTGTGGAAAGGAGCATCTCTTACGAGACTGCCCAAAGAATCCTAATAATATGCCGAAAATCACTCCTATCAATGTTGTAGGGTTAGTTGTAGACTCCACAGGAAGTGTGACTTCCACTACACCAGTGCAAGTGATCACTAGAGCCCAAGCCTTGCAACAGAACCAAAGTGTAGGCCAGGAAAAGAGCCCAGATGTTAGTGAAACGGAGAGCATGACAAAGAAGAGGACTAGAGCTTGGAGAGATAGTCGTGAAAGAATGAAAAGGCAATGGGCAAAGAAAATGAGTGAACTTGAGGAAAGTCTAAGAGAAATGAGAGCCAGGATAACCGAACTCACATCTCAAAATCCCTCTCATACTACCCCACCTCCACCATTCCCAACTCCATCCGACCCGCCACCTTCCAACCCGCCTCACCTAATCCCACCACCCCCTAGAGTAGGATGAGTCCTAGCAGATCCCACTCCTGAGGACCTAAACATGATGCTTAAAGCAAATCAGGCCAGAATCCAAGATGGGCCAAACGTAACTGATCATGGACAGTGCTACCCTAGAACAGAATTAGAGCTTGGACGAACTAAAATTTGTGCTAAGATGGTGGAGTTGGCTCAAACCATGTTTGAAGCTAGCCGCCTCTTTAACATATCTAGCTCAGCCAAGATGCAACTGCACTTTGAAGGACTGTTAGAAAGAATAGAGAGGCTAATTGCACAATCAGAAAAGGAACCCGCCTCTCAACCCAAGGACAAGGCAAGTGAAAGAGCAGGTCTTCCTGCCCAAGAAGCCTATGTGCCTAACTCTACAGAGCCAGACACATCATCTTCTATGAATCGGTTCACACCAAAATTCCTACGAGAGATTCAAGAAGACAAATGGGCTAAAGAGAGTGAAGTCCTTCCTCCCATTGAACTTGTGGATGATGCACACGACCAATTCCCACAAGACATCCCATCCATTTATGAGGAGCAGGAGAGCACCCAATCTCAGGAAAGATTAGACTTTGAGTCTAACTCTCTACAAGAATTACCCCACTTCACAGGCCCATGGGAAGCTAAGTCTACTTGTATGAGAGCACCCACACTCATGGTACGAAATGAGGACCCAGTCATACCTAGGAACACAGAGGTAGTGAAAAACACTAAAGTACAGTGCAACGTCACCTTGGAAGAGCTACTCAAAGTAAGGCGAGAGCTATGGAAACATGTAGCCAAACAAGTACCAGAAATAGCGAAACATCGTTCCCAAGTAGGATCCCAGAGAACAGTGCCAGAAATACCATTGGACAAGATAGGAGACATGAGTGAGGGCGAAGAGGGAAACACATATCTTTCTATTACCCATCAAGGATACCCCACCAGGGCCATTTTAGACTCAGGTGCAGGAGTTGCAATTGCTACCACTTCCCTATGGAAGCGTTGGGGCAAGCCAGCACTCAGACCCACGAGGATGAAATTGCAAATGGCCGATGGTCACATAGAGAGACCCTTAGGGCTGTTAGAAGGAATAACTCTCACCACATGTGGTGTTGAGTTCGAGCATACATTTGCTATATGTGATTTTAGCAAAAATCATGCCTACGAAATGATCTTGGGATGACCCTTTATGCGACAGTTGCAAGTGGTACAGGATTGGGGAACCAATTCCTTGTACCTGCAACACTTAGGTGTTACGACCAAAGTGAATCTCAAAGATTACTCTCATAGAGATGTCCCTCCTATCCAATGGAATCCCCTCCATAGAGCCAAAGATGATACGGAATCGGTGCATTCCATAGGATCAGGATCCTCATGGATGCATGAACACACCCACTTATGGATGTGCAAAGTAGCAGTAGAAGAAGAGAAGAGATAAGACGCCAAAGAGATAGGTGCAAAAGAAAAACATAGATCAATTCAAGACCCAGCCTATGCACCTGTAGTCTTTCCTGACAAAGAATTTGAACCCCATGGCTGGGCAGAAATCCTAGCAACAATGGATGTAGCCATCAATGAAGAACAATGGACACCTCACTGTGATGAAGATGGCTATGACATTTCAGTCTTCTCCATAGAGCCAATCATGGGAGAGGCAGTGTTAGAAGAGTGTGAACCTAGCCTTGATGCATTTGAGGATGCAAGCGACTCCGATCTAGAGTCAATCATTATGGACCCACCTTTTGCATCAAATGAAGAATACTTCCATGAAGTAGAATTTCAACCCCAGAGGCATGGAGAGCTTACCAATGATGTAAGGCTAGCCACACATGTGACCTCGAAGGAAGAAGGAAAGAAAAGAAAGAAGAGAGAAGTCACACTAGAAGAGGAAGAATCTTTGTTTGAGGTCCCGGAAAAATTTAAGAAGTATGAGATAGATGACAGGAGAGTCATGATCAGAATGCCTAAACGAGAGGTGCAATCGAGGGAGGCCTATGATAACAAAGAAACCACCAAGAAAATAGTGGTAGCCGTGGAAGAAGGAGAAGAGAGATGCACGTACATAGGCCATGACCTAACCGAGGAAGAAGAACACGAATTGATAACCTTGCTAAGAGAATACAGAGATGTATTCGCTTGGAGTTACAAGGATTTGAAAGGCGTGGACCCAGACATATGCTCACACACTATCCCCATGACCACAAATGCCAAATCGTCTAAGCAAAAGCCATACACATATAATGATAATTATGCTGATAAGATCAAAGAGGAGATAGATAGACTGGTTCAAGCTGGATTCATCTATGAAATTGAGCACACTGAGTGGGTATCCCCCATCGTAGTGGTGCCCAAGAAAAATGGAAAGCTGCGTGTATGCATTAACTTAAAGAAGGTCAATGCAGCCACAATTCGAGATAACTATCCGCTTCCTATCACAGAGCATCTCATAGAAAGAGTAGCAGGCAAGGAAGTGTACAGCTTCCTTGATGGATTTTTGGGCTACAATCAAGTAGCCATAGCTCCAGAAGATCAGCATAAGACGGCTTTTGCCACTGAATGGGGCATTTTTGCCTTTAGAGTAATGCCATTTGGGCTTACCTGCTCCAGCTACCTTCCAGAGGCTGATGTGCCATGTATTTAAAGAGTTCCTGAGGAAGAACTTAGAAGTCTATGTTGATGATCTTTGTGCTCATTCCAACATTAGACAAACCCATATTCCTAAACTCAGACAAATCTTTGACAAATGTAGAGAATATCAAGTCTGCCTGAACCTAGAAAAGTGCGTTTTTATGGTCAGGCAAGGCAAGATTCTAGGACACATAGTGTCAAAGAATGGCATATCCACTGATGAAGAGAAAGTGAGAGCCATAGCCGAGTTACCTAAGCCAAAGAATGTCAAGGAATTACAAGCTTTCATGGGGCATTGTGGTTATTACGGATGGTTTATACACATGTATCCATCATAGCAAAACCTCTGTATGGACTTTTGACTAACTTTGAGTGGACTGATGAATGTGAGAATTCTTTCAATGAGCTTAAACGGCGATCATGTTCAACACCAATCTTGACCACACCAGATTGGATGTTCATGTTGATGCATCCAATTATGCTATTGGATGTGTGCTTGCACAATCTACTGGTGAAGGTAATATGGATCTTCCGATTGCCTATGCTAGTAGACAATTGAATGCAGCTGAACGAAATTATACCACTACTGAGAGAGAAGGACTAGGCATGGTATATGAAGTTAAAAAGTTTAGACATTATTTGCTTGCAAATAAGTTTAAATTTTTTACTGACCATCAGGCACTGCTATATCTCGTAAACAAGCCATGCAATACAGGAAGATTAGTAAGATGTTTTCTCTTGCTAATGGAATATGATTTCGAGGTTGTGGTAAGGAAAGGGAAGACTCATTGAGACTAGATCATCTCTCTAGGCTCACATCTGGAGAAACCCGACAAGGAGTGTCAGATGACCTTCCTGATGCTTACCTGTTTAATTTAGAGGTGGTGCCACAGTGGGCTAAGTCATTAGTGCCAGTATTGACGTACGGACCTAACCACCCAGTAATAAACACACAGGATAAAGAGGTAGTAAAAGCCCAAAAGTATCACATCATTGCAGGAAGTATGTACAAGCACACAGATCAAGGGATCTTGGCTTGTTGTGTGGAAGAGGATGAACATTCTAAATGGTTGCAATTAGCACATGTAGGTGCATTAGAGCAACACTACTCAAAGCAACGAACACTACAGACACTAAGGAGACTCGGAGTGTATTGGCCGACTATGGAAGCTGATGTCCAAAAGTTGTGCAAGGAATGCCCAATCTGCTGCACTAAACCACCTGTGGAACATGCCACTCTTTATCAAGTGTCCATAGTGCCAGATTGGAGTGAACCACTAGTATCCTTCTTGAGGACGAAAACATTCCCTCAAGATATGACACTAGCCAGACAAAGAAGATTAGAACAAGAAGCCCTAGATTACTCGCTCATTGGTGATAACCTATACAAGCATGGAAAAGATGGTTACCTAAGATTATGTGTCCACGAAAGTGAATATCTCAAGATCTTGGAAACTGCTCATCAAGGTGTAGCAGGAGGACATTTTGGACCAGACCGAGTGATTAAAGCGATCCTATTTGGAGGCTTGTGGTGGCCTACCCTTCACATGGATGCACATACCTATGTGAAACGGTGTGATGTTTGCCAGAGAACTCAGTGTCCTATACGCAAAGATGAGATGCCACTGAAACCTATGATAGGTGGACGTGCATTCTCTAAGTGGGGAATAGACTTTTTAGGTCCTATTAATCCCCGAGCTAAGGGTTCCCATGCTGAGTATATCATTGTTGCCACGGACTATCTAACCAAATGGGTAGAGGTAAAAGCCACAACAAAGAACGATGCTCAAACAACAGCTAAGTTCTTATTTGAGAATGTGTTCACCAGATACGGGCTACCTATAGAGCTAGCCAGTGATAGAGGCACTCACTTCTTGAATGAAGTTATTGAAAATCTGCTCCAAGAATTCTTGGTAGTACATAAGAAGTCTGCCCCCTATCACCCTCAAGCTAATGGGCAGGCTGAGAGCACCAATAAGATCTTATGCAATGTACTGACGAAATTAGTGAACAATAAACGCTCTGATTGGGACAAACAGCTACACCACGCTGTTTGGGCATACCGAGTCGCCTACAAAACAGTACTCCAAGCCACCCCCTTTCAGATGGTATTTGGCCAAAATGGAGTGCTACCGTTGGACTTCTTAATACCTACATTGAAAGTAGCACAAGAGCATGAATAGACGGATCATGAACTCTCCTCTAGACTATTTGACCTTGAACGATTAGGAGAAACAAGACTGAGGGCGGCTGCAGGGATATATGCAGCTAAGAAACGACAGAAGGCATGCTTTGATGCCCACGTTAAGGATAAAGGTTTGAAGGTAGGCGACCTAGTACTAGTCTACACTTTGAAACAACATGCGAGGAAACTAGAGAAGAGAGACTACGGACCCATGATCATTAGTAGAATCTCAACGAGTGGAGCAGTACAACTAGCCACATTAGAAGGCGATATTCTCCCAAGCTACATAAGCGGATGCAGAGTCAAGTTATATCGGGAACCTCTGACGGAAGAGATGCTAAATCGACTCAACACTGCTAAGAAACACAAAGAAGAGGAAAGACGAATTCACGAAGAAGCTCAAGTAGAAGCATTTGAACGCATCTGGAGAATGAAGTTGAGAAGACAGGGTAGAGAGCAACCTAGGACAGATGCATATGCAGATCAAGGATATCATGTGGCTATGTGTGAAGTTTCAGATATCAACTCTCATAGGATAATTGATCGACGTCCTTTTATAACCTTAGAGATAGGACAAGGAAAGGGTGCAAGGACTGTAAGAGCCTTGATTGACTCAGGTGCAGCCACTAGTGCTCTTAAATTTTTTTACTGTCAAAAGTTGAAATTAACTGTGAATCCTATAGAAGCATATCTCATAGGATTGGGAGGTGTGGAAACCCCTTGCATGGGTGAGGTGGAACTTCCCCTCTACATTCAAGACGAAGTAATGACAGTCAAAGTACTAGTGTGTCAAGATGAGGACCTCACTGAGCCTCTTGTCTTGGGTCAGGACTAGATCTATGATCATGCAGTCAACCTAAACCTAAGAAGTGGACTTCTTCAGGTGTGGGTAAATCATAGTCGAATTAGAGTTGAATTGGAAAATGAGGCACTCAAGGAACTAGGTATGGCACGAACTCCTGTTCCTTCCAGGGGCGCACATGAAGTTGACAATGCTATTCTTGTCCAAAACTGTATGATGCAGAAAGAGGATTGTCTCAACAACGGAGTCAAGGATAAGACGGCACTCCCTTCTTTTCCAAAGGCCAGAGGGATGCAGCAACCAAAGACAGATCAAATACAGAAGGAGCAGAGTACTACCTATACTGGAGGCCAAAAACACGTGCGAAGCAGAATGTCTCAGCCTTTGAAACAAGTGTGGGTACGGAAAGGCGAACACCCTATTGCAAGCATGCCAACCCCACTGCCAAAACCTTTTATTAGTAATCAACAACACGACACTAATAAGAAGTCTTTCATAAATTCTTCTGCGAAAGTGAAGTCTATTTGGGTACCCAAGAAGTCGATGAAGGCCAGCCCACAATCACGACAAATCTGGGTGCCTAAGGCTTGCTTGCGGGCTCAAATAGCTACACCGAGGCCACACCCGGTACAACATGTTTCACTCACTCGAACATCAGATGCCCATTCTTATACATCACCCGTGGACACATATTCTTCCATGAGCACAAGTAGAATCACTTGTAAATGGGTCCCTAAAAAGCCTCATTTGCAAGTAGATACCCCTATCAAACTCTCCAGAGTCTCCACAAAATCAAGATCAAAACCCATCCATTGCATTTGGCAACCTAAAACTTGTAATAAACCCCCGGACCCAGTTGTAAATCCATGCCCACCTACTAACTACATCACTCTCTCACTACATCATTCCACTTAGCTCTTAGGTCTACCAAATTCCTAACTACACACACAAGCACCGAGCACTTAATAACCTACTAATCTCTCACGAACCTCATGTTAATGTTGTAATGAGGACAAAAACGGTTCTATCTTGTCCTTTACAATGTTAACACCTATTTCTATATTCTCACAGAGTCAGGAGGCAAGAAGTAACATGGCAAATACGGCAGGAACTAGCTCCCAGGCAGGCACCAGCCCCCAAGTCGTGGACATTGAAAGCCTTCCCATTGAGGAGGAATTGACGGAACGCCCAGTCGCATTGAGGGCATTACACGCCATACCAATTTAGAATCCTCCACAGGGACACACAATGCCGGTCAGCAAGAACTCACATTGGTTCAGTGATGTGGCAGGATCTCTGGGCGAAGGCACTTACATGTGGGAGGTTGAGATAGAATTCAATGGGCGTTGGAGCAGGTATCACTTTTTCACCAGAGAATTTGAGAAACTGTAGAATAATGAAGGACTGAAACCTATATGGAAGAAGGCGGGACTCTACGATTACTTCAAATTCCAATTGCCAAAGCCCGACTTTCTAAGATGCTCATATTTGATTAGCACCCTCACTCCGAGCAAAGACAAAAAGGGATACAACACCTTTGTCCTCCCATCTCTCACAAGGGGCAATGAGCTGAAGCTTTTCAGGTTGACTATCAATTTAGTAAGGGAGGCTCTAGACATGAAAGGTATGCACATTCCTACGGAGAAAGAGACTATGGTCCCCAACAATATGAAGAACAGGAATCTGACAAAATTAAAGGACATGGTGGCAATGACACCTACAATTGCCATTCACTTGCGAATGGTCATGCAGCATTTTGCATTTCCCACTCAAGAGAGGTTCACAATGCCACCTAAGAAGATATGGTTTATTCCATACTTGGCTGACGCCTTTGATTTGACAATCAATATGCCCCACTGGATTATCGACCAAATCCCCTTGGCTCATCAAAGGTGGTATAAAAAACAAAAGTCTGTACTGTATGGATGTTGTGCTCTCACCCGGATTGTGTATAGATGTTTGGCTTATGATGTGCCAGTTCAGAGGGCATTAATTTGGACCAAGGTACAGGAATTTCAACGTAGACTATCAACCGCAGGACCGCCATCTAAGAAAATGAGAGGCGCAGTTCAGATGCCCTGTGCACAACCCCGCGGTGTGATGCTGACACCTGAGACAAATCCACGACTTCCGAGGCGGGTACAACCCTTCACTATCAGATTACCAAGACACAGCACTGATGGACCGAATCTGGTGTTCCCACCTGTACCAACCGACCTAGAGTTTCCTCACGGATTCACATTAGAAGACCTAACTGATGAGGAGGTTGCCAGAATAATTGAAGCTGTTAACGCGGAAGTCGAGGCAGAGCAAGCTAGTGGACAACAAACTGCTACAGACCAACCCCATCCCAGACAACCAGATGTCGTCAATGTGGAGGGTGAAGAAGAAGAAGAACAAGAGGAGGAACATGGTGGACAATCCGAGGAAGAAGAGCAGTAATATGATCAGGAAGCTCTGCAAGTACTTGAGGGTGCCCCGGGTTATATGAAGGAATTGGAAAAGCTCTATGATACCATCAACAGGGTTCAAGAGCAACATAGACTGTCCCTCGCAGCAGGAAAAGCTCTCATGAACCAAATCCTTGAGGAGGAAGGAGTAAACGAGCAATACCGTGCCACACTTGATATGATATCTGATGCTTTAGGAGTACCTGAGACGGTGCATACCGCCCTTGCACAATCACGAAGAACGGAGCGAAGATATGGCAGACGCCCCCCAGGATCAGGAAAACAGATAAATGTATTAGTATCAGAACCACAAGGAACATCCACAACCACGGGCACTACACACACCGTTCATGATACTCAGGAAACCCATACATCAAGTGCACCCCCGTCACCCCCTTTGCCACCCCTGCCTCCAACTCCACCACATTCACCTCCCATTACCAGTGTAACCACTACTGTCACCGCCTCCGAGTCTACTACCCATACCAAAGCACAGACCATCAGTCAACCCACACAACCCACACACCCTATCTCCACCTCTCTTGTCTATACGACCACTGGCACAGTAATTCTAACAGCAGCCACGAAAAACCTCATTCCCCCGATCACACTTCCTGGCAGCTACAATTGCACACACCACTGTACACTTTCACCACTATCACCGCACCCACGATTCCCATGTTCACAATCACTCCCACCACTGCATCCACTTTTGATTTTATGGACATATCACCCACCTCCGCATCTCTCCCTCCCCCCATACACCCACCATCTCCCATTCCCCCACCTCCCACTTCACCATTTTCCAGCACCGCATCCACACTCCCCTTCCCCTTCCCCTTCCCCTTCCCTTCTAAATTCAACACCCTTCCCGCATCCACCCCTATTAATAGTGTATTTAATAATATGTATCAATGTATGTCTCAACTACAACAGCACTACCAGCATCTGGATAACCAACATACGAGACTCTTCCGAAGCCATGAAGACCTTCAAGTACGATTCGTTGATCTAGAAAGGGAAAAGCGGCTACTACAACAACAGTATGTCACTTTACAGGAACAACATGAGCAGTTAGTAGCCAATCCACCCCAATCAGATGCAGAAGAAAAACAACAAATGGATTATCTGCTACACTCCCAGATAACAGAGAATCTCAAGCTTTGACGCAACTTGGCCCTCTTACGCAAACACATGTCCACTGCACTCGAGGAGAATAAACGACTACAAAAACAAAACGAAGAAAACTTGGAAGCAGCCATGGAGGGTTCCCCACAGGAAATCGACCCAGATAGATTCAAGGCCATACCCTCAACGAATATGCAAATTGTGTTGGAAACCCATGCCGACCTCCTGGACCATCTGTATATAGAAGTAATAACTGACATGTGGTTTTGAAATTTGCCATGAATTCTTTGTTTGACGCTTGACGATTGCGTTGCAATGCTAGATCCAAGGTGAACGTTGTTCCATGTAAATGAGTATGCTTTTGCATCCATCTTTTCTCTACTAACGATACAATCTGTATTTTTTCTCATAATGAAAATTGGTTAAAGTCTTTCACTTTTTGAATAGCTTCTGACATAATCCAATAAACGTGTTTTTTATCACAAACTTATCAGTATCAAAGATTTGTAAAAGTTCCACAAAAGGTTTAGTTTCAAGATTATGCCAAAAATGTTTTGACTGTATTAAAGACATACAGTTCAAAGCCGCAACTCCATAAGAAGGATACTTCTTTAGCCTTTCCTCCCATCTTCAATCAACAATCATTTCTATTAGAGTTTTGTTGACTTCCAATAATCTTCTAAGCACAATATAGGCAGCTGCAAATCATGTAGCACAAAAGATATGAAGTTCTTTATTAGGAGATTTTGAAGGAAAGAGCAAGTATGAAAATTGATGTTCTCTGATAAATTTGACCACATGATTTGCATCTAATAAACTTTGTTTAATGAAAGATACTCTACCTATATGTTTCAATAATAGATTCAGTGTATGAGCTTTGCATGGAACCCAAGTAATGCTTTCATACTTATTGTGAATTGCAATTCTACCACTTCAAAAATAAGATGCATTATCAGTCACTAACGCGATCACATTCTTTGGACTACCCATGCATGATATTGAATGTTCATATATGTTTACAAGAAAAGTTGAACTTTTCTCTTGAAGAAAAGTATCAATAGCTTCCAAAAACATGCTTCACTTTGGACATATAATCATGAAATTAATCAATGGCTTCTTCTAACAACTGATGCTATTGTACATCCATCCAATGCTATTGTACATCCATCCAATGCTATTGTACATCCATCCAATGCTATTGTACATCCATATATGGGTACATAATCAAGCATTTTTCACTTTAAAATAGCTTAAGTACTTTTCTTCACTTTATCTACATACTTTGTTCATATTTTATTGTGATTTGGCATTGTGAATCCTTTTTGTGCAATTGACATCAAAGCATCTTTGAAAATAGGATTACAAATTGTGCTCCAAGATTCTTCTTTTTCCTTGTGTTGTTTGCATACTTCTATAGAAAATTGGTATCAGAGCAGGTCCTCACTTCATCTAGGGCATCATCGTCATCCCTTTGGTCACAGTCTTTGAATCGCACAATAATTGGCGAGCATAATTGGGATGTTTAGGAGTTCAAAACACCTTTTCTATGTGGTGTCAAAATCTTAATCTAAGATCATTTTGGCCTTCGAACACACTATCATAGTGTTTGTGTAGGAAATTTTGTCTTTTTGTGCCAAAGATATATACAAGTTTTGGTTGACCAATATAAGCACCTTGGAATTTTCTATATGAAAGGAATCCCACATGCTAAAAATCCTTGGCATTCTCTGAAGATGGATCATGTCTTGTTGGATACTATTGATTCTAGAAAAATCAATTTTCGGTATTGTTTTTCTTTAGGATCTGGCATTCTCTCTTGGATCAATAAGAACCAATAGACTATAGCATTACCATCTACTGAAGCTAAGCACAAAGCAACATGTGAAGCAGTATGTTTGAGGAGGATCCTATGGAAAGTAGGAATACAAGGGTAGGAGTCTGTAGGGCTGATGTGTGAAAAACAAAGTTGCAAAGTCATTGCCAAAAATCATGTTTTCCATGCATGTACTAATTAGCCCATAGAGACCTAATATCACTATGTGTGTGAGTTGATTGAGGACCCGATCGTGAAGAGAAAATATTGTCCAATTGAATAGATTAGACAACTTCACAAAGCCGCTTGAAAGAGAGCAATGTAATCCACAAGTTCCAAAGCTTGGCATTAGACTATGGAGGTAGTTTAAAGTAAGGTGGAGACTGATGGGGTTGTGTTAGATATACCAATTCTGCACCTTCAAGTGACCTCAAATGATCCATGATGCTATATGTTGTAAGGACCCCATGATGAGAAGAAGCCGTTGGGAGAGGTTGAATATTTTTGGAACCCTAACTTCTAAGCTAGATGAGGTCTATGAGGTGGTGCAATGGTGATGCACCACGATGGATTCCCCTTCATGAGAGCTTCTTGAAGATACATTCACAGTAGAAAGTTGAGATTTGATCGTCACACATAGTACTTTGCATGGGACTTATAGCATACATAGAAAACCAAAGTTCATGGAATTGCTAGGGTTTACAAATGTGGTTGAACTTAGAATTTGTGGCTAACAAGGCCACTATATGTTATATTACAAAACATATACAAAAGTGTCCAATATCCATTTGTGTTGATATATTTAGGTAGTGATGTGTGTGAACACTTTTGGAAAACCGGGGCACTTTTTTCCCTCTTTAGGAGGTTTTTTCCCTCAGCTTGTATATACATCTATAGCCCTAATGGGTTACTAATCTTTGTACATTGTAGTAGTAATACGTTCAATATTGTGTGTTGTCCTCTAAGCTTCTTCTTCTTCCTTGTGTTGTTTGCATGCTTTTTTAGACCTTGAACTCCAACACTTGGTATCAGAGCAGGTCACCACTTCATCTACGACATCATTGACACCCCTCGGGTCATAGTAGTATCGTATGAAATTTGGTGAGCATACTCAAGGTGATTAGGATATCAAAATGACTTCACTTTGTGTGTCGAAATCACGAACTGAGCTCGTCTCAGCCTCCAAATGCACTCTTGTAGTACTTGTGTAGGCTATTTTGTCTTTTTAGGCAAAAGATATATACAAGTTTTGGTTTGACAATGGAAGCTTCTCAAAGTTTGCTACAGGTTTATCAAAACTTGGTAGGGTAATTATGTTAAACTTTTTTAGATACTATCAATTTTTTGTATCACGGTATTTTGATATTCTACAAATTGCTATTTGTGATGTAGTTTTTGTTGCACTTACTATAGAGCAAATTTTTTGGGATGGCAGAGACGCTCAAGCACATGCATTGATAGCTTTGTCTACCAAACATGCCATTATTCCTCACATTCACTCTTGGAGAACAACTAAGGATGCTTGGGATACACTTACCACTTTATATCAAGCAAGGAATGAGGCTCGTGTTGCTTACCTCCAAAAACAATTGGAGAGTGAGCACATGAATGAAGGAGATTCCATGGATAGTTTTTTGACAAAGAGCAAGGATTTAAACGAGCGATTGATTTCTGTTGATGAAGTCCTTCCTGATAGTTCACTTGTGCACACTGTTCTGAATGGTCTTCCAAATTCATATCAGATTTTTGCTTCTACTCTTCGCTTGATAATGAAAGGCAATCCAAGTGCATTAACATTTGAGGAGTTAGTCTCTGTTCTATTGCAAGAAGATCTGTCTAGGCAGAAGCCAGCCCCTATAGGGAATACTGTCACATACCCCAACAAAGATTCAACTCAAGAATGAGTTGAACAAATTAATGAAGGCTCCAAAAAGCAACATCAATTATTATATCCTCAAGGTAAAGGAGATTGTGGAAGCCTTAGGATTAATAGGTAGCTCCATCAGTGATGATGATCTAGTAGCTCATACACTACATGGGTTGAGGGATGATGAAAAATGGAGGCCATTGAGTACTTCAATATAGTAAGGGACTGATTAGTAGATTTTGAGCAATTAGTCACACTCATGGTGACTGAGGAGATGAACCTTCATGGAGGTCATTCAAAGAGCAATGAAGCCCATTTTGTTTCTGTAGGTAAAGGCAAACCAAAGAGAGGTGGACACAATGGACAAGGAAAAGGTATGGGAAGATCAAGTAATGATCAAGAAGGTTAAAGTCAAAGCTAGGAAGCAAGGGGGCTACGAAGAGCTAGAGGAAGAGAATGTCGATTTCAAGGAAGGGACTACACAAAGGAATGATACAGCTGTGGCAAGTCGGCCCACTTTGCAAGGGACTATTACTCAAAGGAGAGCCAAAGAGGCTACAAGAAGAATGAAGGTAACTTTTCAAATACTTAAAAGTACATCAGAGAATGATAACCTTTTCGCCATGATGCAAAGAAGTGGTAGGAAAGAAGGGATAGACACCACATGGTACATCGATAGCGGATTTCAAATCACATGAGGTGAAATAGAGAAGTGTTTTGTAATTTGCATGAACCAAGCAGACATGGGCATGTAAAAATAAGGATGCAATGAGCATAGGATAAAACACATATGTTCCTCTGGATGGAAATCAAAATGAAAAGTGTCTTAAAGATGTGTTACATTTGTCCATAATCATAAAGAATCTAGTATCCATTGGATAGATGGTTGAAAGAGGGTATGTTGTCAAATTAAACAACAAAGGATGCTTTGTAAAAGATCCAAATAAAGGCTAAACGACGATAACTAAAGGGAAGAAGGAAGAAGGCTATTCACCATGGAGGTAAGAACACCCTCATCACATATGGTCTATTTGGCATTTGACAGCAAGCAAATAGACAAGGTGGATTTTTGGCATAAGAGGATCATTCACATAAAGCTTCAAAAGCTAAAGGATATGTGAAGGAGAGGTGTGGTAAGTGTTCTTTGAAAATTTCTCTCTCAAAGTACACAAAATTTGTGTGAGGCATGTCAATTCAAGAAGCAAGCATGACTTCCATTTAGGAAGAGTACAAAAAGGAGTAGGTTTCCATTGTACCTCATTCACATTGATATATGGGGACAAAACAAGGATCCCTCATTGGGAGGAAGTAATTATCTTGTTAAATTCATTGACGACAAGACAAGAATGACATGGTTGTATTGCATGAAATCAAAGGATGAAGTGTTTAGTCACTTTAAAGATTTCAAAGCAGTTGTCAAAAAGGAGATGGGCAAGTACATAGAGAATATAATTAGCTCCGATGGAGTAGGAGAATACTTATCCAAGGAGTTTTTGGAAATTTCAAGAGGAAATATAGGTGTAGGTATACACCCCAAAAATATTGGGTTGTAGAGAGGAAAAATACACACATAGCTTAAGTAAAAAGATCTATGCTCAACGAGATGATTGTGCCCAATTGCTACTCAATAGATGCACAAAGTACAACCATCTACATCATGAATAGGTGCCCCACTTCAAGTGTACATGCTTTAAGTCCATATGAAGCATGGTATGGTAAGAAATTGGGCCTATTTCATTTCAAGACTTCTTGTTGTGTATATTATGTGCATGTGCCTTATGAATTGAGGCATACATTTGAAGCAAAAGGTGAAAGGTGTATATTTATTTGATGTTAAAGTGATCAAAAGGGCTTGATATGCTAAGATGCTAAAACCAAAGAGCTGAATGTATCTAGAGATGTTAACTTTGATAAATTGTTTGTTGGTACAATGAGCAATCATAAGTGCTTTGCTAAGGTTTAAGGACTACACCCATTTCACATAGAGACTTGCATGGGAAACTATGTTGGTAAACCTCATGGTATTAATCTTGGATAATTGTAAAAGTCAAAATAAAAAGGAGTCTCATGAATGTAGGAGAGTAAAACCACGATGCATTTGGTAGAGGAATCAAATAAATCACACCCCCAAATGTAGGATCACTTTTAGGTGAGGGGAAATTCAAATTCAAACTCAAGTAATGTGTATAAATACACATGGGTATAGTCATGGGATATGTGAGAAACTCTAAAAGGATTTGAGCTACTTCAATGAGCATACATTGAGCTCACTTCATCTATGTGTAGTCCACTACACTTCCTTTGTATCATATGTTCAATAGCATTTACATTTTGATACATTGCATTAAGTATATCTCTCTCTACTATTTGCTCCAACTTCTTCATCATAATAGTGAACTTGTTGAATCCATTTCTTTGCATGTTTATGTGTCAATTTTCATCAAGTTTGGTTTTGTTGATACCCAGATATGGAGCAAGGAAGATGAATCTATCTGCACATCTTCTAGATCTTGAAAAGATGGGATGACCCCCCTGACTTACTAGAATCATTTCTCATTGTATGGTGCAGCTAAATTCATGAAATAACTTTCTTTAGTTAGCTATCACTTCAATCAGATTGGTGAAAAAGCTCTGTGGTGAATTCATACCAAGTTGTGAGCTCTAAGCATAATACTGAGACCTTCTATTCCCAAAATAGAAGGATCTTCTCTTTTCTTGCATATAGAAGTTATCTGTTTTGATCCAAACATTTGAGAATGTTGCTCCAAAGTACTTGGTTGTTGTATATGCATCATTGAGAAGCTAATGAAGTATATTAAGCATCTGTGAAGTTATATTGGTAGGTGTAGAGCAAGATTTGTGCAGCACCACCTCATGTGCAAAATCATCCAACCATCTCCTCATATTGGTATCAAAGCAACTAGTCAACATGGGAGATGGATTTCCTTCATGAGTAGATAAATGGGATCAAGGTAACTACTCAATTTGGTCACTTAGAATGAAATCTTATCTTCAAGGGAGAAGCATCTAATGATACATATATGGAGATGAGATTATGCCAATCTTCAAAAGCAAGGGCCAACCAACACAAGAAGAACAAGAGAGCTTAAATAAATGATGCTCAAAGGATGCTTGGGGTTGCAAGACCTCACAAGACACTTGGAGTGCTTTTGAGGCATTCTTCTCATCAGGCACTAAGGCAAGGAAGAATCAACTACTCAAGAAGATGCCCAAACAAAGTGTGACTGGTTTCGTTACCAAAATAAAGGCCATAGCAGGCCAACTTGGAAGCATGGGAGAAATCATTGATGAAGATCATGTTGTGAACATTTGTTTTATGTAGGGTACAAGTTTCAAATTATGTAAATACCTTTGGGAAGTCTTCAAATACTTCAAGAAGGCTCATATTATTCATAAAATTTAGCAAAAATACCACGTGAGTTCTAGAACATGGTGAGTCAAATTAGTGAGTCACAAGGGAGCTTCAGTGGTGTCCTAGTGGAAAGTCGATGTGGCTAGTTCTCAAAGTCCATCAATACTTTGCTTATTTGAGCACTAGAGTCATGTAATACCTCCATCCAAGTGTCTACCACAAATTTAGATGTATTAGGAAGGTTTTAGATTAGTTTCCCATGCTATAAAAAGAGGAGAAAAGTCGTGATCTTGTGGGATGTCCAAGAGAGTATCTCTATGCTACTCTAGTTTTTGTATGCAGAGCTTGCAGAGCTTGTATCTCCCTCATTATATATCCAAATTACATGTTTGATAGCTCATTTGAAAGCTCTTTCTGTCTACGTTCATAGTACCAATTTTCATAATCATTGGATTTGTGAGCTGAGAGCAACACTCTCTGCAAGTAGTGTGTGTTCTCTGTTTTTTATCCCTGCTGAAGGTCTCCATTAAACATCCAACTTGCAGAGGTCATATCTCCTTGTGTATGTATCCAAATCATGTGTTCTTTAGCTTGTTAGAAAGCTCTCCAAGTCTCTTTGTATTCTGGAAATGTTCAGATTCATTGGAGTTGTGAGTTAAGAGCAGTAGTCTCTGCAAGTGATGTATGTCCTCAGGTTCATCTCTGTTTCAAGGTCTCCATTAAAGCTGCATATTGCAGAGGTCATAGCTCATTGAGTATTTATCCAAATTGAGTGTTCTTTGGCTCATTGGAAAGCTCTTGGTCTCTAGTATATGTGGTTAAAACAGTTTTAAAAACTTTTGAGTGAGTAGAGAGTAGTAAGCTCTGCAAGCATGACTGGTTTTCTATGATGAAGTTTGTGAGAAGGTCAACTTGTTCCTAGGGGGTTCCACCTACTTCCTGCTATACTTTGGAGGTCAATAAACTCCAACATTGGTATCAGAGCAAGTACTTGGAGGCTTGGAGAAGGTTATCATACCTTGACGAAGAATTTGGAGCTATCAAAGAAGCAGTTCATCATCAACACTACACAAAGGTAGAAGAAGATTGCAAGGAGGCATCTGAAGCAACATCCAAGCAAAGAAAGGTGCACATACCTCATTTACAAGGTAAATATTATATTTCTTCTCATCACACACATTGGAAAGGAGGCTTAAAGGAGGAAGCCTAGCATTTGTATTATGGGAGACCAACATGCACAAATAGAGAAGCTTGATAAGACCAATTATCAGGCATGGAAGTTTAGAATCACAGCATACTTGCAAGGTAGAGGCTTGTATGGTTTGATTGACGGCACAGATATCAAACCCACATTACCAGAGGACCCAAATCAGCAACAATTGAGGGAGTTTAGACTTTGGAATGAGAGAGACAAAAGGGTTATATTCATTTTATCACAAAATATTCAAGATTCAATGGTAGGACACATACAAGATCTAGACACAAGTAGAGATGTTTGGCTTGCATTGGAAAGGTTGTATGCTACAGGTACAAGAGCAAGGAAGATTCAACTCAAAAATGAGTTGAATAACATAAAGAAAGATACAAGGACATCGGTCAATGATTACATATTGAAAGTTAAAGAGATTGCAGATCAACTAGGATCAATTCAAGCTCATGTGGAGGACGACGACTTGGTTGCACATACTCTCAACGGACTCAAAGATGATGAGAGATGGAAACCCTTCATTACTTCAGTTTATGTCAGAGGAGAATTACCAGATTTTGATCAACTTATTGCCCTCATGGTCACGGAGGAGATGAATCTAAATGGTTCTACTTCAAATCAAAAAGGATCTCAAGGACAAGCTCTTTATGTAGGATCATCAAGAGGTGGAAACAGAGGTGGAAGAGGTTCAAATAGAGGTCGAGGAAGAAGGATCGATGATCAAAGGACTTCAAGTGGCTTCTTCAACACAAGAGGAAGAGGAAGATCAAGTGCTAGAGGTACGAGAGGCTACTACAACTACAACCAAAGACAAAGGAGTGAAGATAATAAGAACAATTGCTATATATGTGGAAGGTATGGACACTATGCCAAAGATTGTTATCAAAATGAAAATAATCAAGGTGGTAATCGAAGAGGAGGCTATTCAAGAAGAGGTAAACAACAAGGAAATTATGCAGTTGAAGGTAAAAGTGATGATTATGATTCTCTTCTTATGATGAATGTAGAAACTAAGATGAATTCCAATAGTGATGTATGGTATGTAGATAGTGGTTGTTCTAATCACATGTCTCATGATGCTTCATGGTTTTCTAATATGCATAATCCGTCATGTAAAGGTCATGTTGAAACAGGAGATGATACAACACATAAGATTATGCAGGTTGGAGATGTTGTTATGCAGGATAAGAGCAAGAAAAATTGCTTGAAGGATGTACTTTATGTGCCAACGATCACTAAGAATTTGATGTCGGTTGGTCAAATGGTAGAAAAAGGTCTACAAGTGAGATTTAATCATGCAGGTTGCTTCATTGAGGATCCAAAGCAAAGGAGGTTAATTGCTAGAGGTCAAAAACAAGGTAGATTGTTTACATTCAAGGTAAACCCAAATCATACAAACTATTTCTCTTATGGTATGCATCGAATAGCAGAGCTTGATCTATGGCACAAAAGGATTGGACACATGAATGTACACAGGTTAAAGGAGCTATCAAAGAAGAGGATTGTTGAAGGATTACCTGATCTTACTAAGCAACATATGGTGCATCTTTGTGAAGCATGTCAAATGGGTAAGCAGAGTAGACAACCTTTCAAGCATTCAAGTTATGTAAGTGATGGTTTGCTAGATCTCATACACACAGATGTGTGGGGACCTACTAAAGAGGCATCCTTGATTGGTAATAAGTACTATGTATCATTCATTGATGATCATAGTAGAATGACATTTGTGTATTTCATTAAACATAAGAGTGAGGTCTTTGATTGTTTCAAGAAGTTCAAATCATATGTCGAAAAGCAAACAGGAAGGTATATTAAGAAGCTAAGGTCTGATGGAGGGGGAGAGTATTTCTCTCAAGCTTTTACTGATTTTTTGTATGATGAAGGTATCAAAAGAGAAGTTACATGCAGGTATACTCCACAACAAAATGGAGTCGCAGAAAGAAGAAACAGAATCATAGCAGAAGCATCTAGAAGTATGCTTAATGATATGTGTTTGCCTAATTATTTTTGGGCTGAAGCTGTTAGCACAAGTGTTTACATTATGAATAGAGTTCCGACTGCTGGAGTTCATCATTTGACACCATATGAGGTATGGCATGGAAGGAAACCAAGTGTAAGTCATTTGAAAGTATTTGGTTGTGTATGTTATGTACATGTACCTAGTGAGGTGAGATCTAAACTTGATGCAAAATCAGAAAAATGTATATTTATTGGTTATGCAGATACTCAAAGAGGATATAGATGCTATAATCCTCATACCAATAAGGTTGTTGTGTCAAGAGATGTAAACTTTGATGAATCACTTTCATGGTATGCAGATAAGAATTGTTTGCAGGACATGGATGAAAATGAAGAAGGTGTGGTTGAAGGAGATGAATGCATAGTTCAGCCATCAGGAAGTTTAAATGATGAAAGGAGTGGTCTAGATGAAGAAAGAGGATCACCTTTCAATGGAAGATTAAGGCAAGAGTCACCTCCAAGTGTTAAAAGTAAAGGTAAACTCAAACTTGTTGAAGTTAATGATGAAGGAGAGGAAATTAGTGATGTATGTGAGTATGGAGAATCATCAAAGGTTCCTAATAAGAAAGGAAGAGCATCTACATTGGAGGTAAGAAGAACTTCAAGAGTAAGTAAGCAACCTCAAAGGTATACTTATGAATCTTTCATGAATACTCATTATGCTTTTATGACAAAAGTTGAGCAGGAAAATGAACCCACATGTTATGATGAGGCCAAAGGAGATGAAAAGTGGGAGAAAGCAATGAGAGAAGAAATGGAAGCACTACAGGATAACAAGACTTGGTATTTAGTTCCAAGTACACCAAAGCAAAAGGTAATTGGTTGCAAGTGGGTTTTTAAGATTAAAAGAAATAGTGATGGTAGTGTGTCTAGATATAAGGCTAGACTTGTAGCAAAAGGATATAATCAAACTCAAGGTGTGGACTATGAGGAAACATTTAGTCCAGTAGCAAATATGGCAACAGTAAGAACTTTGTTGGCTTTAGGTGCAAGTAAAAGGTGGAATATATATCAACTTGATATAAAAAATGCCTTTCTTAATGGTGAGTTAAATGAAGAAGTGTATATGTCACAGGCAGATGGTTATGTGGATGCAAAATGTCCTAATCATGTATGCAGGTTAAAGAAGGCATTGTATGGTCTTAAGCAGGCACCAAGGGCATGGAATGCAAGGTTGGTAAAGTATCTTATGCTGCAAGGATACACAGCGAGTCATGCTGATCCTTCACTTTATGTAAAACATGTAGATGGCATGTGTGTCTATGTATGCATTTATGTGGATGACTTGTTGATTACAGGGAATGATGCAAAAGCAATTGATGAGATAAAAGGTAATTTGGGAAAGGAATTTAAAATTTCAGATCTTGGTTTGCTCAGATACTTTCTTGCGATTGAAATTGTGTATAGCGATGAAGGTATGTGGTTGATACAAAGAAAGTATATATGTGATATGCTGAAAAGGTTTGGTATGCAGGAATGTAAATTTGTTTCTACTCCAATGGAATGTAATGTAAGGCTGAGTGCAAAGGAAGGTGATGAGTTGCATGATATGAATGTATATAGATCCATGGTAGGATCTTTGATTTATGCAACAAAAACTAGACCTGATATATGTTATGCAATGGGAGTATTGTCACAGTTTATGCATGAACCTAGAGTACCTCATATGCATGCAGCGAAAAGAGTGCTTAGGTATTTGAAAGGTACCATGAACGAAGGATTATTTTATAGTCATGATGTTGATCTAACTCTTAAAGTCTTTAGTGATGCAGATTGGGCTGGAAGCAAAGATGACAGAAGATCCACAAGTGGATATGTGGTAATAGCAGGAAACAAGACATTAACATGGAGTTCAAAGAAACAGCCTACAGTCGCTTTATCTTCTACAGAGGCTGAGTATAGAGGTTTAGCATTGGCTACTACTGAGGTTATGTGGTTTAAAAAGTTGTTTCATGACTTGAATGTGCAGGTTGATGTACCACTCATATATGGGGATAACTTGAGCAGCATTCATATGACCTCAAATCCTATTTTTCATGCTAGAACAAAGCATATAGAGGTTCACTATCATTATGTTCGAGAGAAGGCCATGAACAATGAAGTGCAGGTTTCTTTTGTTGGAACAAAGGATCAAGTTGCAGATATCTTCACCAAATCCTTGGATGGACCAAAGCTTCAAAGATTCAACTATATTCTTGGCATGAAGGAAATACCCTTTGAAACTTGAGGGGGAGAATGTTGCGAACATTTGTTTTATGTAGGGTACAAGTTTCAAATTATGTAAATACCTTTGGGAAGTCTTCAAATACTTCAAGAAGGCTCATATTATTCATAAAATTTAGCAAAAATACCACGTGAGTTCTAGAACATGGTGAGTCAAATTAGTGAGTCACAAGGGAGCTTCAGTGGTGTCCTAGTGGAAGGTCGATGTGGCTAGTTCTCAAAGTCCATCAATACTTTGCTTATTTGAGCACTTGAGTCATGTAATACCTCCATCCAAGTGTCTACCACGAATTTAGATGTATTAGGAAGGTTTTAGATTAGTTTCCCATGCTATAAAAAGAGGAGAAAAGTCGTGATCTTGTGGGATGTCCAAGAGAGTATCTCTATGCTACTCTAGTTTTTGTATGCAGAGATTGCAGAGCTTTTATCTCCCTCATTATATATCCAAATTACATGTTTGATAGCTCATTTGAAAGCTCTTTCTATCTACTTTCATAGTACCAATTTTCATAATCATTGGATTTGTGAGCTGAGAGCAACACTCTCTGCAAGTAGTGTGTGTTCTCTGTTTTTTATCCCTGCTGAAGGTCTCCATTAAACATCCAACTTGCAGAGGTCATATCTCCTTGTGTATGTATCCAAATCATGTGTTCTTTAGCTTGTTAGAAAGCTCTCCAAGTCTATTTGTATTCTGGAAATTTTCAGATTCATTGGAGTTGTGAGTGAAGAGCAGTAGTCTCTGCAAGTGATGTATGTCCTCAGGTTCATCTCTGTTTCAAGGTCTCCATTAAAGCTGCATATTGCAGAGGTCATAGCTCATTGAGTATTTATCCAAATTGAGTGTTCTTTGGCTCATTGGAAAGCTCTTGGTCTCTAGTATATGTGGTTAAAACAGTTTTAAAAACTTTTGAGTGAGTAGAGAGTAGTAAGCTCTGCAAGCATGACTGGTTTTCTATGATGAAGTTTGTGAGAAGGTCAACTTGTTCCTAGGGGGTTCCACTTACGTCCTGCTATACTTTGGAGGTCAATAAACTCCAACAGATCAAATAGTAAGACAAGTGATCAATGGAATAAACACAAATGAGAAATGGGAAGCTTTCACCATAGCCATGGACCTCTACATGTACATGCAAGTTCCTGATTTCAACACCCTCATGGGACAACTATTCACACACGAGGCAAAGCTTATAAAGAATGGAGATAACTCACAAGGTAATCAATCCTCTGATCTATATAGAGATAAAACAAGAACAAAGATAGCAAAGGCAAAGGTAAGAAATCTGATGATGAAGGAAGCAGCTCTCAAGCAGACTTTGTTGGTAGATGTAGAGGCTCAAGAGGAAGATGCAAAGGAGGAAGACAATGTAAGGGGGGAGCTCAAAGCTCATCTCCCTGTGCCATATGTGGAATAACTAATCATATCACTGAGAATTGTTTCATGAGTCCCATGAACCAAAGAGGTAGAGGTTAAAAAAGAGGAGGCTATGAAAGCTCAAGAGGTAGATTCAACAACAACAATGGATATAATCACAACTCATACAACAACAACTACTAGCAAGGAGGATACAGAGGAAGGAGTGACTACAACAATTATAGAGATGATCAAACCCAAGAGGATTCACTTCTTCTGATGACATGAGCATGAAGCAAGGTAAAGTAGATGAAAATGTGTTGTATATAGACTCATGTTTCTCAAATGATGTAGGAAAGTATTGCACGTCAAACTCACAAAGAATGGAGCATTTTTTGAGGATCTGCATAAAGGATTCAAGAGGATAGCGAGAGGAGAGAAGTCACGTAGATGATTTACAATTGAACTCCAAGATACTAGAAATAATGCATTGTTCAATTATGGTAGTAAAACTCTATCAAAGTTTGAAATTTGGCACAATAGATTAGCTCACATAGGTGAAAGAGATCTACCAAACATATCCAAACAATGCATGATATATAAATGTAGTGCTTGTCAATTTGGTAGGTCACATAGACAACCCTTCACAAAGAAATGATACATTCATGGAGAACTATTGGAGCTATTCCATATAGATGTATGGGGACCAAGAAAGGAGCCTTTAATTTTTGGATTTAGGTATGGTATGTAATTCACTAATGATTGTACTAGATGGACAATATTATACTTTACAAAGCATAAAAAGCATTTTCATGTTTGAAGAAATAGCTACCTCTTGTAGAAAATAAAATAGGTAAAACTTTGAAGAGACTAAGGTCAGATGGAGGTGGAGAATATTTATCCCATGACTTTGACTCCTATCTCCAATAGAGAGGAATTAAGAAGAGAGATCACTACCAGGTATACACCAAAGCAAAATGGAGTGGACAAGAGAAGGAATAGAACAATTGTGGAGGCTGCAAGGTCAATCCTAAATGAGAAGAAATTACCCAATTAGTTGTGGGCAGTGGCTATGTCTACAACCACATGCTTGATCAATAGACTCCCATAAAAAGCATTGGATGGCATGAAACCATATGATGCATGGAATGGAAGAAGACCTAGTCTTGATCATTGCAGAATCTTTGGGTACATAGCATATGCACACATACTAGAGGCAACTTGGATCTAACGATAGAGAAATGCATCTTCATTGGCTATGGCCTAAATCAGAAAGGTTATAGGCTATACAATCCAGGCAAAAAAGGGTTCATTGTAGGAAAATCAAACTACCATATAATCTACAAAAAGAATTTCCAAGATTATCAAATAGGAATGAGCCTACGCTTGAAGCATCAAGTGATTCTGATGATGTTCAGAGGAGTCCAAGAAGGTAAGTCATTTCTTTGAAATCAAAAGGTAAATCCAAAGTCTAGGATTTATAGATATGGTAGAATCATCTCAACAAAATATAAGAAGGTCTACTAGAGAGAAAAGGAAGTCAGAAAGGTATGTATATGATACTTCTTTGGTCACTAAACATTCAATATGTATAGTACAAGGCTCAAAATGTGAAGAACCTTCTTCCTTCAAGGAAGCCATAGTGGAGATGTGCCATGGAAGAGGAAATAGAAGCTTTACAAGAGAATTAGACTTGGGAATTGGTACCCAAGAAACCATCTATGAACTTCATTGGCTCAAGGTGGATATACAAGCTAAAGAAGAATTCTAATGGTTCAATAATAAGTACACAATAAGGCTTGAGCAGAAATTCGCACAAAGCCAAGCTATTGAATATGAAGAAACATTTTCACTCATTGCAAAAATGCCTATTATTAGAGTACTTATGAGTGTTGCATCTTCCAAGAGTTGGAAGATATATCAAATGGATATTAAAAATGCTTTCTTAAATGGTTGGATATCAAAGGAATTATATATGGCTCAACCTCATGGTTTTGAAAATCAATCATACCCTGAACATGTGTGCATGTTGAGAAAAGCCTTGTCTGGCTTGAACCTAGCTCTTAAAGCTTGGAATCATAAACTTTTCACTTACTTATAGGATAAAGGTTTTAATGTAAGCAAGGTAGATCCTTCCCTTTTCATTAAGAGGAATCATTGAGCACTTCAAATCCACATATATTGTGAGATAATATTAGCTCATTACATCTTGATCTAACCCAATCTATCATGCCAAGCCTAAACATATAGAAGTTCATTATCACTATGTTAGAGAGAAGATTATGAGCAGAGAGATTCAACTCTCATGTGTATCATCTCATCAACAATGTGCAGATATGATGGCAAAGGCCTTGGATGGAAGTAAATTAAATAGATTCAAATCAATGATTGGATTGTTGGAAATCTTGAAGGATTGAAGACTCAAGCATCGTAGGCTTGAGGGGGAGCTGTTGGTACAACTAGCAAGCCTAAGTGCTTTTCTAAGGTGTAAGGACTACACACATTAGTAGTCCTCTCACATAGAGACTTGCATAGGAACCAATGCTGACAAACCTCATGGTATTTATCTTGGATAGTTATAAAATTCAAAAGAAGAAGGAATCTCGTGAACTTAGGAGAGTAAACCCATGAATCATTTGGTAGAGAAATCAAATCAATCACACTCCCAAATGTAGGATCACTTTCTAGGTGAGGGAAAATTCAAATTCAAACTCAAATAATGTGTATAAATACACATGGTCTTAGTCGTGAGATATGTAAGAAACTCTGAGAGGATTTGAGCTACTTCAGTGAGCATACATTGAGCTCAATTAATATGTGTGTAGTCCACTACGCTTCATTTGTACCATATGTTCAATAGCATTCAGATTTTAATACATTACATTAAGTACATCTTTTTCTACTATTTGGTCCAGCTTCTTCATCATTATAGTGAACTTGTCGAATCATTTTTCCTATGTGTACTCATCCATTTTCTATAATTTAACTTGGAGTGTCTGGTGTTTATGTATCAAGTTTCATCAAGTTTGGTTTAGTAGATCTCATGATATGGAGAAAGGAAGATGACTATGTCTGCACGTCTTCTAGATCTTGAAAATTTGAGATGACCCCCCTCACTTAGTAGAATCATTTCCCATTGTATGGTGTAGCTAAATTCATGAAATAACTTGCTTCAATTAGATGTGTGCAAAAGCTCTCTATTCAATTCATAACAGGTTTTGAGCTCTGAGCATAATACTAAGACCTTCTATTCCCAAAATAGAAGGTTTTTCTCATTTCTTCTATATACAAGTTATCTGTTTTGATACGAAAATTTGAGAGTGATGCTCCAAAGGACTTGGTCGTTCTATATGCATCATTGAAAAGCTAATGAATTATATTAAGCATCCTTGAAGTTAGACTGGTAGGTGTAGAGTAGGATTTGTGAAACACCACCTCATCTATGAAATAGTCCAACCATCTCCTCACATTTTTATCATGGTATGGTGTGAAAGATTCATTGCAGGTTGAAGACATAAATGATATAGAGAGAAGACATGTAAGAGACTAAGAGAGTAGGCAGAGTTTTGTTCCTTCAACTTCAAGAACAACAGATGGTCACAAATCTCCATGGAAAGGAAGATTGAGAAGCACGCGTGCTTCAAGTGAAGAAAGTTCTACAAGAAGAAAAGGCAAGGAGGAAGAACATGATCAGGACAATCAATTGCTAGATATAGATAGCAACAATGAAGGAGATTTTGAGAAGAAAGGATTTGAGGTGTAAAGACATAAAAAACAAGAAGAAAAAGGCTCATTCTATCTCCTCAAGATAGAAGAATCCCAACAAGAGAAAGATATCTAGTTCAGTGATTAAGTGATGACTCTTTCACTGCCATACAATATGCATACATGAGTCAAGTAGTTGCATGTGAAGTGTCTAATTGTTTTGAGGATGTAAGAAAGCATAAAGAATGGAACCAAGCAATGCAAAAAGAAGTCGAAGAACTCAAGGAGAACCACACTTTTTCATGGTGCCTAAGACCAAGGACATGAATCTCATCGCCAACAAGTGGGTATACAAGGTAAAGAGGAATTCAGATGGTTGCATATCTACGTATAATGAAAGGCTAGTTGGCAATGGTTTTGTACAAACTTATGGCATTGCTTTTGAAGCGACCTTCAAACTTGTGGAAAGGATGAGGATGGTAAGAACTCTCATTGCAAATTGGAGCTTCAGAGAGTTGGAACATCCACCAATTAGATGTGAAGAATGCTTTCTTGCGCAATGACCTAGAGGAGACAATTTTCATGGAGCAACCCAAAGGCTTTGAAGATTAGAGGTATCCTCATCATGTGCATAGGTTAAAGAAGGATCTTTTTTGTCTCAAGCAAGGCCCATGAGCTTGGAACCAAAGGCTAGTGGAATACTTAGCCAAATGTGGATATAAACAAAGTGATGCCTACTCTTCATTGTACATGAGAAAGGAAGTTGATCTTGTTGTCTACATTTGCATTTATGTTGATGATCTTATTCTCACAAGGAATGATGAAGCAAGAATCAAAGAGATGAAAAAGAAGCTTGGAGAAGAATTCATGATATGAAAACTTGGAGAATTGAAGTACTTCTTAGGCATATAAGTGATCTACAAGGAGGAAGGCATATACCTCATGCAAAGGAGGTATATTCTTGATGTACTAGCAAAGTATAGAATGTGTAATTGAAAGGCAATTACAAATCCATTGGAAGTGAATAAAAAGCTGAGTGTATATGAGGAAGAAGACATTGAAGATGTTACTTTGTATAGATCCATTGTAAGATCTTTGAACTATGGAGCTCTTACTAGTTTAGACATCAAACATGTAGTAGGAGTTCTCTCACACTTTATGCAAAATCCCAAAGCACAAGATTTGATGGAAACCAAGAGGGTACTTAGATAATCTTGTGATGAAGGTGAAAAGGCAAGCTCAAAGGATGGTAGGAGGAGTACAAGTGGCTAACTAGTCATGATTCGAAGCAAGACTATGTCATGGAGCTCCAAGAGGTCACAAAACTAGCTCTATCTTCATCTGAAGCTAAATATAGAGCCTCCACCCTTGCCACTTGTGAGCTTAGTGGTTAAAGAATCTGTTTAAAGACTTGAAATCGTAGGTGAAATAGATTCCCATCATGTGTGATAACATGAGTAGAGTATAACCAGCTTTGCATCTAGTTTTCCATGCTAGGTCTAAGCACATTTAGGTACACTACCACCTAAGCAGATAGAGACGGTGATCACAAAGGATTTCAAGGTGGAGCATGTGATTACCAAAGACCAATGTGTAAAATATGTTTACAAAAGGATTCAAAAAAATGAAGCTACTAAAATTCAAAAGAGGCATTGGTATGGTATATTTAACTTCAACTTGAGGGGAAGTGCTAAAAATCAAAATTTAAACCTTATATAAAAGGCTTAAGGACATGGATGACAATTGGACACTATATTTCTAGGATGTTCCGATGTCTTTTGATGTTCCAGTGTCTAGCTATTCTTGGTGTTGTTCTAGTGTTCCATTCTGGTGTACAAATGTTCTGAATATTTGCCTTAAATCTTAGATAAGGTAAAGGCATGGATACCAAGTTGAACTATCACTTAGAGGCTTGAGTCATGAATTTTGGCTACCAAGAAGTTTCAACCACTTTCCTAAATCATAGCTTACAAAAAAATGTTAAGTGGTGAGTGAGAAATTCTTACAAAATTGAGCACCTTTTGATAGCCTATATATGTAGGAATCTAGATTGTGAGTGGAGGTCCATGGACTCTAGTCTCTTCCTAAGTTACGTTAGAGTGTAAGGAGGTTGCAACACATAGCCCCTTACTCCTAGGTTCCATTTATTCAATTGAATAATGGAAAAATAGCAGATATGTTCGTTTAATTTGTGGATTTCTGAATAAACAACGAAAAAATGGACATGGATGTGCTTTCGATCAAAAGTTCTTTTGATCAAAAACATGTTTCTAAGAAAAATGAATATATATTTTTACATTCGATCAAAAATCTCATTCTACACATGCTTGTTTGCAAGTTCATAGAGCTCTACTACTACCATACCATTTGTAGGGCCCTTTCTTCACCATACCTTTCATGCATTGCTCTATTTTTTATCTATTGTCTATTTTGTTTTTATGTTTATTGTATCATGCATATTGTATGATTTACATATGCATCTCTTACATATGTATGATTTGTATTTATATACTTAGTTTTATGCTTTTTAACCATCAATAGTATACATGTTCCACTCGTGAAAGCGTTTCTTACTTGTATACGTTGATGAATTAAATTTAAAATAAATAACTACTATGATTGTGTGACTCGCTACATCGATCCTTAGTAGTATAGGACCGAGCAATAGATCTATTGAGATTTTTTGAATTGCCACGTCGATTCCTACTCTCTCAATAGTATAGGGAGTGTATAGGGACTATTGTGATTGTTTGATTCTTTGACTCTTACTCTCACAATAGTCACTTAGATTACGATGAGCATAATTACAATGTAGCTCACAAGGTGTATATAAATGATTGTGATTGTCTGATTCTTTGACTCTTACTATCACAATAGTTATATACAGTCATGTCACAAGACTCATACATAGTATAGTGAGTGTATATGAACTATTATGAATTTCTAATTCTTTGACTCTTACATTTTTAATAGTTAGATGGATTCACTTCAAGATTATAATTGTACTTTATATTTAATTATAAATTGACTTATGTAATAAAGTAAGTCAAGATTTTCATGAGCGGCCATCTTCTTGCTCGCGGGCATGCTAAAGCACCATCCCAAAATCATTTCGGTGGGCATATTTGAAGGAGGAGGTTGCAAAAGGTTTCTCCAACTGTGATCGCAAGCGCATAAGGCATAAGTAAAATCGCATTTATCAGGCACCTCAAGAGAATCAAACCCGCGGCCTGCTGGTCACTGAGGTTCCCCATATCCAAGACGGAGACACAGTTCAGTAGTCCAATCGTCTATGATAATCATCAAGATCTGTTACTCCGCTATTGAAAGCTCCTTCATAGAGATCAAAAGAAATACCAACGACTGAGACGGGTCTTGAACTCTTACCATCCAAAGCCCAATGATTCGCTCTGTCCACTAAGGAAGCAGCACCGATGGTAATGTGTTCATTATTTTACGCACATGAATATAATTTTTTATTCCCCGATGCAGATCTCTTGGATCACGACGAAGAAGAACAAAAGAGGGTGCGCAGAGCAAAATCTCTTGGATCACGACGAAGAAGAACAAAAGAGGGTGCGCAGAGCAAAAGAAAAGTACTCAGTGCACGGGTCTCGAATCCATGACCTCCACGGGGAAGACTATCTTCTATCCAATAAAGCTTTTGCTTGGCGTGATTGACGCTTCCTGGTTTATGTAACTTCTCTGAGTGTTCTATCAGTTCCTAAATCCGAACCATAGTATAGAAGCAAAAAGAGTTCGGGACTAAATGAATCGCTCTCTGGACTTCGAGCATTAGTCTACAACGACTTCACCACTAGAATAAAGACATTCAATGATGTTCAGTTCTCTGCATATTGCTATCTGCTCTCTGTCTCTGCACACGAACTGATTGATCTAAGCCATTTGATCAGTTCTATTGGTTTGCATCTTCGAGTTCTTTTATATATTTATATTATGCCTTGGAAGACTAGATTATCCAAGACAAAAAGTATGAAGATCGTTCCACAACTGGTGGACACAAAAATCGATCTATGCCTATCTGCAATAGCAAATGGTGCATCAACCATTACCATAATATGATTTGAAGTGCATAGAAGAACATGAAAAAGCAAAGCTCTTCAAAAAGGATTATACGACTCTTCTCATAGATCAAAGGATTGAAGCCAATTGTGAGCATGGTTATGAAGGTTGGATCTTCTCCAAGATCAAAGGAGGGATGAACATTAATTCGGAGATAAGTATTCTCCAACTTAATGATTGGTTTCAATATTTGTTTTTGCTCTCTGGTTTCATGCAGGATGCATTTTTGTCATTGAAGTATGGTAGTAAACTTCATTCTTGATAATCTTGATGCAAATTATTGAAACCTACATGAAAGAGAATAAATATATTGACACACTCATTAAAGCACAAGCATGCGTATATGAAAGAATGTTTTCATGCATAATTTATATTTTCTTCTTGCTTGCAAAAGGAATAGAATGCACTCAAGCATGTGCACATGTATATTTATAACTTTTTGTAAGCTAGAAGATAGATTGTTTATGGATGGATGATTGGACATGGATGATGGGATGCACACATGTCATGGCCTATTATGGATCTCTAGTCATTGAAGAATTAATGTTCTCCCAAGTAGTGAGAAGGGAATTCTTTAAATTCTTTATATAGTAAGTAGTTCCCAATAGTTCCCAAACCATTGGTATGGCTACTTAAGTCCAAATATTGATATAACCCAAAGGTATATCAAAGATTCTTAGCTTTGGAATCTGAGGGGCATTAGTATATGCTTGGAGTTAAGTTGAGGGAAAGATCTCTAAATTCCACGCGTAAGCAAAGAAGCTTTTTTAAAGAGATCTTAATGATAAAGAACAAGTCTTTATTCTATCGCATGATCAATAAGACGATCAATCTTGACCATGGTTGTCCAAGAATTTGCGATTGGAACTACTCTCAAGTTTGCCCATATTGGCAATCAAGTTCCTTTCAGAAAATTTTCACTCAAGATACATTAATCCAATGGAAAACTGTGAAAAGAGTAAGTTGTTCCAAGTCTGAACAGAGTGAAGAAATTCCAAGAATGTAGTCTGCAACCATGAAGATGGTACTTAAGTCTGTGGAAGGTAAAACATAATGTTTGCCTCTCCTTAAAGGGATTTTGGTACAAATCCAGAAAACATGAGTGGATGCTTAAGACTTAGGTAGTAGAGAGATTCCTATATAAAGTCCTTGGGGTAGGTACCTAAAGCATCAGTAAAGAAAGGAATCTAAAGATAAGAAGTTAAAAGCTCTTGTCACTACAAATTGGTCAAGGATAAACCAATTGAACTTGAATTTGTGAAAATTTGAGTACTTGGAGTTTTGATTGGGTTTCATTTGAAAACCATAGCAAAGAAGAATTGATATTCTGTCAGGAGGTTTTCAAGTTTCCAAGGCAAAGCACATGATTGTGAGACGATCATGTGAAGGAATCAAAACCTAGAATATCTAGTTGGAGGTAATGCCTGAAACTTCAAAATTTTCGTAAAGAATTGAAGCAAGAGGGTACTCTATCAAGAGATGTTTTGACTTTAGGATAAGTATCACCCGCACATTAATGTGAATATAAAATAGGGTGGTATGAGACACCAGACTGATGTAGGAAAGATGGTATGGGACATTGGACCGTGGGATGATAATTAACTTTTAGTCCTAGTTTGGATCTTGAAGTTAAGTTTGATCCTCAAGAGAAATAAGAATTCAAAGAAGGATTTTAATTCAAGGAGGATAGAAGTAGTATCTCAAGATACTTCAAGATAACTTCAAGATAAAGAAAACATAAGATATGAAGTAAGTAACTTCCAAGATCTTCTTGAAACACTTCAAGATAAAGTGTTGTTAATTCAGAAATATTTCATAAATTTCTGAAAGAAGTTGGACTTTGATTTTGAGACGATCTTTTCAACCAAGGATTTGATTGACTAAGTCAAGCATCACGTTCCTAGTGTAACTTGGTAAATTCACTCTTTTGACTTGTCAGGCTGTCGGAATATTATTTAGAAGATTAATTGTAATTAGAAAAGTCACGCACTGAAAGGGTGTTGCGCAAACATTTTAACATTTTTTCTTAATCAATAGAGTAGTGTGCGAAAGAGATGACAAATGCGTCGCCGGTCTGTTCGGTCTGGGCGATTGTCTGGAGTTGATTCTTTTATGAGTTATTTTACTTGCAGTGATGTCTGTAATACTGAGTATTCAGTATTGAAGTGAATCAGGTATTGTGTTAATATTTTACTGTGCTAAAGTGAAGCGTGAATATAACAGTAATTATACATGTGCTGCTAATTATACAAATATTAAATAGTATTTACCAAGGAAGGTATTAAGTCACATGTAAAATGGGAGGAGGAAATTTATCTTGAAGATTTTGAAGGATGGAAAAATACTTTTAAAGGATGGGCGAACAAAAAGTGTCCACTAAATGCAGGTTTTTATTCTTACTTTAGATAAGGTAAGAACAAGAACTTGAATTGAATGGACACTTTTTGTCCGCCTATCTTTTAAAACTATTAATGCATCTTTCAAAATATTCGTGAAAACTTTGATCCTCCCATTTTACATATGACTTAATACCTTCCTTGGTAACAGCTATTTAATATTTGTAAACAGCTTAGCAAGACAGGTAATAGATTGACTATAAAATGGGAAACTGTCGGACGATTCAATGGTCTAGATATGAAAATCTGCAAACCATAATATACAAAAAACAATTGAAAACGAAATCAAATATACACAGCTACACATGCATACATTCATATACATACATATATACACATTCATACATACACATACATACATACATACACATGTATACACACATACATATACATATATGCATACATATACGCATACATATATACATATATATACACCTATAAAACACATATACATACATATATACATATACACATACACATATGTATATGCATGCACATGCATATTCACATCCACATACACATACACATAAGCATACACATATATAAAATTATATGCATATATATATGCATATTTATTTATTTACTTTTTTTAATATATCTTTTTTTTTTATGAACTTACAGGTTATTATCTGAAAATTTTTTACCAAGTTAGAATATTCTTCCTACCTTACATGATGAAATGAAGAAGATAATCAACAATCTTTATACATGCATGTCCTAACGATTGTATTTTATATAGAGGTGAATATGAAGACTCTTTGACATGTCCCAAATATCAATCTCCTCGATATAAGGGCAAAGAAGGTAAAATCCCAAAAAAGGTATTGAGACATTTTCCATTGGCTCCACGGATTAGACATATGTTTCAAAGCCCCGAATTATCAAAGCTTTTGACTTGGAGACATGATCATAAAAGTACTCATGGAATAATCAGAATTCCTCACGATAGTGTTGCTTTTCAGCATATTGATTCTACATGGCTTGAATTTGCACAAAATCCACAGAATCGAAAGTTAGGAGTTGTATTAGATGGGGTTAATCCATTCTCCATGAAATCCAATAAATGGTCAACATGGCCAGTGGTAGTCATAAACTACAATCTTCCACCATATCTTGGAATTAAAAAGGAACATTTAATGCTTTCACTTTTAATCCCAGGCAAAAGACAAGTAAAAGATATGAATATATATCTTGCTCCTCTCATTGACGATCTCCAAGAGTTATGGAGAGGTATTAATGTCATTGATGTATCGAAAAGCATCAATGAAAGACATATTACGGTTCGTGGTATTGTGGCTTGTACTATTCACGATTTTCTAGGATATGGTGTTTGTTCAGGTATTGATGTAATTTTTTTATTCAATATGCATGTAAATAAATATGATTTAATCTAATTATATTTTTATCATTTTCATGATGCAAGAATATCTACTAAGGGTTATAAAACTTGTCCATATTGTGGTGATTGGTTGAGATCAATCTATAGTAAGAATCTCAACAAAAATATTTATCTTTGACATCGACGATTCTTGCCTGATGATCATCCATTAAGATCTAAAAGAGAAGCGATACATTTTAATGGAAAGCTTGAAACAGGTCAGTGTCCAAAACCTATGATGCCTATGGATTGGTATAAAAAATGGACAGATGGACCTCTGATAGATCTAGAATCAGAAATCTTCAGTGATGATTCAGATAATGAGTATGTGAAGAGAGGTAAAGGAAAATTGGCACTCGCAGAGAACATATCAATATGGTATTCTTTAGAGTATTGGAAAGAGTTAAAAGTATGTCATCTTCTTGATCCTATGCATATATTAAAAAATATTGGTTATTCACTATGGCAACATCTTCTTGGACTAAAAGATACCATAGCATCAAGGAATGATTTGGAAGATCAAAAATCAAAACCAAAGTTAGGGCCAGTTTTTGATAGACATCGACAAGAAACGACTTATGCACCTGCTCCTTGGTTACTTACAACAAAAGAGATATAGAATATCAACAATAGAATTCAATTGATTAAGACTCCTATAGGATATGTAGCATCTTTTCAAAACATGTTTACTATGGATGATAAGAGCTTATCTAGGTTAAAGACCCATGACGAGCATAACTTTTTGAAACACATTTTACCTTTGGTTATCGATGGATGTACAACGAAAGGAGTACGAGATGTGATCTATCGTCTTGGATCACTTATAAGGTAATTATGATACTTTTATATTTAATATGTATGAATATTGGATATCTTTTATTTTTGAATTAACTTCTTTATCATTGTTTTTTATGATATGTATAGGTGGATTACATCCAAAGAGATTGACAAAAACTCGATCCCACAAAAAAAACATGAATGCAAAGAGCTACTATGTTTGATGGAGAAAGAACTTCCTACTTCATTTTTTGATATTCAAGTTCATTTATTATTCCATCTTGTAGATGAAATAGAGATTGCAAGTGTTGTCAACACTCAATGGATGTTTTGGGTTGAGCGATTTATGGGAATATTAAAAGGTTATGTGCGACAAAGAGGGAAACCAGAAGGATCCATGGCAAAGGGTTGGATGCTTGAAGAGTGCATGTATTACGTTAGTGAGTACCTTGAAAGAGTTCATGAAGAAGCTCCACGTGCATGGACCAATGAGTCTTCTTCAAAAATAACAGATGAGGTATTATCAGGTAAGGGAGTTCCATTCTTATTTACATTTCAAGAAAAAAATGAGGTTTCTACTTTTGTAGCATATAATAGTGAATGCATTGTTTAAAAGGACTTCGGTCTAGTCGCTTTTAATCTCTTTCGGGTTCTTGGGGATGGTAGGGGTATGACAGTGCAGAGGCACTTTATTTAATTTTCCCAAATTTAACCACTTATCCAAATAGTAATTATACGTCAAGGCAATAACTTCTGTTACACAGTTATGATTCTTCGATTACAGTTATCTTTACACAGCAGGTTATCACGCAATTAATATTCACACAGCCGTATAGATGTATTGATGTTAATACAATGTTACTGTGTTAATAGTAAACGATGGCAATTTCAACAAAAATAGACTGAGAGTACTCCAGATATCTACAAATTGCAACACGACGTCTCCAGCACAATCGCCCAGACAGACATTCTGGCGAACTCTGTCTCTTCTCTCCGAAGAACACCGTAATGCCTTTCCATTAATTGATAAAAAGGTTACAACTATTGGCTACGCCCTTTCGGTGCATGCGATGTATGAAAATAAGATTACATTATGCCAATCCGGCAGCCTAACACTGGTACGCACAGTGGACTTGAACCCACAAAGAAAATAAAATTAAGGCTCATCTACAATGCCTTGTACGTACAGGGTTCTGGCTAATTTGAAAGTCCTAGTGATCTTCTGTTTTAAGGAATCCAGCATAAGCTTTAAAGCCTCTGGCTCCACCAATTGTGCGTCAGTTCGTACTGAACTAGCTGCAATGACTTGACTCATCAAAAGATTTATCTGTGTCTGCAAAAATGCTTCTTGTAAGTAACATTCGTTGGCGATGGCTGCATCTCTACTGACCTTCATATTAGCAATTTGACCATCGACTCTGGAAAATCTCTCTGCTTGAGTGCCAAGCTGCTTTTCTCTGCGTTCCAGCTCCTGAGCTTGATATTGGATGGTTTTATAATATGCATCCCTTTCTTTCATGATTCCGTCCAAAAATTCTTTAACTGAATCATCCTGCCAACTTCTACTTCCAAATCACGGCTCTTCTGAAACAATTTTGCAGACACTATCTTCAATTCTTTAGTATTCTGCATAGCCGAATCTGCCATTTCCTCTCCTTTTTGTGTAACGATCGCAAGAGATTCACGTGTTTCTTCCAATAAGTTGCCCAGAGCAACCCGAGCATCTTCCTTATCCTATACCAACTACTTCAGTTGAGAAGTTTCTTCCTCTCGATCAGCAAGAAGGACAGCCTTCGTCTGTAATTCCACAATCTCACGATCCCATTGAGCAATCTCATTATCCCTTTCAGCTAGTTGTGCCTGGAGTTGTTGGAGCTCAATGTGTAAGTTATGGTTCTCTGCTTTAACGGCATTGGTTTCTTCCTGCAATGGACCAATATCGGCTTCAAGCAAATCGACTTTGCCTTGCAATTCCTACCGGATATTCTTAGTTGCGAGTTTCAATTGAATATGTAACTGCTGGGAAAATTGGATCAGGATGCGACCCATAGATTCCAGTTCATTAAACATCGGAGTCAGAGTTGGAAGAGCAAAAAATGGTTGGGATGAAGAGGTTGAGAACAGATGAGGAGAGGGTGGTGGAGAGTAGTCGGGAGAAGAGGATGGAGCAGTGGTAACTTCAGGAGTTACTAGTAGGCACTGCAACGTGCTCAACAGAGTTAATTGGTGGAGGAAGGGGAAGAAGAGTGTTTTGCACCAGAACTATTCCGGTTGTATGTTGATTTGTTGCCTCCGCTTTGTCAAGCACGTCCTCAACATTGGCAATCACTTCGGTGAGGATTTTGGTTACAATCACCTTCACAGCTTCCTCATCTTGCTGATGAGAGTCCTCCCGAGAAGAAACCTCTTCGGATTCGTCCAGGTGTGCACCATGTTCCTACTGGTTGAGGGAAGAAGAGGGAACGGATGATTCAACTTGAAGAGATGTTGCCGTGTCATCGAAGACTTCTGTATCATGACCGGTGGTGGATCCTTGCACCTGATTTCCAGAGGGGCTAACACATCTGTGTTTTCGGCAAAATAGCTGGAACATCTCTTCATTGTCATCATCCCCGTCCTCGAGCATGTGAGTAGATTCTTCATGTAACAAGAAGGGAGCGGTTGGAGGAGGTTGCGCGGCTTGGATTGCTGGAAAGAGGAAGGTGAGGATATGGGGTAGATGAGAACGTGGAAGGTCACCTTTAGTGACTTGTTTGATAACCACGACACATTCACGGTGAATATGCCAGAAATAAAAGGATGTGAAATTGACAGTTTCATGGGACGCAGTGTCTATCATCGAATAGAAGGGGCGAGAGATACCATAGGTGCGTTTCTGTAAATTCAAAGTGGGGACCAAGAATTGCAGAGCTGTACGCTCTGGTCCAAGTCTACACAAAATGGCATACTCATTAGATGAGTGCCGGGGAAACAATTCTTTCACAGTGGCTACGGGAAGAAGTGGACCATTCTCCAATCTTTCTCAAGGGAGTCGAAAGGCATCGGCAAACGAAGCGAAAGCAATAATGACTCGTGATGGTAAACAAGCTATGGGCCAACACTGCTCTGTAGCAGGTGTGGCGCCGATGGCAGAAATGATCTGCGCATGGAATGGTTGACACTCCACTAAATGCCAAGGCAATTCTGCGAAGGCCAACAAACCACGGGTGCACAAATACTCACTCACTTCGGGAGTGAGGCCTGCACGGAAGGTTGCGACATTCGCGAGTGCTTCCATGGCGCACAAGTAAACAGGAGAACATAGAGTACATAGAGCACACAATCACACGAACACAATAGCGATTATCAGTGGCAAAAACATGATTAAGTACGATCACGGACAACATTAGGCGGCAAGAATCCTAATCATCGTGCAGTATTGGCGAGATATCCTTCATGATTATGGCATGCATGCATACGCAGCAACAGTAACACCGGGCGGTGATTAATCATACTTAGATACCCAAAATGAGGAGATTACGGTTAGTGGTCAACCGAAATACGGGGATAAAAAGAAAAACAAGTGACTCACAAACAAGACTAAGTACACGTCAGCGGTTTTGAGACGGATGGTGATATGGGCGAAGCTTAGAACCATTAATCACTTTTGGCAAGAGAACACCTGTTAAGGTTGCTAATCCGAAAGTTGCTGGTCCCACTTGTTCAGCAATTCGGTATGGATTGAACCACCGTAATTTAATTTTTTCGACAGCGCGATTGGCTTTGGCATTATAAAATAAAACAAGTTGATCAACCATAAAGACAGGGGTTTTTAGGAAGCGGTCATGAGTACGGGCTTGACGAAGCAGAACTTCTTGGAGAGTCATGAAGCTTTCCCAGCAATGTTCATCCAATGATCTGAGCGTATCCAACCAAAATGGCAAAGATTCTTCCAGTAACAGTTTCTGAGATAAAGCAACATGCAGACTCGGTATCACTACTTCTATCGGTGCAATAGCTTCTGTGCCGTAAGCAAGTTTAAACGGGGTTGTTCCGGTGGCTACTTTGTATGTGGTCCGGTATGCCCATAATACGACAAGTAAGAGTTGATCCCAACATTCCGGACATTCCAAAATCAATTTGCGGAGCATATTCAACAGAGTCTTATTGGTACTTTTCAGCCAGGCCATTAGCACGTGGATAGTACGGTGAGCTGAATTTATGCATAATCTGAAAAGTTTGAGTCAGCACTTGCATTAAGTTGTTGGAAAAATGTGTTCCTTGGTCCGTCACGAGCTCCAGAGGTAATCCATAACGCGGGAAGACATCCTTCATCAAACATTTTGCCATCGAAACAGCTATGGCAGACCGTAAAGCCCAAGCTTCCGCCCACCGAGTGGCATAAACTATACAAGTCAATATGTATCGATTGTTGGTGAGGGTCGCTGGGGGTGTTATTGGACTAATAAAATCCAGACCCCACTTTTGAAAGGGTTCCAAAGGTAGAACTGGTTGAAGGGGAAAGAAGCGTCGCTCAAGGGCTGTCCAATCCGTTGACAGACATCATACTGCTGCACAAATTTAACCACATCTCTGTACATTGTAGGCCACCATAGCCCACTTTGCAGAATTTTCGGATGAGTAATATCAGATGCAAAGTGTCCTCCAGAGGGTAATGAGTGAGCCATAGCAATAACTGATTCCGCTTCATGTGGGGGAATGCATCTAAGGAAAGCACCAGTATGATCTAAGTAATACATTTGACCCACAATCAACCGGAATCGTCGACTGTAGACCGCAATTTTCCATCGCAGAGTAGTGGGAGTATGAAGACAAAGACAGTCGTCGATGAGGAAAGCTAGTAATGTATCATAATATGAAGAAACAACAGGAGGTTTAGCAGAGTCTTCAGTAGTTGTCTCGGTAACGTAAATTGCCGGTGTAGTGTCATCAACCCCTACCGGAGACTCATCGGAATCCAGTCGAGATAGAAAATCTACCAAGGCATGTGCTGTGACGGGTCGATGAGTAACTTCATAATCAAACTCCTATAATAGTAAAATCCATCTCGCCGATCTACCACCTAAATGCTGCTGCCGAACCAAGTACACCAATGCAGCACGATCCACATGGAAAACAAATTTTCGGCCCAAAAAGTAATGCCGAAATTTCTTAACAGAGTACACCAATCCAAGGCATTGGTGTTCTGTTACAGAGTAATTTTTCTCCACAGGAGCTAATCAGCGGCTTGCATAGTACATAGGCTGAAACCATTTGTCAATTTGTTGCATTAGGACACTACCAATCGTAATATCTGACGCGTCCACAAAGACATGGAATGGTCATTCCCAATCAAGTGGTTGCACGATCGGTGCCTGCGTCAATAAGACCTGCAACCAATCAAATGCACTTTGGAACTCTGCAGTCCATTCATACTTCCCCAGAGTGCTGGTCATAAGCCGATTAAGTGGTGTCGCTAAATGAGCTAACCACCGTAAATGTCTGCCATGCCACCGAATTTGGCCAAGAAGATGCATAACTTCTTTGGGTGTCTTTGGGACTGGTGCCTCCAATATGGCGGCTACTTTATCCGGATCCACCTATATTCCGTGTTTAGAAATGATATGACCAAGCAGTTTACCAGAGGAGACCGCAAAAACGGATTTGGTAGGATTCAAACATAATTCATACTCTCGGCATTTTTGAAAGCAGCACCGTAAATGATACAGGTGCGCTGAAGTGGCTCCAAATAAGGAAAAATCATCCAAATATACTTGCATAAACGTGGTCAAGTAGGGTGAAAAGACTTCTTGCATACATCTTTGGAATGTACTTGGGGCATTCCGTAAACCAAACCACATTACGATGCAAGCATATACACCCCAGTTCGTGATAAAAGTTGTCTTCGATATGTCCTGTTTGGCCATCTACACTTGATTACATCCACTGTAGCCATCTAGAAAAGAATACATTTCGTGTCCTGCTACCCTATCGAGCATTGTATAAAGAAAGGGGAGAGGGAAGGGATCTGGGACAGTGGCTGCCTTAAGTTTCCGGTAGTCGACACAGATACGCAACTGTTTATTTTTCTTCGGGACGATTACGATTGGAGATATCCACTCAGCATGCTCAATTGGCACAATAAATCCCACCTTCAATAAACGATCAAGTTCAGCCTTAACTTACGTCGCATAATTAGGATTCATCCTGTAGCTTGGTTGTTTGATTGGCCTCGCATCCGGTTTGATCACTACCCAATGTTGATAAATCCGTGGGTCAAGGCCTTTCATGTCTCTATAATCCCAAGCGAAAACATCGGAGAATTCACGCAGGAGTTGTACCAAATCATCTTGGAATGTCTCTGCTAATCCTGCCTTAATCTTAACTGGTCGCGGGTTGAAAGTGTCACCCAAATTGTACGTTATTAACTAATCCACCGGTACATAAAATTGTCGAGGTTGTACCAAATCATCAGCGGGCTGCAACAGCTCTTGTAAAGTGGCTTCATCCATAGGTATATCAGCATCTGCTTTTGCTTCTCTGGTCATTGGGAGGACCGTACAAGCTGCCCGACTCCAGTTATCTACGATCGCCTGTAAATCTACAGTACCTAATGGGAGAAGGTCCTTATTGGTTTTAAGGAAAGCCTCATCCTCATCATCAGATAGCCCATCTAACATATGTACTGGCTCTGCTACATATGGGCGTGCATGAAGATCAGAGGGTTGCATAGCATCCAATTTAACTACATACTTCTGGTGATTATCTTTGAAAATTAACTCTTGAGCTGACCAATCCTGTACAACTTTGGCTTGCTTTAGCCATGGTCTGCAGAAGAGTAAGTTGTAGTCAAGGCTAGATTCTGGTAAGTCTAGGACTACAAAAGTCATTTTAAATGTGGTTCCCTGCAAGGTAATAGGAATATTACGTACTAGTCCCATCGGATGGACTCGGGATTAGTCTGCCATTCGCACAAAAAATTGTACGGGTTCAATTTGGGTCCAGCCCAATTTCTTGCAGAGCGCAACTGTTGCTATATTTACACCAGACCCACCATCGATTAAAACTTGCGTAATCTTCTAGATTTTATACCAGACAGTGATTGATGGGACTGAATGATCCACCGTAGAATCCATCTCCGGTTGTATGGTCGCACTCGTCAGAGTGCATGAAGGTCTGGGACTAACCTACTGTTGGAATTGCTGTCCTACTCATGGAACTAAGGCGAGCAATTATCCTAAAGGGAGTGTGATTGACGCCTTAGATAAGACGTCCCATACCTGATCTGTTTGGGCCGTGGTTATCACCGATTCTGGTGATGATTCTAGGGTTGTTAAGGCAGAATTCTGTTCACTCGATCTTGCCTGTGGCAGAGAGACCTGTGTTACCGGCATTGGATCAAGAAATACAGTCGGATCCTTAGCTGTCCATTGACTAGCCTTTGCAAACATCCGCTGTTGCTCACGAATACCAGGCTCGAAAACTTCAGCTGCTGATTGCAACTGTTTACCCGATCTCGTCTGAACTACAACTGCTTGTGACTCGACTGGTGAAATATAAACCATGTTGGTCATTGGATTTTGTCGTTCCTTCTTCCTTTTATCGTACTTTGCTACTTCCTTGCAGAATCTACAGATATGACCAACCTCGCCTCAAAAATGGCACCGCGGGGGTGGAAGAGAGGTACCTTCTGCCGATGTACCTGCCTGCCATAGATTTGAATTGAAAGTGGTGGTTCGTTGACCCCGGTAATTCCTATATCCTTGCGGCTAATTGGTTCGCAACTGTGATGGCACATAATGGGTTGTTGGTTGACTTGGTTCCTGTATTATGGCGTTTACGGCTGCTCTACCCTGCACCTTTGCATTATATGCGTAGGTTTTCGTTGAGTGTCCTGTTGTGTTACAGATGGCGCAATACATCTCGTTAAGGGCACATGTAGAACTGGTGTGACCTGGATTCTTGCATTTGGTGCAATACACCTGTTTGCACGGATCATTAGCTGCATTCTTACTTGCTTTCAGCCATTCCAAGTCCTCTGTAAGACCTCCAACTTTATGCTCCAACTGCAAGGCCATCGCTTCCACCCACGTAGCGAATGATCATTATTTGTTTCAACTGTGGATTCAGGCCATTAATGAACCATTGTGTGATGACATCATCTGGCAGGTTAGCATGTGCAGGAGGTAGCTACCGCAAATGGGTTCTGAACAGTGTCGCATACTCCTGGACACTCTGGTGTGGTTTCTGTCGATTGTTCTGCAAATAATCAAAGATTTCAGCAGGGTTCTTCTTCAAATGGAACCTGTGTAAAAACGCATCTCTCACCATCATAGTTAGCGAAATGATTAATCTCATATTCAGTCAACCACCATGCTGCTTCATTAACCAATGTGGCCTGAAATACAATGGCCTTGTATGCCGGATCTGGTGGATGGTTCAACACAACATAACTAATCTTGAATGTGCGAACATGTGCGTCAATGGCAATCTCATTCTCATTCTCAATCACACTCTCACTCTCACTCATAATCATAGCTTCATGGACGATTCTTCTAGATCCCCTTGAATGTAGATAAAGGTTTCTTGCAAGGTCACTTCTTCTCATTTTGATTAGCATGATATCTTCTTCAATACTCAAAAATCTCCGTAGCTAATATCAAAGGTAGAATAAACCCCCATCAAGTCTAGAAACCTTCCTCCAAGTGTAGAGCCACCTTCTTCATCAAGTATCGCACCATCATCTTTTCTAGAAGCGTAGTCACATCCTCAAAGTGCAGACCTTGAGATCTCCTTCATGTCCTTCAATCCGCCAATCTTCAATGATGGACTCCTTGAGTCTTCAACATAGAGCTTCCTCCAAATGTATAGAGTACCTCCTCCTAGTTGATCACGTCCAAGAATATAGACTTCCTCCTTAAGAGATGACCTCCAAAGCTTGAGCATACATTTGCAGTCGCAATCTCGATTTCACACTCTCATTATCTCATGGATCATTCTCCTTAATGTTGCATGACGAAAGAGGATTCCCACAAAGTAATTTCTACTCAATCTCAATATCTATATCTTCGTCTTCATCATCTAATCTTCGATCTTCTACATTCAAATCATCATTACTCTTGAAATCCTGCAAAACATCTCATCTTGGAAATCTCATTAGTAACATTGGTTTCACCAAAAGAAAAATCATAGATTTGCATAATTTATTTCAATTCTGTATGCACATGTGAAAGCCAAACGAGAATCTATCCTCGGAAAAAATTAGTAATGCAATTATGAAAGAATCTTCAATACATATCAACGAACAATTGAATCACTCTTGGAGAGAGCAGGATTTGGTTATGTGAAGTCAAACTAATATGGTATCCATCGCGTGATACAAATAAGACCATAAATACCTTTCGGAATGTGCGTTACAAACCTCCTTCAACAGATAGTAATCATGTTAAAGCAAAAGTATTTCCAAAAATCAAACGCAGATGAGTTCTTTTGAATTAGTTTCACACGTATTTCTAGAAACAAAAGATATCTTGTTGATACGCAGGTACACGTGCATCTTTTTGTAACATGTTCAAGTACTGATATTGAAATAGAATTTCAAACAAAATCTATCTTTATCCACACAGGGAACAACCGCTGTAGATTAACTGCGCAACAAGTGTTTCACTTTTAAAGTAACGTATCGTAAATTCAATGGATATGTTTACAGCTTGAAAACAAAAAATATATGAAGGAAAATAATATGAACTATAGCATAGAGCTATGGTAGATTACGAGAGGGGATCATACATATGACCTGCAAGCGAAACATGTTGAAACGTGTAATCCTAGAAGTGGATCTTGGAATCTTCTAGCCATAAACAATCAAAATTTGATCACATCTTTGACGCGTTGAGTGTCCGTGCTTGATAGAATTAACGTCCTTTCTCAATGTTTGTCTATAAAGTTGAGAAGCCTACAGAACGTATCGGACTCAAGGTCTTTCAAACACAGAGCATTGAAAAACAGAACAAACAAGACATGACGATGAGCTCTTGAGTTTTGCATGCACAAAAGATATAGGTTCCTCTAAGATCGTTATGCGTCCATGTATACAACGTGGGTGACGAATATAATGACACACAGACGAGGAATGACCACTCTCAGCGATGGCGCTTCGAATAGATTTCTCTCTCTTTTGTGCAAAATGGTCGATGTCGCCCTTGCTCTGCACCAAAGGAGCTCTCTCTCTCTCTCTGTTATGCCAGAATGCGTAAGTTGTCACAGCCTCGCTTAAGTCCGTTGCCAAAACAAACAAATCGTCTTTCTATTGTCTGCACATCATGAGGCTGCATGCAATTTTGGTTACTTGTGCGACTATTTTTTTGGTGTTGTTATTCTGCTTCCATTGCTTTATTTTACTTTTGCGTCTCATCGTTAGTTCTGCCATGCGTTTTATTTATTTTTAGCTTCACGTTGAGTTGCTTCCCCTTTTTTCGTTTTATTTTCTTTTGTTTGTTTTATGTTTCCTGTTTTCTGTTTTCTATGAAATGCTTTCACACTAACGTTCCTATAGCTACACGCATATGCAAGGCTACACACGTATTAACATGTGTGCATACATATAATCATACCATATGAATTGCATACATAAGTACTCGAGGCATGACTCTAATGATGACAAATCAGAGATTTACCTGCAAAGCTAAAAGCATGAACGTGAAGTCAAAAGCTTTATGTGATAAGATATGTATCTTCCTATGGTGGGGTACATTACAGTATGTGTGTGTGTATGTGTGTATGCATGTGTATGTGTGTGTATGCATCATTATGTGTGTATGTGTCTATGTGTGTATGTGTGTGTATATGTGCATGTGTATGTGTGTGTGTCTATGTGTATGTGTGTGTGTCTATGAGTGTGTATGTGTGTGTATGTGTCTATGTCTGTGTATGTGTCTATGTGTGTATGTGTATGCATGTATGTATGCATATGTATGTGTATGTGTGTGTATGCATTATGTATGCATTATGTACCATATGTGTGTGTATGCATTATGTATGTGTATGTATGCATGTGCATTAGGCATGCATATGCATTATGTATGTGTATGTATGCATGTGCATTATCTATGCATATGTCTGTGTATGCATGTAAGTATGTATGTATGCATATGCATATGCATTATGTATGTGTATGTATGCATATGCATATGCATTATGTATGCATGTATGTGTATGTGTGTGCATGTCTCTCTATGTGTGTGTATACATATATGTGTGTGTATGTGTGTGTGTATGTGTGTTTATGCATCATTATGTGTGTATGTGTCTATGTATGTATGTGAGTGTGTGTATGTGTGTGTGTGTGTATGTGTGTGTGTGTCTATGAGTGTGTATGTGTGTGTATGTGTCTGTGTGTGTGTGTATCTGTCTATGTCTATATGTGTATGCATGTATATATGCATATGTGTGTGTATGTGTGTGTATGCATATGTGTGTGTATGCATTATGTATCTGTATGTCTGCATGTGCATTATGTATGCATTATGTATGCATATGTGTGTGTATGCATATATGTGTGTGTGCATGTATATGTGTGTGTATGCATGTATATGTGTGTGTATGCAACATTATGTGTGTATGCAACATTATGTGTGTATGTGTATATGTGTGTGTGTGTGTCTATGTGTATGTGTGTGTGTCTATGTGTATATATGTGTGTGTGTATGCATATGTATGTGTGTGTAAGTGTGTGTGTGCGTGCATACCTGGCTTCAATGATGATACCTTGCTCTCTCTCGCTCTCTCTCTCTCTCTCTCGTGCTCTCTCTCTCTCTCTCTCTCTCTCTCTCTCTCTCTCTCTCTCTCTCTCTCTCTCTCTCTCTCTCTCTCTCTCTCTCTCTCTCTCTCTCTCTCTCTCTCTCTCTCTCTCTCTTTCTCGTTCTCTTGCTCTCTCGCGTCCAAATCCCAACACAAATGTGCTGCGAGAAATTGATTTTTTTTTACATTCCAGAGTGTCGCTTATGCGACGCACTGGAACACAGGATGTCGCTTATGCAACGTGTAAATGTCGCAGCGAGTTTGGCAACGTCACAAATAACATCGCTAGTTAGCGACGCTATTTGCAATGCACACTTTTAGGCAATGCTACCATTACTTATGCGACGATGGTTGGTAAAAAAAAAAAATCCAAAACCAAGACCGTTGCTTATGCGACGCTAGCATCGCATAAGCGATGATTCTCATTTTTTTTTCAATTAGGGGCATCGCTACACCCCCCTATTTCTTCTAGTGTAATAATAAAGGAAGAGTAAAGTTTTGTGTACATAATTAGGATGATTGTTAAGAAATGCTATGCACTAGGAACGTAGTTGCATCTTCTGAATCGTTCGGAGTTAATCAGTGAAGTTAGTTGTCGAAAGTTGAATAGTGATATGGGAAAATACATAAAGGGCCTATGAATTATCAGACCCCTGACCATCCCAAGAACCCATGTGTAGAATGAAACTTTAACAACTTTAACACTGGCATCCGCCATGGGGCATGTAGTAGCCAATCGGCACATAGACTAAGAGTTGAGAAAGAATCCGATGATATATGCCTGTAACACTTTCTAGAGAATTGTACTCGAAGTAGAGAAGGGATCAGCATCCCTAGAAAATTGCTAGCGCATTGGGAACACCTGCAGGTAGTAGTGGTGAGGGACAATCGTCGGAAGGAAAGCAAGAAATCTAGGCTAGTGGAGCACCACCTCATCATTTCCTTGTGCAAGGATTATAGGGTATACCAAAAGTGCAACCAACCCCATCTGCGGAAAGTAAGGTTGGTGAAGTAAGCATTGGTTTCGGTGACAGTGTGGAAATTTTCATTAGCAGTTTGTGGAATTTTGGTGGAACCTCGGATAATTCTGAGGTCGGTTTGCAGAATTGGTGAAAGTTCTACTCTCGGTTCTGATTTTGAGGGAACCAGTGTATTGTTGAATGAAAGTTTTGGTGAAAAGCTTACTGTAGAGGCCAACTACGAGGAAGGGCAGTTGGGTGTAGGCGTGTGGAAACTACACAATAATATCTGATTACCGGAGAATGTGCAAGATGACGGGACAACACAACATCAATTAGGTTTAACTAGTTCAAATCATTTGGCAGTAAGATTTCCTCTTGGTTTAAACACCATGAGTGGTTCGCAACAACAACAACAACACAAACAACAAGAGCAACAACAGCAGCAGCAGCAGTAGCAGGCCATACGACCACGATTGGTACCCGCTGGAGTTACGTATACAAAATTCATGTCATTCATGAGAATTGCCCTTGTCTTAGTTGAACTTTGCAAAGCAATTTGCCAATTTCTACCAAATTACAACTTCACCCAGACCCAGTGGAACTCCGATCAATCGGGTGAAGGAAGATCCCTTCCACCACCCAGATGCCATTTTTTGCAGTGAGATTGGACATATCCGAAGATATTGTAAAGAGGCGGCCGAGTATGATAAACGAAGAAAAGAGCGACAACATCCAATGGCCAACATGGTATATATTTCAGTAGTAGATACTCAAGCGGCAGTAATTCAAACATGGTCCCGCAAGAAATTACAACTACCTACTAAGATTTCTGAGCCTGACATTCGAGAACAACAGAGAGTCTTTACCAAAGCTAGTACATGGGCAAGTCAAGAACCAATAGTTTTTCCTGTTCCAGTACCTGTGGCCCAGCAGTCGGCACCGAATCTACCACAAGAAGAATCGAGTCCGGTGAAAGTTCCGTTAGAGAGTCCACGGAATTTGGTAACAGGTACGTTGAATTTTGACTCGGTGTGGAATATTCTATCGCAGGCCTCTATTACAATATCATTGGGGCAACTTTTAGCCTTGATTCCGGGTGTACGATAATAATTCCAGCAACAAGTTTGTCCAAGATCTTGGTGTACACCTGCTATGACCATTATTAGTCCAAAAACTAATCCTACGGTGGACCATGCTATTCCTTTAATTACAGTATGGTATAAAAACCAAAAAATTACTCGAGTGTTAATTGATGGAGGCTCCGGTGTGAATATTGCTACGGACGCACTTTGTAAAAGATTAGGATGGACTCAAATTGAACCTGTTCACTTTTTCGTGAGAACTGCTGATCAATCAAGGATCTAGTGGGCTTGGTGTAGGATATACCCATTACTCTTCAAGGAGCGGTGTTCAAAATGACTTTTGTGGTCCTAGAATTACCTGACTCAAGTTTGGATTATAATTTGCTGCTTAGGAGGCCCTGGCTGAAACAAGCCAAAGTATTGAAGGATTGGTTAGCACACAAACTTATTTTCAAAAGTAACCACCAGATGTATGTAGTTCAGTTGGATGCAATGAAGCCATGCAACCTCCATGCTTGACCCTACGTAGCCGAACCTGTGCATATGTTGGATGGACTTTCAGATGATGAAGAAGAAGCTTTTCTCAATGCTAACCAGGATTTGCTCGCCTTGGGAACAGTCAACTTACAAGCGGTTATAGAAGAAGGGGACCTAGCTATGGATCAAGCTTTCAATGCCCAGATTTTCCACCATTTATTTCAGTCACCTGAGGATATACCCATGCCATGACAAATTTATGTACCGGAAGATCAAATTATCACCTGGAATCTTGGAAATGAGGATACATCATGACTAGTCAAGATTAAGGCAGGGTTACTAAAAACTTTTCAAAATGAACTACTACAGTTGTTGGCAGAGTTGCAAGATGTATTTGCGTGGGACTATTGAGATATGAAAGGGTTGGACCCTCGCATCTATCAACACCGTGTGATGCTCAAGCCGGATGCATGTCCAATAAAGCAACCTAGTTATTGCATGAACCCTAATTATGCTACTCAAGTGAAAGCGGAATTGGATCACTTGCTGAAAGTAGGTTTCATCGTTCCCATTGAGCATGCGGAATGGATTTCACCTATTGCTATCCTCCCAATGAAAAATAAGCAGTTGCCTATCTATGTGGATTACCGAAAATTAAATGCGGTGACCGTACTGGATCCCTTCCCACTTCCCTTTTTAGATACAATGCTTGATGATGTTGCTGGATGAGAAATGTATTACTTTTTGGATGGTTACAGTGGCTATAATTAGGTGTGCATGGCTGGAATGGATATACCAAAGACTACATTTATTACAAATTGGGGTGTATATGTGTGTACGGTGATGTGGTTTGGTCTTCACAATGCTCCTAGTACCTTCCAATGATTGATGGAGAGTGTTAATCTCCAAAATAACAAGCTACTCTTGAAGTTAGAGCACCTCTATATCAAGAGTAACTCAAAACCTTCACAAATTTGGAGGATCAATACTCAATTTCCAAAATCCTGAACAAACTGTGAAGAAGGTGACTACCTAGAAAGTTTGCTGCCCATAACTCACTCAATGACTTATCAAATGTGTAAAGTTTTTTATAAAACTTTTTATAATGTGTTGCCTATAGTTTGCACACCTCCTCCAAGTTAAATCATTCCAAAAGACTCAGTAGATCTTGAGAAATGAACTTAACAAGTCACCTATGTCTAAAACTATAGTTATTTATAGTCGACTTTGACACCTACAACTTCTAAAGCTTGGTTCTCTCAAACTAGAAGCCGTTTAATCAAATGCTTTCAGCCATAGGTAGCTTACCTTCCAACTTAAAGAATGAGTGCTTGCTTGCACAAAACGTTACACTGTGGAAGGAGAACTGACCAAAACATTAGCATCGAATTTTGTGCCTCCTGCAACTTCTCTTCTTTACATTTACACATGTAAATGTTCCTACACTCAATTCTCTCAACCTGATCACAACTAGAAGCTGAAAATTTGTATAGAGGTCAATCAACTATAGACTTAGACGTGTACAAAAGCATTTCACAAAAGATTCAACAAAGAAGGAGAACTCTCAGAAATATCGGGCACAACTTTTCTTCATTTCTGGAAAACTTTACATCTGAGTGACGAGAGAGATCTTACTCACTTTCTAAAATGTCTAGTGACTCATACAACTTCTAATTTCTCTATTCACATGCTCTCTCATATTTTCCCCGACATTTTCCTTGTATATATGGGCAAATATGTACAAGTTCTTCACCATATAGAAGTATAAGTGAACTAACTCTAAATTAATGTACATATGTATACATATCTTCATTCTTTGAACATGTACTTTCTTCATGCTTCAGATCTTGATCTTATCTTCAATCCTTGACTTCAAAACTTCATCAAAACTTCAATTGTTGATTGCCTTGCACCAACAGCTCCCCCTCAATCATCAATTGAGGTTTTCTCTATCTTCTTTATGCCTGCCATGTCTTTGAGTCTTTGTAGCTTTGGTCCATCCAAGATTTTGGTTAGCATATCAGCTATCTGATCTTTTGTTGAAGTATGTATAACTTCAATCTCTTTATCCATCACCTTCTCTCTTAGAAAATGATACTGAATTTCAATGTGTTTAGTCCTGGCATGAAAAACAGGATTAGCAGCTAAATACAATGAACTCATGTTATCTCCATGAATAGTGGGTGTACTCTGAATGATGTCAAAACTCCTTATAAGAGTCTTAAGCCATATCACTTCCTTTGCAGCTTCCACCATACCTTTGTACTCAGCCTCTATGGATGATAAAGCAACTGTGTGTTGCTTCTTTGAACACCATGAAATTAACTTATCTCCCACATAACACAAGTATCCATAAGTTGATCTCCTATCATCAAGATTACATGCCCAATCTATCACTATAAATCTTGATGTTTATATCTGATGTCAAACCATAATACAAACCTTCTTTGATTGTACCCTTAATGTACCTCAACACTCTTTGTCCTGCAACCCAATGTTCTTTTCTAGGACAATGCATGAATTGAGACAATACTCCAACTACATATGACAAATCAGGCCTAGTTAATGTAGCATAGATCAGACTACCAACCAAACTTTGATATAGCTTCATGTCTTTGAACTCTTATCCTCCATATATGCTCAATTTTTGATTCACCTCCATTGGAGTACTCAGCAATCATCCATTTTAAACTTGATCAACAAGTTTTTCAAATACCTTTCTTGAGTTACATACACTCGATGTTGAGTGTATGAGATCTCCATGCCCAAGAAATATGACAAGTCTCCCAAGTCACTAATCTTGAACTCTTTCTCCATTTGCTTCTTTAGGCTTTGAATGCCTTTCTCATCTGTACCTGTAAGAATTATATCATCAACATATATGCACATGTAAATGAAATCATCATCACTTGCTTTAACAAGCAAGCTACTATCTGCTTTAGATACATGGAAACCAAGTTCTTTCAAGAACTTCACAAGTCTATAATTCCATGCCCTTGGGTAGCCATAGAGATTTCTCCCTTAAAGATATGCTTCCATTCTAAGTGACCAAATTGAGTAATTAGATTGATCCATATTTTTCAATGGATGAAGGAAATTCATCTCCCATGTTGCATTGATGTAACTATGAAACCACTCTGAGAAGATGGTTGGATACAATCCAGAGATGAGCCAGTGTTGCAATACTCATGGTCTACACCTCTCAATGTCACTTCACAAAACCTTAGTAGAAACCTTTAGCTTCCTAAATATGCATTTAGACACTATTTACCTTGGGGAATCATTTTCGATTGATTGTACTAAAATAAATAACTTACATATAGGAGAACTCTGAAAAACTTGCTATTTCTGGACTTGAACCTCTCAGAAAACATATTCTACCTCTCACTCTCTAATAACGATTGACTAGAGACATGTTAGCCACCTCTAATTCAAGAGCTTAGCTTACTATTCCAAGTTATTTCACTAATTTAGAGTGATTATACACTGAGGAATTAGTTTAAGAGCGTAGGTGGTGTAATCCTGACATTTCGAGAGGAAGACAATGTGCAGACATAGTTAGCTTGTATGATTCATAACTCAAGATCTAGTGAACCAAATGTAATGCAAGTTGGTATGTAGCAACTAGACGGATCACCTTAACTATATCAAGTGAAAGTAACTAAAATCATTAAGTACCTGCAAAGAAATTGATCAAACAAAATCTCTGAAATGAAGAGGTTGCAACAGAGATTAGTAGACAAAGATCATCATGAACAAATGAATCAAATTCTATGTGCTAATGAATTTATTATACAAAGGAGATGTATTGGACTTACTCATACATATTTGAGCTCAATGTATGCTTCAACCATGAGGCTCAATGTCTCTCTTTTCTCTGTCATATCCCACAACTAAAAGTCACCTCTATTTATACACATAGAGAGAATTTGATTTTTGAATTTCCCTCACCTAAAAGTGTTCCTACACTTTAGGTGTTGATTGATTTGATTCCAACCACCACATAGTTGTGGTTCTTGGCTCTTAACATTATGAGATTCTTTATCTCATGTCCTTTTACGTTTATCTAGTGAACTAAAGTCCAAGACTTTTACAAGAGGTATTCATATGCCATACACATGTGAGCCAAAATGATTATGTGAGAAGTTTTGATGATTTGGTTAAGTATCCAGGCTTTCCAAATGTATCAACATGGTCAAGGCATGCCAATGTGCTACATGATTGAGGCAAGGATAATATCTGGGAAAAAAAAGGAAGAGAGTTGGAACAGATAGTTTTAGAAGAAGGAACAAATCAATTGGATTACATGTAAACCCAAGAGCACTCAAGTGCTTATGTATCTTGTTATACCATGTGAATGGAGCTTGCTTAATTCCATACAAATCCTTATGCAAGCAAAAAAACATATTCTCTTGACCTTTGATGGAAATTCCAAGAGTTTACCTCACATAGACCTACACGATCCATACAAAGACACATGCAAGCGGTAAGTGTTCATATATTTAGCTAGTGATGTATGTGAACACACTAGGACTAATGGGGCACTTTTTTCCCTCTTTAGGAGGTTTTTTCCCCCAGCTTCTGTATATGCCTATAGCCCTAACAGGTCACTTATCTTTCTACATTCTAGTGGTAATACAGTCACTATTGTGTGTTGTGCTCCAAGCTTCTTCTTCTTCCTTGTTTTGTTCACGTGCTTTTGCAAACCTCAAACTCCAACAATGGGTTTCAGAGCATGTCCCCGCTCCATCCAGGGCATCGTCGACACCCCTCTTGTCAGAGTCTCAGAATCACACAAAATCAAGTGAGCATACATAGTGTGAATATGAGATCAAAACATCTTCGCTCTATGGTATCGAAATCGTGATCTGAGCTCGTTTCGGGCTCGAAATGCACGATCATGGTGCTTGTGTAGGTGATTTCATCTTTTTTGCACAAACGATATATACAAGTTTTGGTTCACCAGTATAAACATCTCAAAGTGTGCTATAGGTTTACCAAAACTCGAATGTGTCATGTATTGGTTGCAAAAAGACTATGGAATATGAATCAGGGTGTTGAAGAACTTCCTATTACACTTGCAGACATAGTGGCTAAAGGTGATGGAGACAACATTGAAGATGATGATATTCTTCATGTTCCTCTTCGTGTTGCAATTCATATTGCTCTTACTATAGAGCAGATTCATTGAGATGGCCATTATGGGAAAAAATGGACCCTGCATGGGCCTTTTAGATTAGAGAGGGATTAGTGATGGACCAATCAGAAGAGGGTGGTGGCCATAGTCTAGGTTGTTAAACTAGGCTAGGTATAGGCTTCCCTTGGTTTGTGCTAGTCAAAACCACATAAACAAGTGAAAATTCATGGTTTTGTTCCTCACGTAGTTTTTGAAAGACATGTGATTCAAACTCAACCCTTGGATTTCCTTCAAGATTCAATGGCTAGGAATAATTCTTAAGAACTTGGCCACTTAAATTATAGCCCTTAGATGTTGCTTACATCTAATGGATGTGGCTGCTCCCAAAAGAAAAAAAGACACCTTCAATTTGGGTCATTCGATCTTGAGAAAAATGAATGGGTGAGATTTGATCCTTACATGGACTACTTCCTGTTCAATCCACACCATCAATCCTCCACCACATCCAATGGTCAAGAAGCTGCATGGATCCCGAACTTCTTTCTCTCTCCTACCACAAATTTTCGTGATCTTGTCTTTTAGTAGGATTCTATGAATCTATTTTTTCTTTTAGTGATAGTAGATAATCTTTCAATCTTCACCATCAAAATCAAATGCAATCTGACAGCTGAGATTACACGCAAATTGCAATATTATCTTCTCTCTCTTCGTGTGGATTTTGTTATTTTGTTGTTTATCAATAGAGACTGTGGTCTTATTTTGTCTTCTAGCACCTATTTTTTTCCATTTGATCTTGACCATACAATCAACAAATGCAATGGCTTAAAATGCATGCGAATTCTTTGTTTAAAGATTCTTCTTTTTTATTATTTATCTTAACCGACAATACCACTAGTGGTATTTCCAAATCTCTTAATCACCTTGATTAGCCATTGTAACTCATTAAAATTAGGAATCTTTACAAGGCCCATGCAAGGCTCACTTTTTCCCCTAATGTAGAGATGCTCAGGCACATGCATTGATAGCCTTGTCTGTCGAACTGCCATTATTCCTCACATTCGCTCTTGCACAATAGCTAAGGATGCTTGGGATACACTTACCACTTTATATCACACAAGGAATGAGGATCATGTTTCCTACCTCCAAAAATAGTTAGAGAGTGAGCACATAAATGAAGGAGATTCCATGGATAGGTTTCTAACAAAGATCAAAGATTTGAAGGAACACTTGATTTCTATCGATGAGGGATTGCCTGATAGTTCACTTGTGTAGACTCTTTTGAATGGTCTTCCTGATTTATATCAGAGTTTTGCTTCTACTCTCTGTTTGATGATGAAAGGCAATCCAAATGCCTTAACATTTGAGGAGTTATTCTACGTTCTATTGCAGAAAGATCAGTCTAGGCAGAACAGGTCCATTATGCATGTTACAGATCAAGCTTTCTTGGCTAGTTAGAAGGGCAAAGAAAAATGGAGCTCTTCTACTAGTAAGCAAAAATTTGCTTATTCTACAAAATCAAAGAAGGATGAGAGAGACGAGAAGAAAATAGAAAAGCAAAAATTGTTTTGCAAATACTGTAAATGAAATGATCATGTCATAAAGACTTGTCCAGAAAATTGTCACATGTGCCAACAACACCTCTTATCCCATCATGGGAGTTGGTAAGATCATTCTTACTACTACTGATGGTAGTTCTTTTACATTGTTGGATGTTTTGTTTGTGCCATGGATTAAGAAGAATCTCTTATCAATTTCAGCTTTAACCAAGATTGGCCTTGTTGTGAATTTTGTTGATGTCGGATGTACAGTTTGTAGTGTTTCAACGGCGATGCACCACAGTGCGCTCTCCTTCTCGAGAGCTCCACGACGATATGCTCGGAGTAGAAAATCGATCTCCTGAGGCTGTACACAGTACTCCGCACAAAGGCTACAAAATACACAGAAAACACAGTACACAGGAAGCACGAAGACAGCCTTCTTAGGTCTTACAGATGCGGTCGAACTTACAGTCCGTGACTAACCAGGCCACTATATGTTTTATTAAAGAACATATACAAAGAAGTGTCCGATGGCCATTTGGCCTTTCACATGGACACTAACGGTAACAATCTCCCACTAAAGGCCAATATGGCCAGAGTAACTATGGGAGAAAAAATAAAGAATGATAAAGAATACCTGAATGTAAGTATACAAACTATACCTCCCACCTGATGGGCATGTTACACAGTATACAAGTGACTGCATAAGATCAAGAATCAAGTAACCCCCATCAAGTGACAACAGTGTCGAAAGCTATCATGTGGTAGAGCTTTAGTCAAAGCATCTGCAGCATTATCTCGAGTGTGAACCTTTTCAAGAATAATGCTCTCAGTGGCTAAGCAATCTCTAATGAAGTGATACCTCACCTCAATGTGCTTGGTCTTTGCATGATAGACCGAATTCTTAGCCAAAGCAATGGCACTCTGACTATCACTGAGCAAGTGAGGTACATGCTGAGGTAAACCCATATCACAAGCAAGAAGAGAAAGCCACAATGCTTCCTTACATGCCTCACTTGCAGCAACATACTCTGCTTCTGTGGTGGAAACAACTGTACATTCTTGAAGACGAGATCTCCAAGAGATAGCACCTCCAGCAAAATGAAAAATGTACCCTGATGTAGACTTACGATTGTCTACACAACCAGCATAGTCAGAATCTGTGTAACCAATAATGGATGCTTTCCCTCTACCTAAGCATAGACACTTGTCCTTAGTGCCACTCAGATATCTCAAAATCATTTTGACCGCTTCCCAATGTTTCTTGCCAGGATTAGACATATATCTGCTCACAACTCCCACTGCAAATGCAATGTCTGGTCTCGTAGCTACCATAGCATACATGAGACTACCAACAGCAGACTGATAGGGAATTTTGGTCATGAATTCCTCTTCCTCATCTGATTTGGGGCAGTCATCCTTGCTCAATTTCACATATGTGGGTAAAGGTGTACTCAATGCCTTTCCACCCTGCATATTGAATCGGTGAAGTACTTTGGATATGTACTCACTTTGAGACAAGTATATGCATCTTTTACTCCTATCACGAGTAATGTGCATGCCAAGAATATGTTTGGCATCCCCCAAATCCTTCATATGAAATGTCTGACTCAACTTCTTTTTGAGAAGTGACAAATCATAAGAGGACTTCCCAGCAATCAACATATCATCGACGTAAAGTATCAAGCATATCAAGCTGCCATCAGAACATCTCTTTGTGTAGAGACAATGATCCTCGTTGCTCCGAGAATAGCCTTGGGACTTCATAAAAGCATCAAACTTTTGGTACCATTTTCTAGGAGACTGTTTAAGTCCATACAAGCTCTTCTTGAGCTTACAAACTAGACTTTCCTTGCCATGAACTACATAACCCTCTGGTTGTTCCATATAGATCTCATCTGTAAGATCTCCATGCAAGAATGCTGTTTTCACATCCATTTGGACTAGCTCTAAGTCCTCCATTGCAACGAATCCAAGCAACATGCGCAAAGTAGTCATCTTGACCACTGGAGAGAAGATTTCCTCAAAATCAACACCATGTTGTTGCTTAAAACCCTTTGCAACAAGTCGTGCTTTATATTTTGGAGAAGCACTATCTGATGTGAATTTCAGCTTATATACCCATTTACATGGTAAAGCTTTTCTGCCCTTTGGCAAAGGTACTAAGTCCCAAGTACCATTCTTGTGAATAGAATCCAACTTACTCTTCATGGCACGCTCCCACTTGACATGATCCTTTGTCTGCATAGCCTCTTTGTAGCAAGAAGGCTCACCGGCATCTGTTAGCATAACAAAATCTAAACCTGGAACATATCTATCAGGTGGATATGAGACACGTGCAGAACATCTCAATGGTTGCTGAACAGGAACATGTGTAGACTGATCTGAATGGACATTCTCTTGAACATCCCTATGTGCAGCATTTCTATGCATGCTAACCGAAGGACTAGTATCCTCAAACACCACTCTTCTCACTTCAACCTCCTTAATGGGCTGTTTATGCATCTTAGACTCATTAAAAATGACATCACTACTTCTGATCACTGACCGTGTTTTAAGATGAAGCTCGAGACAATCTTTCTTTCCAAAAGCTATAGGTATTGTATTCTGTTATTTAATACAGACAAAGCATGGTGACACATTATAAGATCCATTATTTTTACTACATTCATCGGATCCACTCTTTTTTTATGTAGCTAGAGAAAATGGAGTACATATATCTTAATTATTCTCGAAAATAGTTTGAGATACTTGAGTAGAAATATCATAACGATCCTCTAGTGTCATTAATGCATCTACTCGTTCTTGCTTTACACCTGGACTAATTAAAAAGTGTTGTGAACTACTCATGCTTTTTTATCTTTTTGACGTGATACCTTGAGATTTACATTTGTCTGCATAGCTTGCAAACTATACCCATATATCACTGTCTACATTAGAGCATCTTGCCACATTATTACCTTTACTAAAAAGGGGCTCTTTTATTCGAATTGCATTTCCTACATAATGATGTCCACAACATTTGCATTATATTTTTTTGGAGATTGTTTTACCCTCTTAATGAATAATCACATATGAATTTTGTTTTCCCTCTCCCATAGTGCTTGCTTTATGAAGACTTTATATCTAAAAAAGATGATAAAACTCAATATCAAATAAAATTTACATGCCACTAAATAGAATCTTAAAATTTATACATACTACTCTGATCTCTCTTAAAGTTTTTAGATCTACAATCTATTAAAGTTCTCAATCATACAAACGCATTCTCTTGTGAAGTAAGAATCAATGTCAAGTAGAAAATCACAATAGATTTTAATTCTCAATCATAAGCACACATACAATTACACATACCACTGTGAAGTAAGAATCAATGTTGAGTCAAACAATTACAATGGATTTTAATTCTCATGAATCATACACACATACGCTTACACATATTATTGTGAACTAAGAATCCATGTTGAGTAAAACAATTACAATAGAGTTTAACTCTCAATCATACACACACATACACTTACACATATTAATGTGAAATAAGAATCAATATTACGTGAAAAAATCACAATAGATTTCAATTCTCAATTATACACACACATACTATTGTGAAGTAAGAATCAATGTACTCAAACATTTACAATAGATTTTAATTTTCAATCATATTGTATACACACAAATACAATTAAACACACTATTCACTACAAGGAATATGGGCGTATAATGACGGTTAAGGTGACACAATTTTGTCGCTATAAAATTGCAAAATGTGTCGTAATGAGTGTCACGCACCCACCATCGATTAAATGACGAGCCAAACGACGTTTTTTGCGACTTGTGGCACGACGCGGTCTGTGATTCTTGCATAGAGCGTCGCTAACACGATGGTTTTAAATAGCATCGCATAAGCGATGCTTTTTGGCATCGCATAAGCGAAGCTAAAACAAGTCACTTATGCGATGCCAATTGCAATGATTTTTTGATGTGTAGCATCGCTTACACGACGGTCTGTTGACGGAAAAAAATTAAAATGTTGGAGGCTCTTCGATCGGCATTTTCATGCATCTGATCGAAGAGCTCTCCAACATTTGCAATTGACTACGCTTATGCGCTGAAGCAAGTATATGCAGAATTGTTGTTTTGCCTAAGCTCTCTCTTATTGTATCCCTCTGTCTCTATTTCTCTCTTTGAATTCTCTCTCTCTCTCTCTGCTTTCTCTCTTTATTGCAGGTTATTCAAGAAGCTAACCAAGCAAAAAGTATGGCTAACTATTGTAAGTACAATTTCTATTCTTTGTATATCATTTGAATTGTGTTATTTTCATTAAATAGCATACTGACACTTATTGATATGCACTTATACACTTCTACATGATGAAGATGCACTTTCACACATATACACATGCACATACACACACATATATACACATAGATACATGTGCACATACACTTAGACATACACACATATACACATGCATATGCACAAACATTTCTACAACCACATAAAAAGACTTACATGCATGCATTATTGCATATATATATATATATATATATATATATATATATATATATATATATATATATATATATATACACACACACACACATACACACATTAACATATACGCAAATACATGTATATGCACATCCACATGCATGCACATTCACATGCATGCACATCTATGCAAATGGAAATGCATCCACATACACATGCATGTTTCATACATATACACATGCATATACATACATTATACACATATATACACATATATATGCACATACGTGCACACACATATACACATGCACACACACATGCACATACCTACATATACACATATATATTCACATACACACATATACACATAGAGTTACACATATACATGCACATACATATACACACACATACACATGCACATGCACGTACTCATACACACATATACACTTACACATGCACATGCACATGCACATACATACATATACACACACATACACATGCACATACATACATATACACACACATACATATACACTTAGGTACACACATATGAATGAATTATATAATTAAAGTATTAAAACACATATACACATGCACACACACATGCACATACCTACATATACACATGTACATGCACATACACACATATACACATAGAGTTACACATATACATGCACATACATATACACACACATACACATGCACATGCACATACTCATACACACATATACACTTACACATGCACATGCACCTAACATACATATACACACACATACACATGCACATACATACATATACACACACATACATATACACTTAGGTACACAAATATGAATGAATTATATAATTAAAGTATTAAAACACATATACACATGCACATACCTACATATACACATATACATGCGCATACACACATATACACATAGAGTTACACATATACATGCACATACATATACACACACATACACATGCACATGCACATACATACATATACACACACATACACATGCACATACATACATATACACACACATAAATATACACTTAGGTACACACATATGAATGAATTATATAATTAAAGTATTAAAACACATGCTTAATATAAACAATAATAACAATCAATAGAACAAAACTCTTCATTACTGAATACCATACACACAATTCAAAACATAATTGAAATGAAAAATATATAGATAATATATATATATATATATATATATATATATATATATATATATATATATATATATATATATATATATATATATATATATATATATATATATATATATATATATATATATATATATATCAATGTAAATACATATAATCTAATTTCATAATCAACTAAAATCCTAAGCATCATCATCATGATCATCCTCATCATCATCAGTATCATGATCATCGTGATCATCCTCACATATGTATGCATGTATGTGTATGTGTGTGTATGTCTATCTTTGTGTGTGTGTATGCATATATGTGTGTGTATGTGTGTGTGTATGTGTGTGTGTATATGTGTCTCTATGTGTGTATGCATGTGTATGTGTGTGTATCGATCATTATGTGTGTGTGTCTATGTGTGTATGTGTGTGTATATGTGTGTGTGTATCTATGTGTATGTGTGTGTCTATGAGTGTGTATGTGTTTATGTGTGTGTATGTGTCTATGTGTGTGTATGTGTCTATGTGTGTATGTGTATGCATGTATGTATGCATATGTGTGTGTATGCATGTGTATGTGTGTGTATGCATCATTATGTGTGTATGTGTCTATGTGTGTATGTTTGTGTGTGTATATGTGTGTGTGTATGTGTATGTGTCTATGTGTATGTGTCGCTACGCGTCTATGAGTGTGTATGTGTTTATGTGTGTGTATGTGTCTATGTGTGTGTATGTGTCTGTGTGTATGTGTATGCATGCATGTATGCATTTGTGTGTATGTGTGTGTATGCATTATGTATGCATATGTGTGTGTATGCATTATGTATGTGTATGTATGCATGTGCATTATGTATGCATGTAAGTATGTATGTATGCATATGCATATGCATTATGTATGCATATGCATATGCATTATGTATGCATATGTATGCATGTATGTGTATGTGTGTGTATGTCTCTCTATGTGTGTGTCTATGCATATATGTGTGTGTATGTGTGTGTGTATATGTGTCTGTATGTGTGTATGCATGTGTATGTGTGTATGCATGTGTATGTGTGTATGCATCATTATGTGTGTATGTGTCTATCTGTGTATGTGTGTGTGTATATGTGTGTGTGTGTGTCTATGTGTATGTGTGTGTATCTATGAGTGTGTATGTGTTTATGTGTGTGTATGTGTCTATGTGTGTGTATGTGTGTATGTGTACGCATGTATGTATGCATATGTATGTGTATGCATGTGTATGTGTGTGTATGCATCATTATGTGTGTATGTGTCTATGTGTGTATGTGTGTATGTGTGTGTGTATGTGTGTGTGTATGTGTGTGTGTCTATGTGTATGTGTCGCTACGCGTCTATGATTGTGTATGTGTTTATGTGTGTGTATGTGTCTATGTATCTCTATGTGTCTATGTGTGTATGTGTATGCATGTATGTATGCATATGTGTGTGTATGCGTGTGTATGCATTATGTATGCATATGTGTGTGTATGCATTATGTATGTGCATGTATGCATGTGCATTATGTATGCATGTAAGTATGTATGTATGCATGTAAGTATGTATGTATGCATATGCATATGCATTATGTATGCATATGCATATGCATTATGTATGCATATGCATATGCATTATGTATGCATGTATGTGTATTTGTGTGTATGTCTCTCTATATGTGTGTGTGTGCATATATGTGTGTGTATGTGTGTAGGTGTGTATGTGTGTATGTGTGTGTGTATATGTGTGTGTATGTGTGCATGCATGTGTATGTGTGTGAATGCATCATTATGTGTGTATGTGTGTGTATATGTGTGTGTATGTGTGTGCGTGTCTATGTGTATGTGTGTGTGTCTATGAGTGTGTATCTGTTTATGTGTGTGTATGTGTCTATGTGTGTGTATGTGTCTATGTGTGGATGTGTATGCATGTATGTATGTATATGTGTGTGTATGCATTATGTATTCATATGTGTGTGTATGCATTATGTATGTGTATGTATGCATGTGCATTATGTATGCATATGCATTATGTAAGTGTATGTATGAATGTGCATTATGTATGCATATGTGTGTGTAGGCATGTAAGTATGTATGTATGTACGCATATGCATATGCATTATGTATGCATGTATGTGTATGTGTGTGCATGTCTCTCTATGTGTGTGCATGTCTCTCTATGTGTGTGCATGTCTCTCTATGTGTGTGCATGTCTCTCTATGTGTGTGTGTATGCATATATGTGTGTATGTGTGTGTATGTGTGTGTATGTGTGTGTATGTGTGTGTGTATGTGTGTGTGTATATGTGTGTGTGTATGTGTGTGTGTATGTGTGTGTATGTGTGTATGTGTGTGGATGTGTATGTGTATATATGTGTGCATGTGTATGCATTATGTGTGCATGTGTGCATGCAACATTATGTGTGTATGTGTGAATATGTGTGTGTATATGTGTGTCTATTTGTGTGTGTATGTGTGTGTGTCTATGTGTATGTGTGTGTGTGTATGTGTATATGTGTGTGTATGCATATGTATGTGTGTGTAAGTGTGTCTGTGTGCGCATACCTGGCTTCAACGAGATGCATGTCTTTGTCTCTCGCTCTCTCTATCTCTCGCTCTCTCTATCTCTCTCTCTCTCTCTCTCTCTCTCTCTCTCTCTCTCTCTCTCTCTCTCTCTCTCTCTCTCTCTCTCTCTCTCTCTCTCTCTCTCTCTCTCTCTCTTTCTCTCTCTCTCTCTCTCTCTCTCTCTCTCTCTCTCTCTCTCTCTCTCTCTCTCTCTCTCTCTCTCTCTCTCTCTCTCTCTCTCTCTCTCTCTCTCTCTCTCTCTCTCTCTCGTTCTCTTCTTTCTCTTGCATCCAAATCCCTGCACAAATGTGCTTGGAGAAATCAAATTTTCTTTTAAACATTTTAGAGCATCGCTTATGCGACGCTCTAGAACACAGGAGGTCGCATATGCGATGCTATCCAGTTTGCCAACGTCGCAAATAACATCGTTAGTTAGCGACGCTATTTGCGATGTGCACATTTAGCGTCGCATAAGCAACGCAGGCATTGCTTATGCGACGAATGCCCATAAAAAAATATCCAAAACCAGCATCGTCGCTTATGCGACGCTAGCGTCGCATAACGGTGCTCATTTTTTTTCAATTCCGGAGCATCACCATGTCCCCCTATTTCTTGTAGTGATTGTGAAATAAGAATCAATGTTGAGCCAAACAATTACAATAGACTTTAATTCTCCATCATACACCCATATACAATTACACATACTATTGTGAAGTAAAACTCATTGTTGATTCAAACAATCACAATGGTTTAATTCTGAATCATACACATACATACATTTACACATACTATTGTGAAGTAAGAATCAATGTTGAGTTAGACAATCACAATAGATTTTAAATTCTCAATCATATGCACATACACTTACACATACCATTGTGAAGTAAGAATCAATGTTAAGTCAGATAGTCACAATAGATTTTAAATTCTCAATCAGATGCACGTACACTTACATACACTATTGTGAGTTAAGAATCAATGTTAAGTCAGAAGATCATAATAGATTTTAAATTCTAAATCATAGGCACATACACTTACACATACTATTGTGAGGTAAGAATCAATGAAGTGAGACAATCACAATAGATTTCCATTCACAATTATACACTCATATGCACATACACATACTATGTGATGAAACTTCGTTCGATCCCTTTACAATTCAAGGATTTGAGAAGGTGCTAATAAGCCTACAAAACAAAGCCATCTAGAGACCTAGAAAGTTCTAGTTCACTTATTAATAGTTTCTCAACCCTTGAATTATAAAAAAGAAGATAAAACCTTTTCCAACAAATCCATTGGTTTTCCTATCACAATCATACACACACATACACATGCACATACAAAATAACATTAAATTTTCACTCACAATCATATGACATACAACCAAATAAATATACACATACTATTGTGAAGTAAGAATCAATATTGATTCAAAGAATCACAATAAACTTTTACTCACAATCGTACAGACACATACATATACTATTGTGAAGTAAGAATCAATGTTGAGTCAAACAATCACAATAGTTTTTAACTCACAAACAAAAATAGAAAATTCTATATTGTCTTAATACTAAAATTCTAAATATTTCTGATAAGAGCTTATACCTTCTTCTTTGTACGACACAATAAGTTCATAAAAAACAAAGCAAATCTTATGAAAAATGACTCTCAACCCATTACTTTATAGAAGAATATTTGACGAAATTATTTTCGATCAAGGAGATGTTCGATCAATATTTTTTTAATAAAAAAAGTTTTCGATCGAAAACATTCTCGATCAAAAATCTTTTCCATCAAAAGTGCTTCCAATTGGGAAACTGCCAAATTATTGTGCAAAAGGTATTTGCTCTTGTCAGAATAACCTGACATGGTAGTGAATACTTTAGTCAAATAATAAGGGTATGCTGTAAAATTATGTAATCATTCACGAATAAACAAATTGGTGAATAATGAATAATGCAACCTTGCCTTACTCAAATAGTTATCTTGTTAGCTCATACTTCTCTATATTTAGCCATTGCTCACTTCCTTAGTTTGTAGTGAGCTAATCTCCAACACAATGCTCTTTTGGTTCTACCTATGCATTTGAAGTGATTTCAATTGTATTTTTTTTTTTTGCATAGCATGTTTTAAGTGTGGTATAAGTTTCGTGATTGTAATTTGAGTTAGCATAGAGTAATGTTCCAAGCAGTGAAGGTGTGTCTCTACAGATATGTAGACAACAACAAGGGCAACTAGTCTCACTTGCAGAGGTTGGTTCTCCATGTTGGAGTATCCAAATTAGCTGTGTTAAAATGCCATGAATTGTTGAGAGTGTCTAGTTTCATTCTCAAACGTTTCATATTTTTTTGGCATTTATATTTTTACCTAGACCAAAAGCATTGAATTTGGGTCATTGGGGTAAACAACCTATGAGGGCCGTCAACCTTCCAAAGCTACATAGGGGTGTCGATTCATCCCCTAACAAAGAACTCATAGTTTGATTTATGTTTTTCTCAATAAGACTCAGTTGTAGCTTAGATTCATTTAAGTATCAATCTTCACCTATGAATCTTTGTATAACTATATAGAAGATGGGATTTATTATTTCCTTTGATCTTGATGAACTGATATTTTAGGATGTTTACTAATCCTATGCATGAGGATCCCTTTTAAAATTGATCATGAATCTCACGCAAAGTAATGCTTTGAATTACTGGATGCATCCTTTTAGCAAGATTAGCACATGGCTCACAACAAACTATGTTTATGGTATCTTTCTATTCTCCAACATCCTAGTGCCTTGGACTTTAGCATACCTTAATGTTGAATCTTTGAAACATTTTCTTTAAGATGTTGCTTGAATGTTAAAGTACCAATGATACGTATTCAAGATCACTCCTTGAAGTTGAATTCCTTCAATATTTATGTCTTAAGAGCTTGAATGAGAAATTCCCAAAGTTTCCTTTTGAGATATTTAATGGATATCTTTTACGCAAGTCCTTCTGAAGTTAACTTGGTATCTTTAAAGAATTTATTCTTGAAATTTATGGTTTTGTTAGGTGTGCCATTTGTTATTTTTGGTTGGATATACTATGGATTAAGGTCTAAATTCAATAATTTGAAGGGGCATGAAGTAGAGTGTGAATGGGTGCAAATGGAGGCGTGAAGAGCCAACACTTTATAATTAGAGGCTTTTTTGTAAGAAATATATGCACATTGGGATTCTTGCAAATTGCAAGCTATTGTTAATCATATCTATCTTTTATGTTCGTCTTCATTCTCTTAATGTACGTAAGAATGTATGCCTGATAACATGGCAGTGCAACTAATCCGTGTGACGTGAGGTTGAAATCCATTCCCCTAGCATGTGGCAACCTCCCCCCTCCAATCACGAAAACTTCGTGGTGACTGCTTCAATTGGCATATTTCTAGGCTCATCCAATCCGCATTCATCCTATCCAACAAATGAGACACAAATTCTCTCAATGAATGCATGTAAGGGAGGATATATCACCATTTTTTTAGGAATGGCTTGAACATAATCACTACCTTTTATAATGCATAAAAACTAGTGATAATAATGAGGGAGTTTCAAATGTAATGCATTCACACAATCATGTTTAAAGAGTCTCTTATGTTTGTAAAAGAGCATCTGAATGCTAATCCTAAGGATTGGGAGAATACACGAATGCTTCTTAGTATAAGAATATTGCATAAAAGCATGAGACACACTCATAAATGAGATAACAAGCTATACATAGGCACATGAATGAAGCATTTTTTCCATTCACTTTGGAGTCTAATCATAGTATGACATGATATGCTTATCTTCATGGATGTATCTTGATGGATGTAAGGACACTTTATAGACCACACACATTGTTTTTACCATGTTGCATGGGAGTTCTTTAAATTAGTAAGGTTGGGAAAATGTTGTTTTGATGGGAATATGTGTTATCAAATTAATTTTGTCTCTATGGTGGATAAATTAAACAAACCTTTCGATGATATGGTACACACACACATGCTATGGATGCTACTACTTGAAATAGTGATCATACGATTACTCTATTCGATATAGCATGTGCTATGCTAATGGATTGCATGTTGTCTCCTTTGCAAAATAGGGATGGTTGTGCTCAAACTTTCACCATGATGGTTGTGATTGATGATAATGTAGACTAGAAATGATGTTACTCCCACTATGGTGATAAATGATGCCAATAATGTTGTATCCTCCTCTCTTGATGATGATAAACATGACATTTTTGCATAACGAAATTCCTCATAATGATCTTTTGATGCGTGCTTCTTGTGATGATATGTTTGCGTCTTCTCATTATGAACTATGTAGAAAAGATGCCCTTTGAGTCAATGATAATGTTTATGACATGTATCCATGTGATGAAGGTTTGAATGAAGAAGAATTTGCTACAAATATAATTCCTTGTGCACATGACATGCCCATTTTTTACAAAAATTCGGATGATGATTCATTAAAAGGTAATGTATTTATTATTTAGCATGATGATATTGGTCCTACTTTTCTCATGAAATTGCTAAGAGTGAGAGTGAAGAAGTAGAGTCTACTAACCCCTATACCATATCATATCAAAATTCCTTTGTACGCAAGACTAAAAGTAAAAGCCTGTGAATGATGTGTGTGTCCCCTCCTCCCATCCATTATATCCCCTTGTATCAAAATAACAATGATCTGGAATGATCTAGTGTCGCTATGTGGCCATCATGCAACAATCATCCCCATTACCATTGAATATCTTAGGATATCCTGTGAGCTTGGGACCGTAGCTATGGCTCACCCTTGTCCCACACACACATAAAGTGGTCCTTGTGGAACAATGTCTGACACCAATTGTAAGCAAGTCTATAAGTAAAAGCTTGTGAATGATGTGTGTGTCCTCTCATCCCATCCATTATATCCCCTTGTATTCAAAATAGCAATGATCTCGAATGACCTAGTGTTGCCATGTGACCAATGCAACAGTCATCCCCATTACCATTGAATACCTTAGGATATTCCTCAAGCTTGGGACCTTAGCTATGACTTGCCCTTGTCCCATACACACATGGAGTGGTCCCTGTGGACCAATGTCGGACATTCTTAGAATACTGTACTACGAGGCACATAGGCATTCTAGTAGTACATCGCTTTATACATAGACATCTTAGAGAAGTTATGTATCTGTATGTATAGATCTAATTAATGTATTAAGAATTGTCTTGGAGATATTATTTTCTTTAGTATGTCAAGTCTAAATATATCTCCAAAACAATTTCTGAGTAGCTACAAAGAGCAATTCTTCTAAACCTATAACATCTGCTTAACTTGAGTTGATAGGCAGTCTGTATTAAGGTAGTTAATTGCTTGACCATTTAAGCTCTAATTGGAATGACCTATAGCTTCTTTGAAATCTTCTTTGAAATTTGCTAGACTCTACTGTGTGTGAAAAAAATTTATATTCATTGGATATCTAAGTTGTGAATTAATCAAGTTTTACTAAGAAGTTGTATGATAAGACAATTCTGGGATAGATTCACAAGCTCTTGTTGTAGAAAATTGTAGTCACAGTTTCCACAAAAGTAAAATATCCCCATGATCATATAATAATCTTAGATAGTGACATGTGTGAACACACCTACGAATTCTAGGCTACTTTTGCCCTTTGTAGATTTTTTTCTTTCTCCTTGATAGTTTATAATGTCTATAAACCTAAAGGGGTACTCATCTTTGTATATTCTAAAGCCATTGCAAAATCCAACAATGGGTATTAGAGCATGTCATTGCTTCTTGAATCATGTCATCCCCACACACCCCTAATCATTGTCTTAGAATGTTATGAAAACTCGTAAGATACGGTGATGTATACTTCGAAGCGAATCTCTTAGTAGATCTTTGTGCAACTCAAAAATAAATTTGAGCTCAATCTCCTCCCAATCTTTGGCTACTCCTCACTGAGAAATGGTAGGGCGTTTTTCATCAACAAGTGGCCTTGGAGTATTACCACCAACACACACAAGCCTTTCCCTATTAGGTAATTGCTAATCTTCAATCTCCATGGTTGATAGTTTTCTTTATCTAACTTCTCAATTTGATTGTTATTACCATCCATAGCCTTATGATGTGGTTTCCTACTCGCATTATTTGAATATGAGAATTTATAAACTTATTAAGTACATTTTTGTACCTTCTTAATGAGCTATAATATGCTCAATTTGGACATTGTTAGATATTACAAACAATATCTACAAAATAGACTACTTATTTAAACAATGAACAAACTTGACACATAAAGAGAAAATTGCATGTATCTCTTGATTCATGTAGATAATGAGGATGAAACGTTTTTGAAGATTGGATGCCATGAAGAACATGAGACAAATTTCCAACAGGTGTAATTTTGCAAAACTTGGAGGTTAAGAAGTACATGAAACAAACTCATTATGACAAACTATATAAGAGGAGCCTAATCTAACGAGAATATGGGAGAAGAGAGGGAGCCTTGGGGGTAGTTTCGGAATAGATATGACTCTCCTACATCATAAGAGTGCTCTTCCCTTTCCTCTTCTACTTGCACATAACTAGAGTGGTCCTTATATGCTGATTTACCCATGGAATAGAACTCAACTGAATCTTCACCTTCCAAGTTGACTCTTCATGTTCCTTGTTACTTGGCCTTCCATCTACCCTAGCTTTTGGTGCTTCAACTTCCTAGTTTGGATAACGTCCCAACTTTCATGACTTCTCGGAACCCTAGTTATCCTTTAGACCTTCACTTTAATGCTTGCACATGCCTTATGGTTGTCCATGAACCTTAAATTCTCAAGAATATTTTTAAGATGGTTCACTATGAAGTCAAGGTGCTCCATCTGAAATGAGGATTCAATCCCTCCCTTGGTGACCATCTTAGGAAGTAACTCTTTCATCTACATTTATATCATGAACTTTCACATCTACTTTGAGTGTTTTTCTATCATATATGCCCACCACTTTCTAAAATAGATCTAAATTTCTTTTCTCTTGGTTTTCTCTATGTGAGCTTGCTTTTGATTTTGATTGGAAAAATCTTAAGCTTCACCTTTCCTATGTTCGTTTTTTCATTGATACAAGTAAGAGTTATGAATAATTTCCCTCTTGTTTCTTTTCTTAATCTTTAGATATCTTTTTGTTGAGCTCATAAGATATTTTGACTACGTTTGATCACTTGAATCAAAAAAAGAGTGCAAGAGGATCCATTTGAAAAGTCTCTCACAACTTATTCTCAATTTCTTACTTCACCAAAGGCAAGGAAAAGAGGGCAGGCTAAACATGGAACTAGGGAGCCTTATAGGCCCTAACTAGAAACTAAAAGGATGTGTTGTATATTATGGAATCATGGAAGGTTAAATGGATTTTAATGTTTTAAATGGTCAGAAGGTTTTAATGTGGTTGTGTTTGATCTAGCAAGTGAAGAAGCATGAGGGCATGGATACAAGTGGATGCGCGTAAATAAATAAATTCAGAGACTAAATCGAAGACTTCTAGAATAGTTATATTTAGGTCTATCTTGTTGAAAAAGTAGTGGTTCACTTTAGAAAGCGACACCTTTTGTAAATAAAGTAGTTTTTCCTAAAAGACGCTTCTAAAAGTATCGGCCCTCATGTAACTTGTATTTTCAGGATGTAATAGAAATAAACCTATAAATATGTGTACTCTGAGAGACTCGTCCATCAGAGTACACGGGGGGAGATTGCACCCAATATCACATCGATTCTTTCTCTGTTTCTGATTCTTGTTTCGTCTTCTTTCTGCTTCTGTGTGTGCATGCGCTAAAGGACCTGATAACAGTGGTATCAAAGCCAGGTTTGTATCACTCGGGAGGAGATTGTTTGCCAAGGGGATTGTTTGTGTTCTCTGTTCACAATCTACATTTGCTTTGATTGCGTTCTTTGTTTGCGATCCGGATCCGGATCCGAATCCGAATCCATGTCCACGTCCGCTTCTGTCTCTGTCTCTGTTTAAGTTTTAGTGCCACTTCCAGAACCAGAACCTACGTTTACACCTACGTTTACACCTATGTTTACTCCTTCGGCTTACTCTAAGGCATCGACTAAGGCATCGACTAAGGAGTCGACTAAGGCATCGACTAAGGCGTCGACTAAGGCATCGACTAAGGCAAAGAACTTAGGCAATACATTGGCAACATTGGCACCCAAGGCTCCCTTGGCGACCGTTGATAGCCGTTGGCTATGCACGAGGCAATTTTAATTTTGAGTGGCAATAGAGAGTTTTAGACTCCCTAAGGTAGGAACATTTGAACCCACGACCTCCTACTTACAAGGGAAGTACTTTAACCACTAGTCCATCTCTTTGAGTTATCACTCTATCTCCCTTTTGTGATATTTACATCAACTTTCACCTCCCTCTTCCTTTTACAATTCCCAAGTTGAGCTCACACATGTGGAAGTGCCCATCGATTTTCTTAGGGGATTGCATCACAAAAAGGGCATAACGTTCACTATATAACTTGGATTTTAGCATATAATATATCGTTGGAAAGCTCTCGGAACAAGCTTTTTAACTAATCTATTAGATTGAGGATTCAACATAGTTTGAAAGAGGGATTTTGTTTTTTAGATATGGATCCTACAACAATGGAGCATTTTGGCAATTCACCTTTACCTGGGGTCTCACTCCAGCAACAATTAGAGATTATGCGACAAGAACTTCAAGCAACTCAACAAGCTATAAAAGAATATGATGCTATGCTTTAGCAAGTACAAAGTGATGATCGTAGCTTAATCGGAGTGGTGAAAGCGATTATCACTGCACAAGAAGAAGATGCAAGTTCCAAAATAGGTGCTAAGAACTTCCAATTTTTCTAGATTCGATGGACGAAAGGATGGCCGATTTGTCATGTCATGGCTCTTTCAATTCGATGATTTCTACTCCGATGAGTCATATTCAGAAAATGAGAAAGTCAAGTTTGCTACCAATTATTTGGTAGGAAGAGCTAAGTTTTGGTGGAATGATCTTTGTCATAGTGCAAATTGTCCAAGCACATGGAAGGCCTTTCAAGAAGAGTTTAAGGATTCTTTTCTACCTTTACAATTCAACCTACATGTTCGACAATTGTGGGCTACATTTACATGGATGGAAGGTGATACATTTACAACCTATATGGACCGGTTCTACCAATGCTTAGTAACTCTTCACTTGCTTGGAGATGTTTCCAATGATACTATGAAGAAGGGTTATGATGATGGGATAGATAAGGAGGTTCAAGCAAAGCTTCGCTCATGCTAGCCTACATCACTTCATGAAGCTATTGCCTTTGCTCATGATGCGGAGAATGAGTACCAATTGATTATCAAGAGGATTCGTTTGCAGCAGCCACATCAACAACAACAATCTTTTTGCTAGTCTAATGTTCTTTGATTATATGTAATGCATTTACACAGAATTTAGTATGTAGGATCATACTTAAGATATGAATATTGAATTATTTAAAATTCAATTATCACCTCACTATAATCATTTAATTTATGCATATCATTCCCAATTACATTAAACTTTCAGGTTTTCGATTCCATGCATGTGTTTTACATGGTTCATGCTTACTATTGTTCAGTGATGGGACATGCGACTGATCATCCATGTATATTTTTATATTTATCAACTGTGGTCAATTGCTTGTCAACTGGGAGGCATGTTGTATATTATGGAATCATGGAAGGTTAAATGGATTTTTAATGTTTTAAATGTCCAGAAGGTTTTAATGCGGTTGTGTTTGATCTAGTAGGTGAAGAAGCATGAGGGCATGGATACAAGTGGATGCACATAAATAAATAAATTTGAAGACTAAACTGAAGACTTCTAGAATAGTTATATTTTAGTGGTTTGCTTTAGAAAGCGATGCCTTTTGTAAATAAAGTAGTTTTTCCTAAAAGATGCTTCTAAAAGCGACGGCTTTCATGAAACTTCTATTTTCAAAACATAATAGAAATAAACCTATAAATTCATTTACTCTGAGAGACTCGTCCATCAGAGTACACGGGGGAAGATTGTTCCCAATATTGCGTCGATTGTTTCTCTGTTTCTGATTCCTATTTTGTCTTCTTTCTGCCTCTGTGAGCGTGCAGTGAAGGACCTGACAAAAGGATGAATAGTACATAGCTTTTATCTTATTTAAAATCTATAGGTTCAACCATGCAAGAGGATACTGATTTTTAAACTAAATCAAGTCCATGTATATTGTAACACAATCATAAAGAACCCTTTCAAGTGCATCAATAGTTGAACTTTTGCAATGGTGATGCACCACTGTCGACTCCCCTTCTTGAGAACTCCATGAAAATACTCTTACAGTAGAAAAGTGAGCTCCGAATGCCACACACAGTACTCCACACATGGCCCACAGATATATGCAAAAAACACACCATATGTGGGGAGCACAAACATAGATTTCTTAAGTGCTACAAATGAAGTCAAACTTAGAGTTTGTGGCTAACTATCCCACTATATATTTTATTAAAGAACATATACAAAAGTGTTTGATAGCCATTTGGCCTTTCACATGGACACCAATGGTAAAAATCGCCCACTAAAGGCCAATATGCCCAACATGACTATGGGAGAAAACTAAACAATGAGAAAGAATACCTAAGTGTAAGTATACAAAATATACCTCCCACTTGGTGGCATGTTATAGAGGATACAAGTAGCTCTGTAAGGTCATGAACCAAGTAACCCCCATCAGTGACAATAGTGTCGAAAGCTATCCTTCATTCAACATCCATGTGAATGCATTTTATCTTTCAATTGGTTGCATCTAAGCACAAGCTCATAATGAGGGAAATATGGAGTCCCCTATAGCATATGGAAGCAAGAAATGTATACTTGCTTAGAGAAATTATATGAATACCTCATGCAAAGGACTAGGCATGGTGTGTAAAGTAAAGGAGTCCAGATGCTATTTACTTGTGCATAAATGCAAGATCTTTGTAGACATCAAGAATTACTATACCTTGTCAATAGTCCTTGTGTTATGCACCATTTCGAAGGTTTGTTCTTTCTTCTTATGGAATATGATTTTATAGTGGTAGTTAAGAAGGGTATTACTCATGTAAGAGCTTATCATTTTTCAAGAATAAAAGGTACTCTAGCATTTACCTTATAGATATGACCATATTAAAAACAAGAGCTTTATAAGAATAGACCCAAGACTCTAGTTTTTTTGGAAGTATATTATAGAAGCACAAAAATGATAAATTCATATGCTTATGTGCACATGATTAAAATTATATGCTACTATTAAAGGCTGAAAATTTAGGTGTGGCAAGCCAATATTTCTATTCGTTGTTCTGTGATGGCCCACCATATGGATGTCAAACATCTTTGAGTAGGTGTGATACATGCCAAAGAGGTAAGTACTTCTTCAATGAATATGGGATGCCTCTTACGCCAATGATTTAAGGACATGCAATTGCAAAATGAGGGATCGACTTTATTAGTCCTCTTATCCCACGTGTCAAAGGAATTCGTGAATCAATGAGGATCATAAGGGCTTCATCAATGGTAGATCCATCCATATTGAGACCTTCATTGATATTCCGAAGGGTATAGATTATGCGAATGAGTATTCCCAAAACGTTCTCTTCCTCAGGAATGATTTTGACAAAGTGTATGATATACAAGGAATGATTTTGACAAAGTGTATGATATACAAGAATGGGATTTTATCTTTAAAACCCTCAAGGAGGCCAATTATGGTTCTAGTTCATCAAAATGGCTTCCATGCTTCATAGAAGTCCGTCTTCTTATATCAACATTAAAGGCAAGATCTTCCTCGCTATTTGCCTCAGGTGCTCCATCGGATACGGTTACCTAGTTGCCCATTTGCTTTTTGGCATCATTTGTGATGGGGTTTGTTACCTTGGTGGCAATCAAGTGCACTTGGGGCATATTTAGGGTCTCTTGCTCCTCCAAGGAGCACATGGCTCTAAAGACTCTTTTCCAGTGGCACAAATACGTTTCTACAGAGTATTATTGGTTGGGCCTCTATTTTTGGTATTTTCGTGATATGTTTTGCGAGGCCTCAAAGCCTAGAATCAACCCCTTGAAAACCACGTCAATGATGCTTTTAGGTCCACCCCCGAAATTTTTGACGTCCTAAGTTTATCAAGAACTTCCTTCTAGCTAAGTCTTCTAGTTGTTGGGTTTCCCAATGGGCTTCGGGTCTTCCTAAGCCTACAATGGGATTGGGTTCTTGCCAAGCTTGACAACAAACTTCGTTATTGGAAGGGGATGCAGCTTAATGTGGCATGGCATTCAATGGTTTTCAACATGTTCATTCTTTCTAGAGATAGTACAACGAGGAGATGCAAAAGATGGAATTGATTTTCTGAAATTTCCTATGGCCAATGAATCCCACAAAGGGGATATGCCTGAGATCGATTGGGAATCTAGTAGGGTGGCTAGGCATTCTGGATCTGATCTCTTGTCCTACAAGCTTGTGGCCAAATGGATGCCTAAAGCCTAGTGTAATGAACAAGATATTCAATCAGGTTTGAGGACATAAATGTGAGTCATGAAGTTGACTTTGAAGATTGGTGCTAGTAAGTCATAGAAGTGTTAATTCTATTCTATGTACGAAGGTAGCGAGATGATTGGAATATCATTAAATAGTATTTATTAAGATTAGCAAGACATAACACATACATAGTGTAGTGATTAAAGCACTTCATTGTGTGTGAATAGGAGGTGTGTTCAGACTCCACCTTGCTCAATGTGGAATTATTTGTTGCCACTGCCGTAGTTTAAGGGGCTTCACACACATGTTTCCATTTATTCCAATGGAGTCTCAAGGCCAAGGATCCAAGGTGCTGAGTTCAAGTATGTACATTTTCTTTGACTTTGTTTCCACCTTAATTGTTACCTTACTCAATTCAAGGAGTCTCAAGAATTACAAAAGAGGGAATATACAATTGTAGGTCACTGTGTAGCTTATTACAATCTTCAACCTATCTTTTGTTGGCTCTATTTGAGGAAACATACCTCTACTTGTGATTTTTCATCTAAAGGTTTCTAAAATTCCATTTAAAGTCTACCTTGAGAGCACATGAGTGGACAACGCTATCACTATTAGATTTTTATTACTTTTGATAAATTCAAACTCTATTATAAATACCCTCTCCTCTATTTAATTTATCTCTCTTCTATAATTTTTTTCTTTTATGTGGTAACAAAGCATTGAGTTACTTGTTCTTAGAAGAATATATGGTCAACCCTAGTAATTTTTGTATCACACCCCATTTTTATATCCATGGTGAAGTTTAGACCATTGGTATAGCAATCTATATAGAGCAAGTGAGTCACATAGTATGACATTGGCATTATTGATTCCACTCTTCAATATTTATGAGGAGATTGTTTGGCATGGCTATGAGACTTTCTTCCCAATCCCACATGGCATAGCCATTGAAAGTTATAATCATATTCAATCGTCTCATCACCTTTACCAAAGTGGATTCCCAATGTTGCATACCTCCCCTCAATTTTATACTAACTTTTTAGATGGGTCTTCATTCAATGAATGCTTCATTATATGCCTTAATTCATGTCTTAATTCAATGAATGCCTCATAATTCTTTTTGGACTATTCATTTGAAAGACACATTCATCTTTGGCTTGTGCTGTTGTGTGTATCTCATGGTTAATACCTTCATGTGTGAATCTGGTCAGCTATGCAATGGAAAGGAGAATTGTGCCTTCTATTTTTATAGCTTCCTCCAATGCTACCAAGATGGGGCTCATAACAGTCCTTTGGTGGCTCATAATAGCCCCTCTAAGTGAAAGTGTATTTTTTGTGTGCAACTTCTCTATTCGTACCTTGGTTGTGGAGACTACTTCTTGTCTTCGACATCCAGATTTTGCCCTTACAGGGCACACAATACCTTTGGCAATTGCAAGTGAAGGTTGGTTAAGCTTTTTCATGGGGATTGGAGCACACTTTAGAAAACGAACATGTGCTATTATTCACCACACTCCTTCAGGAAGCTTCTATGTAGCAAGGCATATTTTGATGAAGATCTTGTCACTCGTGGGTAGTGACTTGTGTGGACATATATCCGTCTTTGTGGGCTCTCCACTATACCAACCCCTGCTCGAAGACTCTCTTTTAACATGCTTTTTATATTTTCCGTGTAAAGTAAAACTCAATTTGATCATTCTTTTAAGTAAAGTGAAGGATCTGAGTCCTGACTTTAAGACGCGACATGTCCGATGATTTGACTCGGTCATGCTTACGTAACCAGTGATTGGACGGGTCAATGGTCTTCTTTATTCGTGATGCGCCCAGAGCGCGGCAGAATCGAAGGGTCAAAAGCCGCCCATACATTGGCGATCTTACGGTTGACAGCATGCCAAGTGGATCCACAAACGCACAGTTTGATTCCATCGAGTTCTCAGCCGTTGGATGAGAGATCCAGAGATTCTTATTCACTTTGTGTACTCAAAAAGTCATGGAAACTTGAATGGACTATTATGAGACATAGCTTGGCCTAAATGGTTGCGCTTTTCCCTGTTTTTTCTTCGCTCCTTGTTCAAGAAAACATAAAATAGCTAAGAAGAAGAGGAGATTACATAAGTCCCCATCTCATGACAGAGGAGCACAACCATTTTAGAACCCATTGTGGATATTGGGAAACCCTTAATTCTGTCTTAAGATCTTTGCTAACAATACTAATGAAATGGTAAAAATGCAGAAAGGGACAATCAAAGAGCTTTGGGCTGCCTTGAAAAATTCAAGAGTAAACATCAAATGCCATGTTAAAGATGTAGGAAGCTCATCAATTTTTTTCCTCCATTTCTTTCCTTTTGGCCATTGCTGTTCCGATTTGCTTTACTATAGTTCTTGCCTCTTTCAGAAGGTCTTCAACTTCACCCCTTCATAATTTATGATGAGAGGAAGCTCAGAGTGGGAGAAAACCATATCTCTCACACTTGAAAGTGTTTGGATGTGTTGGCTACACACACATGTTCCATAAGAGATAAGGACAAGCTAAATGTTAGGGAAGAAAACTGTGTGATTATTCATTATTCAACGAGAAAAATAGATACATGTGCTAGAAACCTACTAGAAAGGAGCTTATAATTTCCAAAAATGTTGTGTTTGATGATTTAAAGTCATGATATGCACCCAAGGGTGAATTGCACGTAGAGGAAATGGAAGAGGAAAAGGTAACGAGAATAACAACAAGAAGACATCTTGGATTTGTGTCCTAAGCAATCATCTAGCCTATGATTGTTGGCATAATCAAAACAGCTCAAATCAAATAGGCAATAGTAGAGGTAGAGGCGGAAGATATCAAAGTCAGATACCAAGAGGAAGAAAAAATCAAAGAGGTGGCTACAGTAGAGGTGGAGGAAGAAATTAGGCACAAAACCCATCCCACAACACCACTAACTATAATGATGCAAATGATACACAGAACAAGAATCATACACTGTTGATGATGAATTTGATAAGTACATCAGAAAATGAAGATTTCAAGGTATTCTATGTTGAATCTAGTTTTTCTAATCATTTCTCAGGTAATATAGAATTAATGTTAGAACTAGAAGAAGGCATGTCTAGTCATATAGTTCAAACAAGTGTTAACACGAGACACAATGCGCATTCAATTGGAAAGGTAAAGTGCAAGAACGGTGTTGACCTATTAACCAATGTTCTGTATGTTCTGACAATACCAAAGAACCTAATCAGTGTGTGTCAAATAGTGGAGAAAGGTTTTCAAGTCAGATTCACAAATGAAGGAGTATTTGTGGAAAATCTAGACAACAGATACAAATAGATTGTCTATAGTAAGAAGGAAGGTAGACTCTTTACTCTCAGAGTGCAAGGGAATATTAAACAAGCCCTAATTGCACACGGTGATGGAGTGATCATAGAATTAGAGATTAGGTCATTTTAATGAAAAAGGGATAAAAAAGATGGTGGCAAATCAGTCTATACGAGGATTACCAAATGTGTAGAACCAACACATGCTTTATAAATGTGAAGCCTCCCAAATGGTAAAAGCACACAGATTGGCATTTCAGAAGAAAGGATTCAAGCATGACGAATTACTAGAGCTCATCCATACAGATGTATGGGGTATTATGTTCTTTTCATTGATGAAGCTACAAGATGGATAACTCTTTATGTTTTGAAGGAAAGATCAGAAGTGTTCAGTGGAGCCTTCAAACATTTCATGCATATGCAAAACGAGTTACAGGTCAGAAGCTCCAAAGACGAAGGTTTGACAGAGGGGCAGAATACTCCTCCCAAGAATAATCACTAGAATGTAGGTATTAAGAGAGAAATAACTTGTAGATACACATCTCAACAAAATGGGGTGGTAGAAAGAAGAAGAAGAAACTGAACTCTGGTTAAGTTTGCTAGAGCAATGCTAAAGGAAAGAAATTTTCCAAATTATCCTTGGGCTGAGGCTGTGAATACAGCTACATATCTGGTGAAGAGACTACTGTGTATAGCTCTGAATAGGACAACCCCTTATGAAGCATGGTGGGGTAAGAAAACCACACTAGATCATTGCGAAGTGTTTGGGTCAATTGCCTATGCTTATGTACCATCACAAATCAGACATAAACTTGAACCAAAGGTGAAAAAGTATGTGTTCATTGGGTATGATGAAAAGCAGATGGGATACAGGTTATGGAGCCCTCTAACGAAACAATTTATTGTTTCTAGATATGTAACATTTGATGAACAGAAGAGCTGGTATAGAGATCAAAGTCAAAACATTGAAGCATTGGAAGAAGAAGTAAGAAGACATGAAAAGGACAAATCACATATACAGGTATATGGACATGAAGATCATATGCAAGCAAGTACATCTAGAAGAAATGAAGATGCACCAAGGTTTGATGAACAAGTGTATTTAGATACACATGAAGAGTATGAACCAAGGAGGTCAACCAGAACAAGGAAACAACCAACAAGGTATTCATATGATACATCTTACATAACTCAGAAAAATTATGCTTACATGGTTAAGGAAGATAAAGAACCCGCAAAACTATGATGAAGCAAAAGGTAAAAGACAATGGGAAGAAGCAATGAAGGAAGATTTCACTGCGCTAGAGGAGAACAAGACTTGGGAACTTGTTTCGAAAACAAATCGTAAGAAAATAATTGGAAATAAATGGGTATATAAAGTGAGAAGCTTGCAGATGGAAGAATAGCTAGATACAAGGCTAGACTGGTAGTCAAGGGTTATGCACAGATGCATGGCATAGATTATGATGAGACGTTTAGTCTAGTGGCAATGATGTCAACCATAAGGACTATCATTGCTATTGCAACATCAAAAGGATGGACATTAAATCAACTAGATATAAAGAATGCATTCTTGAATGGGTACATATCACATGAAGTTTACATGGAGCAAGCTCAAGGTTTTGCAAATCCTAGGTATCCAAACTTTTTTTGCAAACTGAGAAGAGCACTCTATGGACTAAAGCAAGCTCCAAGAACTAGGAACTATAGGCTCGTAAAATATCTCAATGATCTTGGATATCAAAGTTCAAAGCCAGATGCAGGTCTACTTATCAAATCGAGAGATGAAGGTATGATCTACATCTGTATTTATGTAGTTGATATATTTATCACAAGCACCTCAAATTAAAAAATCAAGGAAGTGAAGAGACTACTCAAAAACGAATTCAAGATAAGTGATCTAGGAAAATTGACATATTTTCTTGGAGTGGAAATCACTTATACAGACCATGGCATATATATATCACAAGGAAGATACCTTCTAATCTGTTAAAGAAGTTCAACATGGAAAACTATAGAGAAACTTCAACACCACTTGAAATCAATCACAAACTCAACAAATATGATCATGGAGAGTTTATAATAAAGGGAAGTATCAATCGTTAGTGGGAAGTTTAATTTATGCTACACTAACAAGACCCGATCTTAGTTATGTAGTGGGAGTTCTTTCACAGTTCATCCATTGTCCAAAGGATCAACATTGGATTGCAGGTCAAAGAGTTCTCAAATATATAAAGAGAACTATAAAGGAAGGATTATATTATCCTTTTACTTCATACATAAAACTGAGAGCATACAGTGATTAAGACTGGGCTAGAAGACAATATGATAGAAGATCAATGCATGGATACATGATATACATTGGTGATAATATTGTAAGTTGGTGTTCAAAGAAATAGCACATAGTGGCTTTATCATCAATAAAAGCAGAATACAAAGGACTTGTAGAAGGAGCTAAAGAAGCAATATGGATGTAGACTTTGCTCAAATTTTTGGGCATATATGAAGGTATGCCTTCTTTACATGGAGATGACATGAGTTTGTTATACCTCACAGTGAATCCAATATTCCATGCAAGAATGAAGCACATCGAGATTTAGTATCATTTCCTGAGAGAAAAGATAATGGAGAAGGAGCTTGAAGTGGCATACACTTCTACAAAAGATCAAATAAAAGATATCATGACAAAGAGCCTAGATGGAGAAAAGACAAGTAGATTCAAAGGACTCGTAGGGATAAAAGAGAAAACATATATATGAGAAAATTAGAGGCCTCTAATTAGTGATTGAGGGGGAGTTGTTGGAGCTTCACTCGCTAATTAAACAAAACAAAACAAACTAAAAAAGAGGAAAGAAGGATATGGAGACGAGAAGATGTCAATATAAAGGAAGGGAAGTGCGATATGGACATTAAAAAATAACGCCTATGTGAAAGTGCAATCTCACACGAATAGAGAATTGCAAGATCACAAATACATTTTGATTCGGATGTCCTAAGATACAAATTTGAATTCTAGAGCATACAGAACAAATATATATAAGTTCATCCGGTGATAGAGAATGTAGATTGAGAGAAGAAGAGAATAGGTGAGAGTAGGAGATATACATAGGAAGAAATAAGAAGATAGCACTTGAGAAGTAGTAGTAGAAGAGTAAGAGAGAAGAGAGGAGAATAACAGAACCTGAGTTGTAAGTCCTAAGAGTCCTGATGCAGTCAGGTAGTTTCTCAGAGAGATGGTGAGGAAAGATTACTCAGGATAGGAGTTCTTCCTTTGGCTATGAGCAGAGGGGACATGCCATTTTGTACAAATCTTCTCTAATAGAAAATTATTTTTATTGAGGAAATCTAAGTATTTGTCATAACTGTATGAAAGTTAGCTACGAGCTTCTCCCTCACTCAATTTTCATAATCCTTGTAGAAGTATATCTCATAATACAAGGGTGAATGACTGATAGCTCACTATGAAGTTATCACCTTCTACTACAGACGACCGAAAGATTGCGATGGAACACAATGCATCTTGAGAGGAATTCTGTTGGTGCATGACAACCATCAATTGATGTTTTAGATAAAGACTTGAAGTCAAAAGATGAAGAAAAGATCAACAAATGAAGTTTGAAGATAGGGCATATTCAGGAAATGAAGAATTGTATACATATATACATTAACCTTGTAGTTAGCTCACATATACTTTTATTATGGTCATGAGCTTTAACATAGATGCCTATATATACAAGTAGAAAGTCGGGGTAAGTATGAGAGAGCATGATTTGAGAAGAATTAGAAGTTCTAAGAGTCATTAGACACTTTAGAAGAAAAGAAGATCTCTCTCATCATTCAGATGTAAAACTTTCTGACTAGAAGGAAAAAGTTGTGCCCCATCTTTTGCTGAGTTCTCCTTTTGTGTTTAATCCTTTGTGAAATGCTTTTGTACAACTCTAAGTCTATAGTTGATTGATCTTTGTACAAGTTTTCAGATCTTAATTGGGATCAGGCTAAGAGAATTGAGAGTAGGAACATTTACATGTGTAAATGTGAAGAAGTAAAGTTTGCAACATGCAGAAATTTGACGCTAATGTTTTGGTTAGTTCTCCTTCGAGAGTGTAACTTTGTGAGCAAGTAAGCACTCATTCTTTAAGTTGGAAGGTAAGCTACCTATGGCTAAAAGCATTTGAATAAATGAGTTGTAATTTGAGAGAACTATGCATTAAAAGTTACAGGTGTCAAAGTCAACTGTAGAGAAGTATAGTTTTAGGCATAGGTGGATTGTTTGGACAATGTCTCAAGATCTACTGAATCTTTTGAGATGTTTTGACTTGGAGAAGGTGTGTAATCTTTAGATGACACCTTGTACAAAGTTTCCTTAGAAACGTTACACATTTGATTAGTCAATTAATGAGTAAAGTGCAGTAGACTTTTTCTGTGAAGTATCTCTTTTCAAAGTTAGTGCAAATCTTGATATTTTGACATTGTTCTTCAAAAATTGGTAGACTTGTGAGTTATTATTGATATAGAGGTGATCTAAATTAAGGATAACTTGTTCTTTTGGAGATTAAGACTTTCCATTAGTGGTATCAGAGCACGAATCATCAAAATAGAAGAAAGAAGGACCTCGACTGCTACAATCATATAGAAATTAACATTTGAAGGTTCAAAAGGTGAAAGCTTAAAGGGAAAGTTTGAGAAGGAGGCCTGAAGATATCAAGAAGATCAAAAGTTACTTGATTCAAAGTAAAGCTACACTTATTCCTCATAAATCTTGAAGAATTTAATACACAGGTAAAGAAAGGATGTGAGATTCTCTTCAGATAGGGAAATTGGATAGAGAAGATATCCAGCTTGGTCAATGAGGATGGAAGCTCATCTCATGAGCAAAGACCTGATAGGTTACATCATAGGTGAAGAAGAAAAACCGGAATTCAGAGATCCTAGTGTTTGAACTAGGGATGAACTCTCAGATTTGAAGACTTGGATGCAGAAGGATGCTCAAGCAAGGAGCATTATCTACATGGGAGTCAATGACTACTTGCTACCTCATATTAGAGGACTTGAAAGTGCAAGTAATGCATAAGTAAAGAAAGCATCCAATAGCCTGCTAATAGAGAACATCATCATCTAACATCATGACATAAACATGTCTCCATACAAGTGGAAATAGGCATATATTCTTCAAGGCAAAAATGCTGCAATAATGTGTCAATATATTTTGCTTGACATGAAGCTATTTTTCCATCAACTTGCATAAAATAGATGTCGAAATAATGATGCAAATGCCCCAAACCTGACATCTTAAAAGAGGCATGCAGATCAGTCTTAAAATAAGCAATACACTTCTCATGAGGACCACTTAGCAACATGTCATCAACATACACAACAATGATTAGAAGCACATCATTTGCATGCTTAACATATCGCATGCAGTTGGATTGTTCTCAAATCCATGTGCAATCAGGTAGGCATATATCTTTTCATACCAAGCACATGGTGCTTGTTTCAAACCATATAATTCCTTTTTGAACTTGCATACTTAGTTTTCATGCCCTTTCTACACAAAGCCCTTTCTTCCAACCATGATGAGCTACAGTGCACACATGCTATGAATAGTAGTCATTCAAAAAGTAGGAGCAAAGGTCTCATCAAAGTCAATGCCTCTTTCCCAAGCATAACCGTTTGCAACAAGCCTAGCCTTATACCTCTCAAATGTTCCATTACGCTTATGCTTTAGCGTGTATACCCATTTAGTGCCAATGGCCTTCTTGCCAAGAGGCAAGTCACATAATGACCAACTAACATTCTTTATTATAGCATCATATTCAGATTGCATAGTGGCCATCCAATTTTCTAAATTTTGTGCTTCATCAAATGAAATAGGCTCATTCTCATCATAGAGACTAGAGGCAGCCATAGCATAACAATCTAATGCAAAAGAAGCACTATGAGAACCAAAACAAGTACGCTATGATAGAGGTGCATCTAATTTGTTATCATGCAAAGTCTACACTAGCCATTTAGGCATAGTTTTGCCTCCTCTATATTAGTTCTCTCATTAATAATTTTGCATCATGTAAATCTACATAAAAAATGAAATGATATGCAACATCACATGAAACCTATAAAGGCTAAGAAGTTGCCTCATTGGCACCATCACTAGACTATTCACCGATAAAAAGAAGCACCAAAGTATCATAGATGTCTTTGGAACTAGCTCATGTCTCCTTAGTACATGAAAGTAATGGCTAAATAGCATCTTCCAAAAACACAACATCACGGCTAACCAAAATGCAGTTCGTATATGGATGAAACAGACAATAGCCTTTGCTTTCCGAACTGTACCCAACAAAATTACATTTTAGTGCTTTATCGTCCAATTTCGTGCATTAGTGTTAAGGCACTAATGCATATGTAAGAGAACTAAAAACATGCAAGTAAGCAACAGATGACTTACAACTGTGCCAAGCCTCATATGGAGTTATAGACTACAATGCTTTAGTGGGACACCTTTTAAGTACATATGTTGCACACATAACAACCTCTAGCCAAAAATTATGTAGTAAGGCCTAACTCTTGACCATACACCTCGCCATCTCCATGAGTGACGTGCTCTTTCTTTTAGCAACTCCATTCTATTGAGGTGTATATGGCACTGTACAATAATGGTTTATCATAGGTTCAACCAAAAATGCATTAAAATCATAAGACATATATCCCCCCTCCCTTTAGAATGGAGGGTGCCCATTTTACATGCTGATAGATTTAAGTGAAAACCAAAAACTTTTTGAAGTACATAAACACTTTGGAATTTGCTTTCAATGGGCATACCCATGCATGTTTGGAAAAAGCATCAATGAAAGTCAAAAAGTAAAGATATTTTCCAAAAGAGGGTGTCTGCATAGGACCATAGACATCACTGTGAACAAGCTGCAATTTTTGAGTAGCTCGAACTAAAACATCTTTTGGGAACAAGGAACACTGAATTTTGCCCAAAATAGAGCCTTCACAAACATGTTTACTATGTGCCTCAAGTTTGGGCAAAGAGGAAACCATTTTAGATTTCTATAGGTGCAGCAAACTAGCAAAATCAGATGATCAACGTGTGCATTCCAAAGCTTTGCATCTGACATAGCCTGAGAATCATGTGCTACACATGCTAAATCATTCATATATTTTTCATAGTCTATGAGTTTATAAAGCCCACCACATAAAATGCCAAAAGCAATAATGACATCACCACTTGATAGATCATGAACTGTGTTACCGTTAGTGTCCATGTGAAAGGCCAAATGGCCACCGGACACTTCTTTGTATATGTTCTTTAATAAAACATATAGTGGCCTGGTCAATCACGGACTGTAAGTTCGACCGCATTTGTAAGACCTAAGAAGGCTGTCTTCGTGCTTCCTGTGTACTGTGTTTTCTGTGTATTCTGCAGCCTCTGTGCGGAGTACTGTGTACAGCCTCAGGAGATCGGTTTTCTACTCCGAGCATATCGTCACGGAGCTCTCGAGAAGGAGAGCGCACTGTGGTGCATCGCCGTTGACTAAGGCGGCGACCAAGGCATAGACCTTGGCATACCTTGTCATCCGAGTCACCAAAGTCTTACGACTTCAAGGCTTTCTCCAAGGCTTACGACTTTAAGACATATATCCCCCCCCAGGCTTTCTCCAAGGCTTATGACTAAGGCAGCGACCAAGGCATAGACCTTGGCATACCTTGTCATCCGAGTCACCGAAGTCACCGTTGGCACCGTTGGCTGCGCGCGAGGGAGGACCTCAACGATCAAGGAATATAGAGGTTCTCGGTACTTCCCGGGAGGTCACCCATCCCAGTACTGTTCCCCCCAGAGCTCGCTTAACCGTGGCAATCTCTTACCACTAAGCTACACTCTTGTGGTGTTTGAAGAAGGGCAAAGACTAAGGTTGACATTACCTTGAACAAGTTTTGGTCCCTCAAAGCTTCATTTTTTGCTTTCAAAGCCTATTTCTGAAGCAATTTTGGGGTGGTTTTTGGAGCCATTTCGGAGTGCTTTCACACATAGTTCTCTTCGCACAGGTCCAAGAACATCAAGAAGAGTGTTCCTTGTACTTCTCAGACAATAAATATCAACCTTTGGGGCTGTATTTTCAGCCACACTCGTAAAACTACAGGTTTCTCGAGGGGTTTTCAGTTTTGGTGGGAGCAGTCGCTGCAAATTTATGCAGGTTTTTAAAGCCTAAAACATCAGAGTTGACAGACACTTGCAGGTGTTATTGGCTAGTTTTTGGGCTGTGTATTCAGCCTTTTAGTGTCATTTTACTGCATATATTGAGCACATACACACCATGTACGCTTCTGTGGATACCGCTTATGTACGTCCATGTGGTCATTGATATAGCGGTTACGTTCTTTGCATAAAGCCTTTTACGTTTGATAAAGAGGGTCGTGGTGAGGTTTTCTTAACTAGGAGACACCCAGATGTCGGGGTCTCTTCGGTGATGCAGGTGGAAGACTTCCTAGCCTCGCCATAGGAGATGTATGATAGTTGTTCATAGGTGCTCAATAAGCCTAGTTGGCTTCTATTAGGTAACTGATTATATGCAGTGGAGTCAGTGATTCACTATGCAGGTAGACATGTTAGTACTTGCAATTTTATGATACTTTGACACTGGTCATATGCTAATTTTGCAGAGGATACTCTGGCAAAATTTTTCCAGATTTTTGGTTTAGTCAACTATACAGTGGTCGATTTACTCCTTGATACACTTATTTGTTAGTGTTTGGACTCTTCTAGCTCATTATCATTCTATTCAATTCTCTACGATCATGGCATCAGAGGTCTCAGGCACATCCGGTGGATCAGGGTCTAGTGCTAGTGTTCCGAGGAGGAGCTATAACTTGCAGGGCAAAGACCATTTTGAGATCCGAAAATTTGATGGCACGAACTTTGCTCTATGGAAGAATCAGATTAAAGATGTGCTGATTCAAAGGAGGCAATGGAAGCCAGTAAATGGGATTTCAAAGAAGCCTGCTGACATGGATGAAGATGATTGGGATGAGTTAGATGAAATGGCCAGGTCTACCATTCGCTTGCACTTGTCAGAGAATGTTTACTTTACAGTATTAGACTGTGAAAGTGCAAAGGAGCTTTGGAAGAAGTTATGCAATACATATGAAAAAGAGACGGCATCAAATAAAGTGTATCTGATGAGAAAATTATATGACCTTCGTATGAAGGACACATATAGTGTTGTTGCTCATCTAAATGAGTTTGATGCTATATTCTCCCAGGTACAGGCTCAGAAAATGGATATGGATAATGAAATGAAAGCAGTATTGCTGTTATGCACCCTGCCATCATCATGGGATACGTTTTGCACGGCTATTAGCAACAGTGCACTTGGTGGTAAACTCTTCTATGATGACATATGTGGAGCACTCTTGAGTGAGGAGATTCGTAGAAAATCTATGGTTGGCACTCAGAGTGGAGATGCATATAATGTTCGTGATTCTTACCAAGGAAAGAATCAACAACGTGGCAGGAGCAAGAACAAGGAAAAGAATGGTCAACGGAATAAGAGTAGAAGTAAATCAAGGAAGAGGGATATCGAATGCCATTATTGTCATAAGAAAGGACACATGAAGAATGACTATTATGCATTAAAGAATGCTAAAGGTAAAGGACAAAATGTTGATGGGCATGTTAAACAGTTACCTCCACTATCTACTTCGACTGTGAAGATTGAAGAAATTAGTGCTATTTCTGATGATGCTGATGTGTTGACACTTGATAGTACTATGCCATCTGAGGCACTTATGGCCGATTATGTTTCCCACACCTGGCTGCTAGATTCTGGTGCTTCTTTCCATGTGACACCACATAGAGAATGGTTCTCTAATTATGCAGCAAAGTCTCTTGGTACCGTGAGACTTGGTGACTCTTACCAGTGTGATGTTGTGGGGATTGGAGATGTGGTTGTGCAGTTCATTGATGGTTCAAAATTTACTATGCATAATGTATGCCATGTACCTCAATTATTACGCAATTTGATGTCAGTTGGTCAACTTGATGAACTTGGTTACAAGGTGGTCTTCTATGCTCAGTCCTTTCGTATATCAAAGGGCAATATGGTTATTGCAAAAGGAAGCAAAGTTGGCTCACTTTATCCTTTATTTGTATCACAAAAAGAACACTTGTTAGCTGTTACTGGCTACTTACCTGTGTTATCTTTCTCTGATTTTTCATTTTGTGAGCATTCTCAATATGGAAAGCAAACCAAAAATGTGCATAGAACGCACATTGACTCTTCAATTCAGCCTTTAGATCTTGTTCATACAGATGTGTGTGGTCCTATGCCCACTAGGTCCTTAGGTGGTTCTCTTTACTTTGTCACTTTCATAGATGATGCTACTAGAAAAGTCTGGGTATATCCTATCAAATCAAAGGATGATGTATTCCCTACTTTTAGAAAATGGCTTGCTTCAGTTGAGACTGAAAAAGGAACTAAGCTTAAGGCTTTACGTTCAAATAATGGGGGTGAGTATACCTCACATGAATTCAACTATTTCTGTCAGTCTAGAGGGATTCGTAGAGAGTTTATCAATGGTTCCTCTCACATACCTAAGTATATGCATACATGCCTTCCAATGAGTTTAGTAAGGCTTATTAGAGAACCTCCTTATTACTCTAACAACATACAAGATATATGGTCTTCTATTGCACACGTAGATGAGAATTCATACTAACTTCATGTATCTTCCAATATCCACTAGCAGTGAAGTATCTTCAATGGAAAATTTTGTGTCGACCTCCATAGGTGTAAAAGTCTTGGAATCCTCCACATTGAATGTCTTCAAAATCTGCATCGCATACTTCTGTTGAGAAATGAAAATCTTTCCTTGTTCCTAAAATACCTCAAGGCTTAAACAATAATGCATTAAGCCTAAGTCTATCATTTCAAATTTTAAACTCAGGGAATGTTTTGTTTATTGAAGAAGGACATCACCATTTCTTATAACCACAAGGTCATCTACACAGAGTACAATAATAATTTTCTTCCCTCCTCTCTTTAGAATATACAAATTAGCATCAAAAGCATATCTTTTGAAACCTAGATTGAAGAGATTCTTATCTATCCATTGGTACCATGATTAAGGGGCTTATTTTAGCCCATATAATGTCTTCTTTGACCTCGGAATCCTCAAATTTTGATGGCCAAGACACATATACATTCTCCTTGAGGTCTCCATTCAAGAATGTTTATTTCACATCCATGTGATAGATTGGCCATCGTTTATGTGCAACCACAACTACTACTACTCATATAGTAATCCTTGAAATGAAGGAAAATGATTCATAAAAATCAATACCTTCAACTTGTGCATATCCTTGTGCAACAAGTCTTGCTTTATACTTTTCCAAAGTACCATTAGCCTTATACTTTAGCTTCTAGACCCACTTGGTGCCAATGAATTTTACGTAGGGGGTCAATCCACTAGCTCCTAAGTTCCATTCTTTATTATATTGCCATACTCTATTTGCGTGAAAAACTGCTAACTCAAATCGTGGAGTTTCTCGTCCACATTTTTTGGTTCATTTTCTTCATCAATGAGCTTGGTCAGTAGGGTTATATTTAGAAGCCATCAGGGATATATTCAACCATTTCCGTTGATTAGTCATGCTCAAGTAAAATGTGCATTTAGGAAAGGTTGAAATTGAAGCATCATTTTTGCAAATTTCATAAATGATTATATGCATACCATTTTCAATGCACATAAACCTTCCATGGTTTCTTATAAGGATTTTTTATGTCCCATTATCCTTCTAAACTACCACCATCTTGAGGATCCTTTTACCATCATATATATCTCATTCCTAGTAGTTCTCCTCCTCATAAAGCACCCTATAGGCATGTCCCTCTTCACCAAAAGGAAATAGAAAACCAAGTTATATGTCTACTTCAAAAAGGACTTATAAGGCCTAGTTATTCCCCATTTGGAACACCAATTCTCAATGGAGAAAAAGAATAAAACTTATAGGATGTGATTAATTATAGAACCCTCAACAAGATCACAATTAAGAGTAGATACCCTATTCCTTGAATAGATGACTTTCTAGACAAACTATGATGATCGTATCTTTAGTAAGATTGACCTTAAACTTGGGTTACCATCAGGTATGTATGATGCATAGTGATATTTACATGATTGCTTTTAGGGCTCAAAACGGCAATTATGAGTTCATGGTAATGTCTTTTGGACTTAAAAATGCTCTTGCTACATTTGCATGTATGATGAATAACATTTTCCTTGATTATTAGGCTTTGATAATAAAATTCTTTGATGATATACTTGCTTATAGTAAGAATAAAAGTGATCATGAGAAGCACCTAGGAATAGTTTTTAGTTTGTTAGCACAAAATACACTTTATGCTAACCCTAAAAAGAGTTATTCTTTCCAAATCAAACTAGAATATTTAGGACATATTATTCTTGGTAAGGGAGCGCATGTAGATCCAAGCAAGACCAAAGTCATTGTAGAATGAACTATACCTCAATCATGTACATTCTTTTCGTAGGTTGGCTAGTTTCTATAGGAATTTTGTTCAAAATTTCTCCTACTTAGAATTACCCCTTACTTTATTATGGAAAAATAAAATAAAATTTACATGGGGGTTAGCACAACAACAATCATTTGAAAATCTTTCACATGCGATTGATTTATAGTTACCTAATTTTGTACAACCTTTTCATGTATTTATTGATGCTAGTGGCTTAGTAATAGGTGTCATTTTAATGCAAAATGATCATCCCATTCCATTCGAAAGTAAGAAGATTAAGCCCTCTAAAAAGGATTATAGTACATATGATAAGGAATTATTAGTAGGTTGGCGTGCTTTATGACTTTGGAAACACTACCTTATGGGATTTGAATATTTAATCAAAACTTACCAACAATCTATGAAGCACTTATTAAATCAACCATCAATATACGATCGACATCTTAAATGGGTTTTATTTATTCAATTTTCTCAGCCTATGATCCACTACCAACTTGGAAAAGTTAATGTTGAAGGAGATGCCGTGACTCATTTTCCCTCATCCCAATTACATTCTTCTTTTCTCCATAAATTTGTGCCATTCAAATTCATTCATTTCAAGAAATGATTCCCACTTATGCTTTTGATTTGTATTTCTCACATCCATGGCATGAATTCACTAGGTATGCATCTATAAATGATGAACATTATACATTTCATAATGGTTTTTTATATTTTCAACATAAATTATGCACTAATCAAAGCTTTTAACTATTTTTTGATGAACGAAATGCACGAACCATTTTAAATGGGATAAGTGGCATAGAAAGCACAACATCTACTTGCAATGATTTTGTCTTTGGGCCCCATATGGAAATCAATATTGCACCTTATGTTTCCCAATGCATTTTATGTCAACATATCAAACATCATCATGGTAGACCATTTGGATTTTTAATGCCAATCCCCATTTTGTATGAACCATGGGAACATATTTCTATGGATTTCATCATTGTTCTTCCTATGACTTCATCACATAGTGACATGATTTGGATGATAGTCGATACTTTTAGTAAATATGCGTACTTCATTCCATGTAAAAAGACCTTGTCTACACGTCAAGCTACTAATTTGTTCATTAAATGTATTTTCTCACATCACTACCCCCATATTTACATGCTTTCTCTTACTCTGAGTGGGTTGGTTGTTATGGCACTTGTGTGTCCACTAGTGGTTTTTGCTTCATGCTTGGTAGCTTATGTATATCTTGGTTGAGCAAGAGGCAGCCTAGTATGGCCACTTCTAGTTGTGAGGCTGAGTATAGGGAAGCTTTCACAATGACTATTGAGTGTGTGTGGCTCAAATGCCTTATGGCTTATTTGGGTGTTGATCACTCTTCTACCACCATGATCTTCACTAATAGTTAGAGCATATTGGCAATTACAATGAGCCTTGTGTTCCATGCTCCATCATTATGTCAAGGAGAGGTTCTCTGCTGGAGAGATCAGCTTGGCATATGTGCCCACATGAGAGAACATTCTAGACCTTTTCACGAAAGCTCTCCCTTGGGAGAATTTTAAAGCTTTTCGCAAAGCTTTGTGATTACTTCCTTTTGTGGATTGATTCCACATAGCTTGGCATTTCCTTATACATGAGTGCCAACTCCTTTTTAACCGCATCACTCTCAAGGGGGATTTTTTGATATATTTAGGTAGTGATGTGTGTGAACACACTAGGACTGTTGGATCACTTTTTTACCTCTTTGGGAGGTTCTTTTCCCCTGCTTCTATATATGTCTATAGCCCTAATGGGTTACTTATCTCTCTACATTCTAGTGGTAATACATTCAGTATTGCGTGTTGTGCTCCAAGCTTCTTCTTCTTCCTTGTGCTCTTCACATGCTTCTGTAGACCTCAAACTCCAACAGTTTCTACATGCAATTCTCATATCTAGCATCTATTCTAGAATATCTCGTGTCATCTTTGTATGGTGATGAGAAATTTAGAGTAATCTAGCTAAGAACCTTAGCAAATCTTTCTAATTCTTGGTCTTTGCTTCAAATTCTATAGAGTATGTGGCTTTTCCACTGAGTACACATGCATATTGAAGTCATTCTACGTGAATCTTTCAACAATTTCCTTGTCTTCTACATATGTCTAGGATATTTTTGTGGCACATATGTAATTAGGAGTTATGGGATGTATGTTACCATCTTAGAAGGAAGTGAACGGAATGAATTCATGTATTATAGCTAGATCTATCCAATTCTATCTTCTCCTCTAACATATATGCCCTTAACATGTCCTCTACAATTGTAGCTAATCTTATGGGTTCAACACTCCATCTAAAGATCATGTTTTGTAATGTTACTATATGGATCTAATCTGAATATCTCATGTAATAGGAAGATAATCAATGTGATACTGTTATCTTCTTATAAGTGTTCCAGTATCTTCTACATAATACCTAATCTCATTACATTCCTTTTGCTAAGATATGTATAAATAGGTCCTATAGTATAAAGGTACATCATCTAGACATTTGATGGATCCTCTACTATTTCCTAGATGGATAGCAATATATTATTCTATATGTTGGCTATTGAGGACAAGGTGGATGGTACCAATTATCCGTTATGGGCGCATATGATGTGTCATGTATTGGTACCAAAAGGATTGTTGCAATATTGTTTAGACTGTTGAAAAACAACCTACAACATCTGCAAATATAATTATTAAAGATGATGTAGATGTCATTGATGATGAAAATCTTCAAATTCCTCTTTATGTTGTGGTTCCTATTGCACTATAAAGCAACTTGCTTGAGATGGTAGAGATGCTTAGGCATATGCATTGATAGTTTTGTTTGCCATTAGCCCTCATATTTTCTCTTGCAAAATAGCAAAGGATGCTTGGGATACACTTATCACTTTGTACCACAAAAGAAATGAGGCTCAAATTTCTTACCTCCGAGAACAGTTGGAGAGCAAGCATGTGAATGAAAGAGATCCTACACACATTTTTTTGACAAAGATCAAAGATTTGAAAGAGCACTTGATTTCTACACATGAATTGTTGCCAGATAGTTCACTTGTGCCCCAAGGCAGTAATGTATGGCTGTCCTAAAATCAACGAATAACTGGAATGATCTTGGACAAAAAAGTTTTGATAATCACTAACATCTCTGATTGTGACTAGTACTTGTGAGCATGCACCAAATAGCTCACCTGACATCGTATTACTGGCTTGGATTCTCCATCTTGGCTGCATATCTATTTGCCATTTCCCTTTCATGTACAAGCCTCTAGACATTAAGTTAATTTCAGATCCATGATCGATATGAGCGAGGACTCATGTATTGATTTCATCTAATCGTACCAACATCTCCATCATGAATTCAGCCCAGGGATCTAGTATAGTGACTTGAAGGATTTATATATGAAGGATTCCATTCTAAGAACATTTCCGCATGTGCGCATGGCTGCACATTAGTTTTAGTTTGTTCAAGCGCATTTTCCAATTCTTGTACTTGTGCATGCATGGCTTTAATAGGTCTCTCTTCATCCATCCTCTCAGTTTCTTGAGTGTCGGCTATTGGCTGCCGTTTTCTCCTTAAGAGATCGATAATTACTTCTAGAACTTCCCATTTAGCTATTCCAAGCAACTCACCTAGTGCGAATTCGATCACACTATCAAGCACTATTTTCTCGAGTACTTGTTTTAAATCTGTGGCCTGCTCAATGTGAAATTTTAGCATATATGATGGGTTTTTCACCTTTCATTGACCTCTCCTTGCGGGTTTCATCTCTTGATCTTGAGGAGGGTGGAATGGTGGGACTACTTGAGTGGGCTGGTTTTTTTGTATTGATTGATTGAGATTGATCTTGTAAAGCTTCTACTTGCCACCTTGTTCTTCTTTTTTCTTCTTTACCTTCATTAGTTCTCCTCCTTTTTTCTTCCAACATCGCCTCATGCTCCATTGAAGAGCATAAATAAGTAACAATCAAGAGAGTATCTACATGATCCTCTCATCCAGCTACACCTCGGATCTCATTGCTTGCTGACTTTAAGATCTCAGAATATTTTTCCTCGATTTAGGGATTTTATTACTTTAGACCATGATTCTAAGTCACTATTTTCATTGATTATTTGACATGCATATGTAGATGTATGGGAAGTTGAAGCAGCATTTCTAGAGGTGCCAAGGAAGAACAATTTTATGCCTCCCGACCAAAGTTGATGCTCACTTTTTCTCCAATTTTCGGGTCATAAATCATCTTCTCCTTTATGAAAACTAGGTTTTTGGCCAATGCTTCTTTAAAGCTCTCACAGGAGTATCTGTTATGCTCCAAGGAGTCACACCAAATACACCTTTTAATTTCAGGAGCTTTCAGGGCTTTCTTGTTCGTTGCTTGCAGGGATTGGGATTCCATCATCTGCTTCACATTCTGAATCGTGAGATCACTAAACCTTTTAAACATTTCTTCCATGGTGTTGGGAGGTACAATATCCTTCCCAGTCGGTGGATTAACCTAAGCATTTGGGGCAGGCTCATGTGGTGCATGCAGTTGCTCATCTTATAAGTCCTCCTCCCAATCTTTCATGAATTTTGCCATAGTTTTTTTCTTTTCTACGTACTTCTTTACTGCTGCCTCCACCTCATCTCAATTTTCTGTAAGCTTGAAATGTGTCTCCATATCTTGCAATTGTGGGGGATGTTCTTCATGAGCATTTATATCTATTGCCCATAAAAACGTAGATACCTTTTCATGTTCTATTGCTCTCTTATCATGTTCTGTCAGGTCATCGTATTGATGGTTAAATTCCCTTTTTATTTCATTTTCAATAATTTCCATATCATTCAGGGGTGTAAGCCCAGTTCCAAGGTAGTACTCATATTCCTTATAAAATCACATAACATTTTTACCATCAAAGTAGCCACTCTATTTAATAACTCGCTCATGAAATGCTTGAATGGCACTTCATCTTTTCTCATCTTGCTGGAAGCGTAAAAACTGAGTTATGACATCCATTTGAGTAATTGTAGTATCTCCCATAAAAAGTCGAATGGGAAAAAACCACACTTTTTGCTAAAATTTTCACTCCTAATCTCGGAGTCTCTACTCTCACCTCCTTTCACATTGAGTTCACTAGGTATGTTGTGATGTTCATAGAAAGGAGGGAGATAGCATAGGTTTTTCCTTGGAATAGGATAATATATCAAAGTTTCAAGTTTCTACTTTATTGGTTTTCCTCGCTATACAAAAAATAAGAGAATGCAATTTTCATTGTACACACATAGTACTTATTCTCCTAGCTTCCTTATGGATGAAGTCTTTCATGTTAAACTACAATAACAGTAAAGCATTTCATAGTTAAAGAAAAATTACAATGAACAAGTATTTCAGAACATTCAGCAACTCAAAACCTGCATGCACTTGCAGTCAAACTTTAACAGACAAGCTCTGTAAATTCAATGTGTTGCTAGCATTACAAGTTCAAACCGGACATCATCGATTCACTGTTGTAATTTTTCCCAATCTATAACTTGTGTCATGTATCTCGATTTGATTCACAAGAGATCAAAAACGTTTCTACACCAAATCCACATTATTGCTATGCTTCAGAGAAAAGGGGCTCATAAAAGTGAACTCCTTGAGTTCAGAACATTGGTAGATACTTAAAAAATTACTAGAAACAAAGAAGCTTGAAACCAAAACTAGAGCACAGTAGCAATGCAAAGAAGGCTTTTGCAAACAGATAATCAAACAATTATAAAAGCTCACCTTACAAAGAGCATGCAGGAAACCACAACTGTTACTGTTAGATAGAGAATGCTAAGAGGTTTTCCTTTGTGCATATAAACTCGAAACCTTTTTAGGCTTAGTAGAATTTTTGAAACAAGTGAGCATGTAGAGAAGAATTGTGCATACGTATCAAAGAGGATCGACAAATACTAAAAGAAATAAACCTGCCCACCATCATCTACCCAGTTTCTTCATTTGCTTATAGTCCAACACATTGGGAATGAAGAGAGCAAAGAAAAGAAATAGGTGGCCCTTCTTTCTTTGTGTATGACAACCAATTACACTTAATAATCCATTTTTTATGAAGTGGCACTTTTCTATAGACATGTAGATAATATCTCCAGGTGGAAGATGATAGAGGACCTATGGCAGGGTTAATCGATCATGAAACCATTCCCTTCTTTAATCAAAATTGACCGTGTAACACTCTTGCACTTTCTATCCCTCAATCCACAGATGTTTTCCCCATACATCCCCCCCCCCCTGGATGTTAGCTATCGGATATAATTTAGATCAAGCATACAACCATACAAATGAATCAACTCATTCTATCTTAGTACTAGGCTTTATGGAGATGCATAGTTGAAAATGTAAGCATATTTTTTGGGTTTTTGTACACAGTAGAGTAGGCAAATACTAGAGTTTTGTATTTGAAGAAGAACTGACTTCATTAAACATTATGAAAAAAAAATTATATGGAAAGCGCACAAACCTCCAAAGATCAGACTTTATGAAGTTGCATATCAAACATCAGCAAGGTTTTCAACCAATGAGACAACGATAATGCCTGACTTCTTGTTTTTCCGTTGAGCTCCATATACATTGCCATATACTATAATGCGGAACCCCTTGTAGACAATTGAAGATACTTGTGGCAGTGTTAGACCTTTGAGAATTCACTAAATTGCCATTAAATTTGATAATAGAATAGACCGTGTAGCTCTTTCTCCTCATCAACGTTGCTGAGCGGCTCCATACAGTTCCTCACAGATTATCTTAAGCATTTCTATTTATATTGTAAAGGAAATGATTATATCATAAAATGTTGTCCAAAACATGGTGCAAAAGAGACAAAGAAAAAAGAGGCTACAATGGTTGTTGTAAAGGTCTCTACACCTAAAATATAGTGTGCTAATCTTATGCAAAATGAAGAATGGGTGCTTACTAATGTTTGTAGTTTTGACCCATCTTCTCATGAGCAATTCATGTCTATACTAGACTCTCATGTTTGGTACTTTGATAGTGGGACAACCAAAGAGATTACCTTGCAGTGTAGTTTCTTGAGTTCACTTAAGCATGCCCCTAAAGGGGAATGTTGTCACATGTGCTAACAAATCCCCTTATCCTATAATAGGATTCTAACTAGTGTTGATGGTACTTCTTTAACATTATTTGATGCTTTGTTTGTGCCAGGGATCAAGAAAAATTTGTCATCAATATCAGCATTAGCTAAGATTGGCTTGCTTGTCAAATTCAATGATGACAGGTGTACAATTCACGATCTCTCAAATGGCGATGTCATTATTGCTTTTGGAATTACCGTGGGATGTATAAGATCATATAATATGAAACATTTTTCACTGATTCAACATGTGCAGTTCAAGTTCAAGCTATGTAAATGCACTAGAGGAGTCCTTTAGATGCATAATCTCAAATCATTGTAACATACTTCTTGTAAAATAGTAGGAAATTAGAGGTTAGCCAATAAAGTGACAGTCACTTGTGTGAAAGGACCAATTTTAGGGCACATGTATATAAGTCACTTTGTGACTCTTTGTAAGGAATTTCTTGCCATTGTGAAGAAGGAGAGCTCCTGAATTTCGAATTTGCTTCTTTCCTGCAAATTTTCATCTTCTCTATGATCTTTGGTGTGTGTATGTGAAGCTTGGAATGTGTGAATAGGACTGTTGTCTACCCCTCCCCATCACTTTTGAACTACTGTAGTGTGTGTGTGAGCAAGTACGAGTTGTGGAGTGAGTGTGTGTGTTTCCCGCCATTCACTATTTTGGTCATAACTTGAAGAACGGTTGTCAAATTCAAGCGAGGATACTGCCACTAGATGCGTCTCATTGAGAGCTTCGAAATGAACCACTATTGGCCATATTCAGAGTTCGGAGCTGAGAGAAACATTCGAATTTGTAATTACTATTATAAGTGGTATCACGGCAGACACTTTCAGAGGTTAAGTGAGTTAGAGAGGTATTTTAGTCTTTTCTCGTGCATATTAGCTGGACCACTTCATTATCCATCACGTGCGCACAAGTCCTCATACACTTGGTTAGGTCGGTTCATTGGATTGATAATTAAGCATGTGTCAATCCACCACTATACGCACTTGTGTGGCAAATGAGATTTAGTCTCTTTGACACAAGTCCCTAAGACTTTGTGACTTAGGTACACACGTTTTTGGCACCGTTGCTAGGGAACACGCCCAACCAAGGTGCCTTCATGATGGTTATAGCTCTGGAGTGAGGAAATCGTACTTGTAGAAGTGAATTTGTTCAATGGCAAGTAGTCAAACACTTCAGCACTTGTTACTTCACATCCTGAAGGTGTGTGTAATGAGTTTTTAGGTTTAGGCTTAGGAGAGAAGGAAGAGTTAGGGTTAGGTCAAGAAGAGAATTGGAGTAGGAGTAGGTTGAAAGTACCAAGAACAATCCAAAAAAATTGTCAAGTTAGTGTAGGATAAGCCTCAGTCATCAGAAACTATAAAAACCAAAAAAGTAGTTCATTTGACACTTGCTCAGAGAGTGGTATCCTCTGCAGACAGCGACCTGCATCATTCGGGTGGTATCGCACTATCCAAGCCTTCAAAGCTACCTAGGGAATTCAAGGCTCAAGTAGGGTATCACAGAGGTAAGCTACATCAAGATTTCAATATCAAAAACACTATATGAGTGCATTAACATGTGATTAAAGGCGCATCCAATATCGTGGGGTGGGATAGAGAGTTTTTAGAGTTTTCTCGAGTAAGACAGAGGGTAAGGAGTTAAGAGGAGTGAGAGAGAAATCACGGGGTGAAAAATGTTTTGTATTTGGAGCTATTTTGGATGTAGTATCGTGATCGGTTGAGTTTTGGTATCGCGATACCAAAATCCCTTCTATCGCGATACTCCCCGAAGTATCGTATCGTCACATACCACTTGAGGTATCGTGATACCACTTTTGGTATCGTGTCATCAAGTTGGTATCGCGATCACAATCTACCAGTGGTATCGTATCGCAGTCCACTTGGTATCGTATCGCCCCGGTCACGGTATCGTATCGTCGACCTAGTGGTATCGTATCGCGTGCTAATCTAGTATCATATCGTTGCATATTTTGGTACCGTATCATATAGAACAGGAGTATCGTATCGCACAGGAATCAAGTATCATATCGTGCATTGTTGCGGTACCGTATCGCGACCGTGCACCGGTATCGTATCGTGAGTATTTTTGGTATCGTATCGTGCGGGTTAGCAGTATCGTAACATGAATTGCCGTGGTATCGTATCGTTAGCATTCCCAGTATCGTATCGGGTGCTGCAGTAGTATCGTATCGTGCTTTCAGGTGGTATCGTATCTCTCGACCACATAGTACTGTATCATGTGAAAAGTAGTATCGTATCGTGGGTATCCCTAGTATAGTATCGTCACTTGTGGTGGTATCGTATCGTCGACAAATTGGTATCACCTAGTGCTGTATCACCAAAGTGCTATCGTCCAGAACACTTTGAGCATTTTTAAGGGTAAAATTGAGGCATTTGAGGAGCCAATTAGGGAGAGAATTATAGCCCAAGAAAGCCCCAGGAGGGTGGATGAACTTGAGGTCTAGAAGGGTTCTAAGTAGCCGGAGAAGTGTCGTATCATCGGTAGGAAGTACCGCTCAGGTTAGTCACCGCTCTACCTATTCCGACACCTCTAGTGACTCGGAGGAGGAGATGCCCATGGCTTCAGAAGACATGCAAGGTCCTGTTCCCGGAAGAAACTTCATGTTTACTATAGAAGGGGAGTACCACACCTCTCTGCAATATGTGTCGACTAATGCCCAGGATATTCCTATCTACCTGGATGGTTTAAATAGATCAATGGCCCAAATGGTGACCTCCACCAATTCCACAATTGTGCCCAGACGAGCTGTCAAGTATGAAGGAGGGGCGTACATGGATAAGTTCGCTCACATCTATGTGGTGACAGAACACCCAGAATTGATCAATGAGAGAGGCGCATTAGATGGGCAAGAACATTCAATAAGACCAGACCACGAGGAGTTGGTAAGCACTCCTAGAGGCAAGTCAGTAGTGACACGAATCTTGAGAGGGGATTTGATACCTCAAGATGACTATTTATTGGAGGTCTATTTGGTCCATGGATCAGCTTTATTGCTACAAACTGATTCACCTGCACACGGACAGGAGGAAAGTCCTATGACCTTTTATGAGTTAAAAGATCCAAAAGACGAGTCTAGAGTAACATACCTAGACAAAAACCAAAGGAGGTATTGGCTTGTCGATGCCTTAGATAGAGCTCGACTGAAGTATATGGGCTTACCTGTATTGCCTCGGTGAGAGCAGGCAACTACCTCTCAAAACCCTTTCGGGACACAACAAGAGTCAGAACATACTATGTCGGGACAAACAAGCCATCAGAGTGTCCCAAACAGAACCCATGTACAATTTACAATGCCTGAAATGCAAGCACACAATCGGACACACCCTAGGTTAGGCAAGCAACACCGACCACCAGTAAGACCAAGACCACCACTAGGACTGCAACTTGGAATACCCCCAATTAGACCAGCAATCCCTGTAATGCAAAGACCCCTAGAGCCGATGAGAAGATTAAGACCTATTCACGTGGCCAAATGTATGAGAAATCACTATGATGGATTGGGAGAACCATACGACCACATAGCAGAATTTAAACAAGTTCTAAGAGCTGAACAAGTGGATGATTTCTTTGTGCATTATGAGTCCTTTGGACTCACTCTCAAAGGAACTCTGACTTGGTTCCAACCACTAGACCCCAATCAATTTAGAGATATTGAACAATTCTTTCAAGAGTTCGTAGGGGAATTTACTAAAAGAGGGATTAAACACAACTCTTCATCTTTAATCCATAGCTTTAAACAGAACCCCAATGAATTTGTAAAAATAGCTGCCCAAAGATTCAATCACTATGTTGATAGATGCCTAGTAACAGAAAGACCAACACAACAAAAAATGATATCTTTGTTCTTGGACGGACTAATGAACGGAACTCTAAGAACGTTGGTCTATGTAAAGAGACTAGAGACGTTGAGTGAATGTCTCCAAGAGTGTATTGATCTAGAGGACAACCTAGTTGATGATCACAAGAGTACGATCAGTCCTACTAAGTCAGAAGACACTCGGAGTACGATTACATCCAACTCTAGTAACGTAGAAGAATTAGAAGATCTGGTGGCAAAGAAGTTAGGAGTTCAAGGACAAAGGAACTACCATCATCCTTCACTAAGAATACCCATGTTGCGAAGATGTAGCCTATGTGGAGGTGATCACCCCACTCACATGTGTGTACGAGGAGGAACAAGTGTACCTCAAGCTTACCCTTAGAATAGGCAGCCCCATCAAGGAACCATCTGGTACTGCCACTTAGAACAGAAATACACCAACCATACCACAAAGAATTGCCCATTCAATAGGCAGACACGACCTTTACACCCACCTCAGTATCGGCCATATGGATATCCACCTAGAGAGCCAGGGAAGGAGATGCCTAGGTATAATCCCTACCCAACACCACCAAGAGCACCTAGACCATATGACCAAGTACAATTTGGAAACCCCTAGCGAGTATTAGACTACTCAAGTCCATGAAAAAGGAGGTCAGTATTTTTTATTTAATAAAGATGGAAGGGAAATTCAGGTCAGAACTCTTGCAGATATATGATGAGGTGTCCACAACAAGTTTAGTGGCAAAGGTTGTTGTTATGCATAAAGATAAAATTGTAGGGGAAGCATCCCTCATAGATTATAAGAGCCCTCGGCTAACAGTCTTAATCAAAGGTCATGAGTTTCATGGAGTTATTGTGGATGGTGGTTCTGGCATTAACTTGATGCCTGAACATACCATGAAAAAGATTGGACTACACCCTTCAAGACCTGCCAACTTCACTGTAACATTGGCAAGCCAAAGCATAGTAAAGCCTATGGGAGTGGTCCCTAGAGTCCCAGTCAAGATACAAGGTACCATCTTTAACTTGGATTTTGTTGTTTTAAAGCTGCCACACGTAGAAGGAAGTTTCCCCCTGTTACTTGGGATACCTTGGTTAAGGCATGCCAATGTGCTGCATGACTGGGGCAAGGACACAATGTGGGTAAAGAAAGAGGGGAAAGAGTTACAGCAGATATTTTTAGAAGAAGGTCCAGACAACCAAAGACATACCAGCATGATGCAAACAATTGGTATTTGTATGGAAGAAGAATCGTTGGACAACCCAGAAGCAAATCTATTTGAAAGAGAAAATTTACATGAAGATGAAAACATGTTGGCTTGGCTCCATGCAGAAAACCTATCTTCCTGCTATGGAATTTTTCCAAACTCAAGTAGAGAGGAAGCATATGAAGAAAAAGAGGACAGCATTTAGGTTACTAATTCGAGTGAGACAATCTTAGTCAAAGGCCATAGAAGAGAGAAGAAAAGAAAAGCTCTTAAGTGCAGTAGTGATGAAGATACTTCAAATCATATGTCAATGGCCACTTTTTTATGGATACTGGTATGGATATCATCTGTTATGTCAATTTTTATGATAGTAAGTGCAGGGCTTTACAAGGATGTGAAAGGAGTACCTGCAAGTTTTTGGAAACAGAGGGTTCGAGTGGATGAAGAAGCTGGACTAGTAAAAATGAAATTTTGCAAATTAAGTCATAAAGTAGTTGAAACAAAGATACAAAAGATGCAGTATGGAGGAGATAATATTATAATAAAGGATTTAGGGTGGCCCTATCACATGGTCAGTACGTCCAAAAAGAAGTCTAAACAAATGAAGTGCAATGCAATTGGAGATCATGGAGGAGTTTCTCTTAGTCAACATATCAAGGCTCAAGGCCTATCATCAACACAACCAAAGATTTATGGATCACCTGTACATAGCCTTCTCATGTCATTTTTGCTCAAGTTTTAGTAATTTTTATCCTTTTTTCATGTTTGTTCCTTGAGTTTTTTGCAAATTTAGCAACCATTTCATAGCCTTTGCATAAGCACAAGTTTTGGAAAAGCGGAAATTTTTCAAGCATTTTAGACTTTTTCTAGCATTTTTCATCTATTTCAAATGTCATTTTCTTGCCAAATTGGAAGAATAAAGGAAACTCTCTGTGGTTTTGAATGAGGAAATCGGCCTAGACCTGTAGGGAATTTTTTGAGAAATTTTTTTAGAATTTTTTGAGAAGTTTTTGAGAATTTTTTTGCTTTTTTTTATTTTTCTTCAGTTTTTGGATATTTTCACAAAAAAAAATGCCCCATAGATTTTATTTTTTCACAAACTCTCTCTCTCTCTCTCTCTCTCTCTCTCTCTCTCTCTCTCTCTCTCTCTCTCTCTCTCTCTCTCTCTCTCTCTCCCCCGCTCCCCTCCACCCACCCCACCCACCACCCATAGCCCCCCCACCATTCCCCCACCCACCCCCCACCGTTCCCCCACTCACACCCCATTGTTCCCCCCCCCTCCCCCCACCCCAACCCCCCACCCACCCAACCCCCCACCACCCCCCCACCCCCAACCCACCCCCCACCGTTCCCCCACCCACCCCCCACCATTCCCCCATCCACCCCCCACCCCCCCACCCACGCCCCACCCAACCCCCATCCACCCCCCACCGTTCCCCGACCCACCGCCCACTGTTCTCCCACCCACTCCCCACCGTCCCCCACCCATCCCCCACTGTTCCCCCACCCACCCCCCACCGTTCCCCCACCCACCCCCACCCACCCCCCATCGTCCCCCCACCCACCCCCCATCGTTCCCCCACCCACCCCCCAACGTTCCGCCACCCACCCCCCACCCACCCCCCACCCACCCCCCACCCACCCCCACCGTTCCCCCACTCACCCCCCACGGTCCCCCCCCCCACCCCGCACCGTTCCCCCACCCATCCCCCACTGTCCCCCCACCCACCCCCCATCGTTCCCCCACCCAACCCCCACCGTTCCCCCATCCACCCCCCACCATTCCCCCACCCACCCCCCACCCACTCCCCACCGTCCCCCCACTGCCCCCCTTAAAATATATATATATATTTATTTTCTATGGTCCATGCTTTGGGTCTAGATTGCACCTCGGATGGCCATTGTTTTCAAAGTTGGGGTCATTTTCATGTATTTTGGCACCTCTAAACTCATTTTCAGCCTTAGTTTTTCAAAAATCCCACTTTTTCTCTGACTTTTGGTCAAAACCCACATATTTTGAACACATTTCTCATGTGTTTTTCATTACCCACATGGTCCACATAGTCTATTCTCACATTGTTTTTACTTTTGTTTCACAATTTCCCATAACCCCTATACCTATATTGTTTGATAATTTCGGCCCTCTAAAGAGCCCATAATCCTACTTCCTCACCCTCCCTTTACCCTTCTACTCAGCCCCATCCTTAACCCTCCCTACCCTATCAATCTGAGCCCCCTCAGCCCTCCCTTCCCCCCTCTTCCTACCCTCCATTCGCCCTCCTTTGCTTTTCTATGCAACCTCTCTACTTTTGGTTCTTCTCTGGTGTTGTATTGTTCTTTACTGCTCCTCGTGGACTTGGTTGCTACTCAAGTGTCCCTTTGAAGATTTTGCTGCTCACAATTTTGGCTATAGCTCTCCGGGACAGAGAGCCCATTAGGTGGTGGGCAATTGTTGAGCCCATCAAAGTCAACCATGGTCAAATTCAACCATAGTCAAAGTCAAAGAAATTAGAGTCAATGTGTTCTAGGTCAAAGTCAACATGGATGAAGTCAAAGTGTTCAAAGTTCGAGTGTCAAGGTGCACGCGTAGTGCACAATTAATTGTTCATAAAGGGTATAATTGCTGAAAGTTGGTTGCAGGTTCCAGAGGTATTTCTGTAATTCCCTAAGGTTCAAAAGTGTTTTTAAAGTGTTTTGGAAGGTTCAGGTGAACCCTCTCTTAGGTGCACATTTGAGAAATTAAAGGGAAAATGTGAAGGTATGTGAAGCAGCAGCGTACGCAGAAGTGAAAGTATGGCCCCCCAATTAAAAATTTTGTTTTAATCTAAAGTCACTACAGGACAAAATAGGGATTCGTTGGCTCCCTACTTTTGGAGACAATCTTGGGACATCAAAGTGAGCACCAAGATACTCTAGTAGTTAGGAGCGTACGTGAATCGACACTCAAATCAAGGCAAGGACTATTCTTGGGGGACTAAGCAAGGTGAGCATAGTATAAGCTAGGCAAGAGAGAGAAGGACAAGGGACACGCAGTGTGCGACACAAAGAAGTGGAGTGCAAGGTGTGCATGAAGAGTGACTAAGAAGTGTGCAAATGTGTGCTAAGCTTACAACCAAAGATCCCAAGGTCCCATTGAAGTTGTGTGTGTGTCGACAGAAGGTGTCCATCCCTCCTCCTTATTGGAAGCTTGGTGCAAGATGTGCACAAGTGCAGGCTTGGAGAAGGTGGAGGTCTCGTGCAGAGAAGGCCGATAGCAACAAGACCCTTGAGTATTTTGTATTTTGTGATTATGCACTCTGTGGGATTTTGCACAGAAGCATTGGATTGTATTGTGCATCACTAGTGTATTTTTCTTCTTATAATCAATCGACAGGGGCTTCCAGTGTGTATCTTTCTTCCTACCTTTCCCTTTTCTCCTACAAACACTCAAATCCCTTTTTGGATACAAGAATCCTCCAACAAATGGCTACCTCTAATCTTTGTGATGAGAATGAGTTTGTATCCTTTGATGAAGTACAGAATTCGGAAAATTGGATGGATGCTATGCAATCAAAATATTATGAAGAATGGTACTTGGTCCTTATGTAGTTTTCCTCTAGGAAAAAGTGCCATTGGCACTAAATGGGTATACAAACTACAGCATAAGCCTAATGGAACAATTGATAGGTATAAAGCTAGGCTTGTTGCAAAAGTTTATGCTCAAGAGAGAGGCATTGATTTTGATGAGACCTTTGCTCCCACATTCCAAATAGCCAGCGTTCATAGCATTTGTGCACTTGCAGCTCATCATGGTTGGAATGCACATCATTTGTACATTAAAACTACATTTTTGAATGGTGACTTACATGAAGAAGTGTATGTATTTTAGCCCCATGGTTTTGTGCAAAAATCACATGAAAACAAAGTGTGGAGGTTGAAAAAGGCATTATATGGTTTGAAACAAGCACCACATGCTTGGTATGAAAAGATACATGCCTATTTGTTTGCACATAATTTTTAGAGGAGTCCAATCGAGAGCATCTGATATGTTAAGCGTGGAAATGATATGCTTCTGATCATTGTTGTGTATGTTGATGACATTCTACTCACTGGTTTGAATAAGAAGCATATTGCTAAAATTAAGGCTGAATTCTATTCCTCTTTTGAGATATGAGATTTGGTGCATTTGCATCATTATTTGGGTATCATTATCAAAAGAAATATATTGATACATCATTGCAATGTTTTGGCCTTGAAGATTGTAAACATATTGCTACTCCTATGGAAACAAGTTTAGGGTTGAGTCTTCATGATGATGGAGATGGATTTGATGTTGCTCTCTATTAGTAGATTGTTGGATTCTTGATTTACTTATGCATAACTCACCCTGATATTCAATTTTCTATCTCATTGATAAGCAGGTTTATGCATTGTCTAGGTGCTAAGCATTGGTAAGTTGTCAAGCACATCTTTTGATACTTGAGTGGTACCCGACGACTAGGATTATTTCATCCCAAGGGGGTTCACTACTGCCAGATTTACATGCTTTTTTTTACTCAAACTTGGTTGGTTTCTATGACACTCATGTGTCCACTATTGATTTTTGCTTCATGCTTGGTAGCTCATGCATATCTTGGTTGAGCAAGAAGTAGCCTACTGTGGCCACTTCTAGTTCTAAGGTTGAGTATTGGTGGCTTTCAAAACAATTGTTAATATGTGTGGTTGATGCCTTTTGGCTGATTCGAGTGTTGCTTAATCTTTTGTTAATATAAAGGAAGTTCGGCAATAGCCTACTCTCCCGGACTTGAATTAAATTAAGAAACAAAGGTACAATAGAAGGGGACTAGTGCCCACGGGACCCCCCAAATCCCACAAAGCAGGGGAAGCTTGATTAAATCCTAGATTGCATTACAGAGAAGGTTGATCACCCTCTCGTCGCCCTCATGCGGGGCCCACTTGGGTTTGAGCTTGTTGTTGATCAAAAGGAGGACTTGATGGTGCCTGAAGGGGGGGGATTTCTTACTGTTGACAATCCTTTTGCCAAGGAGGAATAGTGATTTCTTTTGCCGCCACCATCTTCACTAACAGTCAGAGCACATTGGCAGTTGCGAGGAACTCTATGTTTCATGCTCGCACAAAGCACATTGAAGTGAATTATCATTATGTGAGGGAGAGGTTCTCTACTCGAGAGATCAATTTCCTGTATGTGCCTGCACAAGATAACATTGTAGAACTTTTCATAAAGGTCTTGCCTCGGGAGAATTTTGAAGCTTTTTGCAAAGCTTTGGGCTTACTTTGTTTTGTGGATTGATCTCTTTCCACATAGCTTGGCACTTCCTCATACATGAGTTCCAGCTACTTGTTCACCACACCACTCCTAGGGGGATTTGTTGATGTATTTCTATGGTGATGTGTGTGAACACACTTAGGACTGTTAGGGCATTTTTTCCCCTCTTTAAGAGGTTTCTTCCCCTTGGCTTGTATATATGCATATAACCCTAATGGGTGAATTATCTTTATACATTCACTTGGTAACTCATTCAGTAGTGTGTATTGTGCTCCAAGCTTCTTCTTCTTTCTTGTGTTTTTGGCTCTGCTCCAAGCTTCTTCTTCTTTCTTGTGTTTTTGGCTTGCTTCCACAGACCTCAAACTCCAACACATTGAGCTCTACCATATACACATGATAAGGTCGATGTTTTTTTTATAGGTTTGGACTTGTTCCCTTTCGTTGATATTTTTTATGGAGTTTTTGACTCATTCCGTTTTGTAGATATTTCACTATCCACATACCTTGACACTTCCTTATACACAAATATCAAAACTGATTTTTTTCATGACATCATTGTCAAGGGACGTTTCCTAATATATTTCGGTAGTGACATGTTTTGGTGTACTTTTTCCTCTTTATAGGTGTCCTCCCTTAGCTTGTAGATATGCCCATAATTCTAATGTTCATCTTTGTAAATCAGGCACTTGGTAATATCCATCTATTTTACTCCTAAGCTTCCTTTTTGTCATATGCTTTGTGTGAGTTCCCACTCGCCAAATCCAATACTTACATGCATCGAAAACTTTAATGAATCTTTCAAAAAAGATTTTCCTACAAAGAAGTTTAATTCTCGAAAAGATTTGGAGATGAACAATCTTTGAGGACTCATACATTGCACATGTCGAAAATTCCTACACATGATCACTAACTATTGTTTCCACACCACTCCCAAGAAACTCGAGTGTATACTTTTTGTAGTGATTATTTTGAATACGCTCAAAATGCTTATGCACTTTCTTTTTTATCATTACGATTTTTTTACTAGGTTGTGCACACACTCTATAGCCCCGAATGAGTTTTATTTTTTAATATTTTGACATAACATACATTTATCTGTTGAAGGTTTTCTTTCTTCAGTTTCCTTGCATTTTCGATCAAACAAAGCATGGTCTCGTTTTATTCAATGGAAATGCGAGAATAATTGGCTCTCGGGACAAAAAAACCGTATTATGCTTTCTAAGGTAGTAAGGAACATTGGATATAGTACACATAATATGTATATGATGTCAATGAATAGCACCAATATTTGATATGTTTGATATATTATTCCACAAAATAGTTAAATAATACAAGAAGTCACAATAGAACAATTATATTACAATGCGGCTTGTAATTGTAATAAAACGATTTATTGATCATTAAGGTTGAGACTCCAATCACATATTCCTATACTGCACACATATGCTTAACAACCTAGTTCCATGCACATGGGACATCGTATGTGGATAGAATACATAACCGTGTTTGATGTGGTGTGCATGTTTGTTAGACTCAAGAAATGACAAGCAAGAGACAGGCAAACCACACCGTACGAAGGAGGATTAGGAAGTAATTCTCAACTATGAGATTTGAGGAAAGTGGTTAGCTTATCGTACTCCTGATCGATAGTTCATGAGTTCACCTATCATTGATAAAAAAAGGCGTTTAGGTATTTTATATCATAGGCCAGATTTAGATGTGTATGGTACCATTGGAAAGCTATCAGAATGAACTTTCATGTGAAAGCACTACATTGAGGGTCTAATCTACCTAGCATGGGTGAGAACAAGGTTTAGGATATTGAGGTTGAGAACAAGGGTTCAAGACACCAAGGTTTCCAACAAGAAGGTTCACAATACCAAGGTTGACAAGAAGGACTCAAAACACCAAGGTTGATAACAAGAGGGCTCAAGAGATTGTGCAAGGGTGAGTAAATGAATTAAGAGGGGGGATTAGAAGCTAATCATTGAGGAAAATGATCTCTAGAAGGGAAGAGATTGTCAGACTCGAGAAATCATAGGTAGGAGATGGTCAAACTGCACTTAAGAAAGAGGATTGGGAAATAATCCTCAACCATAGCTTTTGGGGCAAGTGTTTAGCCCATAATACTCTTAACCGGTAGGTCAGGAGTTCAATTCTCTTTGGATACAACAATACACATAATACAGGCATGTCACAAAAATGATACAAAATCGAATCATTGACCATAATCGCATTTAAATCATAAGTGCGTAGTCTCACAGTCATGTGTAGATCATATGATTCTCGATATGCCTGGAATAGTTATGTTGCATGTTCACATACTACATACATGTTACAACAATGATGTGAAGTGCAATCATGGGTAAAAGACAAGATTTGTGATATGCATACAGTTTATAGTTGACAAGCATGAATCAGAGGCTTGAGAACAATGATTACAAACTCTAGATTCTGGATCATAGGTCTCAAGCATGAAATTGAGTACTACTACTACAGAGCCTAAAATTGACAGGCATTTTGCCTATCATTGGCCATTTTTCCTATGGAAACATTTTGTTTTTGAAACTTCCTGTCAAATGACAAGCTTGGATTGGTAATTTGCCTGTCATCTTTCATAGATTGTAGATATATTTTATTACATATGCCTTATATAAACATGTCTAAATTTCTCTTATGAAAGGTAGAAGCAAAAATTTCCCTGTCATATGATATTTTGTGTTGGCTGTGAAATTTAGGCCCTCCTAAGTAGTGAGAAGTAGAGCATCCGACATAGATTACGAACATACATACGTATTAATGAGGTTTATTATGCACATTTATCAAACTTCGGTTTGGACCCTTTAAGGTAGCAAGCCTTAACTTGGTGTTATATCTTTTCCGCTGACAAATGAGTGCAATCAAGGGACAAAGAAGCGTCCTCTGCATTAGTGTAATCATTGGTTAAATGCAAAGTGAACAATGCTTTTCAACAAGCCTGACTAAGATGTCTTCTAAGATGATCATGAGTCTCTTCCCCTACCCTTGTATGTAAATGTATGCTTATCGTGCCCAAAAAAAGCTTCCATTAAGTACATGTGATTTCATGAGCATTTGAATTTCGTGCCTTAATGTCGATAGGCTTTCCAGTTTTCATTAAAAAGTAGGCATGTCTTTTGCAGCCATATTTTTTTGTCAGATTCCATATACTAACACAGAGTACAAAGATGTCATGAATTTCGAGCGACTTGTTCTCCTCAAGAAGATCTATTTCATGGGCTCTGCATTACATCAAATGCTTACAAATATGAAGGAGACATGGAAATCTAAAACTCTGAAAACTACAGCAAATGGTCTGTTGCCATAATGTTTCAGCTTCTGAGAGCGACATTTGGCAAGGGGAATGAACCGGACGAACGTCAACATTGGACCAGGAGTCCTGGGGGCATAGCACAGACAGTTAATGGAGGTGTGTCTGTCCTCTCCAGTCTCCACCAACAAGATGTCTGTCTCGACCATCCCCTGCTTTTCCGGGCTGTTGGAGTTCTCAAGTCTCAATTCGTCAACAGCCTACAGGCCGCTCGCTTCCCATCGCAGGAGGTTTGGAGATACCTTCTTTCCGCGTAAAACGCAAACCGTTTGCTACACAGCAGCGCCAGCACCTCGTTTTTTGTTCGTCATAGAGCCACGGAGAGAGAGAAAGAGCGGCGACGCCCACGCGGCGGAGTTTCCGCCTGCACCCACATTCGTTTGCTCCCAACGAGCAGGAAGAAAAGGCCATCAGATTCTTTTCGTGGTCAGCAAGCCGCCTCCTTCCCTTGCGTGACGCGTCTTGCCTTCCTTCTGTCGAGAAAGAGAGAGAGAGAGGTCAAGCAAACAGCTGCGGTGGAGCAGATGCAAGGGGCTGGAAGGAGAAAGGAAACAGTAGTGGCCACCTCCCTTGCTTTGTACGGAGAGCGCCCTGCCTTCATATATTATACGAATTTTGTGTGCTTACTGTTGGCACTGCTGAAGCAGTTTCGTGTAATATGTGGTCGCCTAATGAGGTTTGTGTCTCTGTCGGCTTTTACTTGAATTTCATAAACAATCCAGTCAGTTTTCTCACTGTGCATGAGTCTAAATGTACCTGCAACATCCCTTCCTCTCCCTTTCTCTCCGGGGACTTTCAAGTTTCCATCTCTCTCGAGCGGTAGCGCCCGTGCGCGCGACACACACACATACACTCGGTCACCCGTACATGTACAGTAATATACTTATTACTCTCTCTCTCTCTCTCTCTCTCTCTCTCTCTCTCTTTCACACTAACTCACACGCACATACACACTTTTGCCATTTACCCAGCCAGAAATACACATACACGGAAACTGTCAATCGCTTATTTGACACTTGTGTGTCACGCGTCGTTTTCCGAAGCTACATACGTCAATACGCACACCCTCGAGCTTGCATATATGCGCTTATTGCCTGTAGGAGTCCCTCCTCATTTCCTATATAAAGAAACCCTTCAAAGTCCATCAGCATGGGTCTAATTGTATCTAGCATTCACATTTGAAGCTTTAGCATATGATAATCCCAATTTACCCTGTTTCCCTGGAATCATCTTTCTTCCTTGATCTCTTTCTCTGTCTTCCAAGCCTATGAAGATCATTGTTCTATCAATGATTGTTTAAGGATCCTTCGTATCACCAAGCCGGGTAGGTTAACTGACAAGCTCTACTTGTGCTTAACAACGGATGGCTGGCCCATCCATTATATGGATTCAGGCTATATGATTTGTGGGGTCTAAGATTTGCAATTATGTGTGCGTGCATGCTTGAGAGAGAGAGAGAGAGAGAGAGAGAGAGAGAGAGAGAGAGATAGAGAGAGAGAGGATCAATTATTTTGAGGACATTATTACCGATTCAGCTGCTGTTGGGTCTGTACTCATGAGTTGAAAGACTCTGAATCTGTGTGTACAAAGTTGTACGTGACCCATGGTCAATTATTTGGTAGATTAACTGTGCCGAATAATTCTTCACGTTCAAACCATGTGGAGAATTAGTGGAACCCGAATATCTCTCTTTAAAAATGGCATAAAGCTTGTTAGTGCAGTTGTAGGGAAACGTGATTAATGATCTACGGAGTCTTTCTTTTGCAGATACCTATTTATAGTTCCTGATGTATCAGGCTGCTAACAAATCCGATTCACCGCATGCAAGGGGGAACTTTGCTAGCTAAACTGATTTTTTCAGAGTGCTGTGCGATATCCGGTAATTAGTTTCTCAGGGATAAGCTAGTCACAATGGCATCAGGTCGGATGAGGAAGCATGGCTTCACACTTAAGGAGTCCTCTTCACTACCGACTTCCAAGTTTCATCTGGTTCCCCATACATGCAAGGTGCTTTCATCTCGTCTTTCTGATGGTTCCGTTATAAGTCCGACAACAATGCCTATGAAGAGGATAGTTGCTCCTTCCAAGGCAGAGAGGGCTTCAGTCCATGGCTGGCTTGAAGCCATGAAAAACTTATCACCTCCTCGCATGAGATGCATGCAAAATGACTCTTTTGAGGACAAGACAGACTGCGATTTGATGGACGTCAAATATAGAGCTTGGATGGTATGATCGAATAAGTGCTTTTTTGCTTAGCTATTTGAATGCCTGTTGTTGTCTGGCTGATTATTGGAATGTTTGTTCATTTTCATGGTTTGCATGAAGATAATCTGTGTAATTATTGTTCTCTGTCCACATATATGCATGATTTTACATTAACAGCAGGATTGTTTGAACTTTCATTGCAGTCTGAGCATCCATCTGCCCTTGACAACTTCAATGCAATAATTGAAGTTTCTGCAGGGAAGCGTATTGCTATTTTTCTGGATTATGATGGCACACTCTCACCAATTGTTGAAGATCCAGAATGTGCCTTCATGTCAGATGATGTACACTCTCTTCTTAATAATTGCAGCAACACTGTATTCAACCAGTGCTCAGTTCAAAGGTTTTGTATAGTTAATATTTTAGTCGCGTATTGCAGATGCGCACTGCAGTGAAAGATGTTGCAAACTTATTTCCGACTGCTATAATAACTGGGAGGAGCAGAGAAAAGGTTTGCCTTTTTATGCATGCAATTGCAATGATGATATACACGTCTAAACTTACTGTGTTGATCCGATATGCATGCAATTGCAATGATCATATACACGCCTAAACTTACTGTGTTGCTGGCCAGGTTTATGATTTTGTTCAGTTGTCCGAATTGTACTATGCTGGAAGCCATGGCATGGACATTATGGGCCCAGCACAGGGCTGTCATGGTTTTAAGGCACAAGGCACAAAAGCCTTAGATGAGAAAGTACATCACCTTTTTCAGTGCCTTTGAATATATAATTTAGATCTTGAACAATAGGCTTATGCTTCAGAAACTAAGCATGAAAACTGTTTTCCTCTGCCAGGGGAATGAAATGGTTCTCTTCCAGCCTGCAAGCAAGTTTACGCAAGTCATAAATGATGTAAGCATGAGCTTCTTAAAATATGAATCATGTTTCTAGACCGGCAGTATTGACTGGCAGATTCACATGATCGTATGCGCCCTAGGTGTTCAAGCTGCTGGAGGAAGTCACAAAAAACGTTCCTGGCGCAAAAATTGAACATAACAAATTTTGCATAAGTATTCATTTCCGATGTGTGAAGGAAGAGGTAATCTTCAGTACAGATCTCATCACTCATGTCGAACCTATTCATGAGTTGAACCGATGTACGATTAATTATTTTATTTATCCATTCCCTGATTGTATGCACAGAATTGGTTGGCTCTCGCAGAGCAAGTACAACATGTTCTCGACGCGTATCCCAACCTTCGCCTAACACAGGGTCGGAAGGTATATGAATGCATGAATGTTCGTGTAGACTTCCTCATATGTGGTTTTTGTATAGTGGTGATGATTTTGCCTTTCATTTATTTGGAACCTCATAGCTTCTTGGTTTGCTTTATAGATTCTGGAGATCCGTCCCTCCATTTCCTGGAACAAAGGAAAGGCTCTAGATTATTTGCTCAAAGCGCTCGGTAAGTTTTCATGCTCTCAGACTGGATTGTGCCCTAAAGAGTTCGAGGATCGGTTGGCTAAGCCTGACTTTGTTGATAGGACTTGGTAGTCGAAATGATATATTTCCAATCTACATAGGGGATGATCGAACAGATGAAGATGCCTTCAAAGTATGTATCGATTCAAAACATCACCAGAAAAGCCGTTTCTTTGTCTTATCATTCTATACTACTCACCATCACTTCAGTTTTTGACATTATTTCTTATGTGTCAGTCTCATCTATCTTTTGACAAAAAGAAGATATGAGTGTCTAGGCATCTATGTTTTTTTGTTTAATCTCTGTATGTGCAGACATCATGAAATCGTTTCATCATTCTTGGCCTAAACTTTTCGTGATGGAATTCAGCTTTTGACTCGGAGAAAGACTGGTCTTGGTATACTTGTATCCAAAACCATAAAGGACACAAATGCACTATATTCCCTCCGGGAACCTAGTGAGGTAAGGTTTCCCCAGCCATATATAAAATCAATACTTCCACCTTTTTCTCATATTCTTAATTGGTCGTCTTGATTACTGTAGGTACTTGAGTTTTTAATGCACCTTGTAAAGTGGAGGCGAAGACGCCTTAACAGACTCATGTAAAGTACCATAGTTCTATCGGCTTTCAGAGTATAATCTAGCAGGACCTCAAAAAGGAGGTTGTTGATACACATGGCTTGATGCCATTATACAGTGACAATTAGTAATGAGCAGAAAAATCTTAAAGCACAGATTCTTATGTTAAGAATTCTGTAAGGCATAAAGTTTTGAGACTGCACTTTTCTTATATTTGCTACTTACCAGTTTTGAAGGCAGATGCGAGAAGATTTGTCTCATTATCAAGCTCAGGATGAGGCTTCTTCCTTCGTCTTTATACAAAAATCCATTCATATCTTTTTGGCCAGGAGAAATAAACCATTTTCTTCACTCCAAAGCTTTTTCATGATCCGTCATCTTTTATGGGATCTCTTTACCTGTATTTAACCTTTTTTTGAAAAGATGAGGAAAAAATCACTAATTTCCTTCATATGGAATCGTTTCATTTTCCTTTTTCCGGTAGCACGCACTTTCAGCTCTGTTCACTCCATGTCATTTGATATTTTGAATGAGTAAAGCTTTGCTAGTTTACAAAATTTTCAACATCATGCACGCACTATGACAAAGATTTACTTACATATGTGCACGCTCATACCCACAATGCTTTGAGTGGATGCCTCATCTACAGTATGCACAAAGATCGTTGGCATAGAGTTATTCCAGGTGAGCTTATTTTCCTGCAAGGTGGACGATTCATCCTATAATCCATTGAAGCGCCTATAAGAGGCACATAATGACCTTAAAAAGTGACCAAATAATCAAAGTATCTCCTATACGCACATGGTCGTATTGAAAACTTTATGAGACAAGAGATGATTGCTTGACACAGCAAAAAGTGTTATGCAATGACTACGTTTTATAATCATCAGTTTAAACACGATAAGTTGATGAGAAAACCTGCTTCGGACAATGTGCAGAGTAGATCACCTGGGCTTATCTGACAGATAGCATCAAAACGCATTTAGATTTTTGAGAACCAAAACTGTTGGTATCAGATGACATTCTTGGATAAATTAGATTTTTCTGATACCGAAACCGTTGGTATCAGATGACATTCTTGGAGAAATTGTATCCTGTTGCCTGATCTGAGTACTAGTGATGTGCGATGGTCCACTTAGGCAAACCAAAATTGTCAGCTAAGAGATACGTTAGCAGCGCAATAAGAAATCTGGTGGACAGACCATATGTTCCAAGTCTTTGAATGTGCTATGTACATAACCTTGTTCCATGTTGGAATTGAGAGAGTTTTTTTTTTTTTGAAGAACAGAAAGTATAAAATTGATGCTAGAAGAAAATACAAACAGCGAGTCAAACTCTCAAAAGAGTCTGAAACGATTACAACGAGGCAGCATTGTGGGAGGCCTCAAATCCGGAAAAGGTTTAAATAATCATCCAGGAGATAGATCATCTGCAATCTAGGCTTAGAGTACATCTTTAGGAGTTTAGATTTCCAAACATTGTAACGATTATTCCTAAGAATTACAAAGGGATTTTTATCATCCGAATGAGAATCAACAGAGTCGGTGTAGCAAAGATTGAGAATTTTCTTCAAGCCCACCAAAAAGGAGAAGAAGTAGTCCTTCCCCTTCCTATTGAAGATGGCACTGTTCCTGGTCTTCCATATAAACCACAAGGAGTGGATTCTGATGAGCTGCCACAAAAGAATATCCATACCACGAGCTTCACCCAGCAAAATGTCTTTGCTGTTAGGAGCATTAAGACCTTTGTTCTGACAGAAGAACCTCATACCAAACCAGAATCTTGAGGAACTTTTACAATGAACGAACAAGTGATCCAGGTCCTCAACTTTACCACATAGCTTGCAATTTCCAGCATCAATTTTATACTTTCTAGCAAGTTCCCCAGTCCAGATGCCTTTGTGGAGAATTAGCCAGTTAAGGCAGGACTGTTTGTTGGAGAAGGGAAAAGCCCAAGTACATAGGAATCTGTACTTCCACTGCAAGGGGGACCATTGGAGATCCCACTTCTTATTGAGTTTCCCTGTTATTTCTCTGATACTTCTGCCACTCTTTTTATAGGATTTAAGAATATCCTCAGCTACACTTTGAAGGGAGATCTCCTTCCTCCACACTTGTATTTCCAGCTTTTTTTTCAGAATTTCCTTCTGAATTAAGAGGACCTGTTTGCATTGAACAGAGAGCCCATCAAAACCTGAAATGCCTATGTCATTAACAATGTTACCTGCATTTAACAAGTCCTGCCAATGTCCAAATCCCTTCTTTCTGCATTTATTCCATCTAATGGGAAAAGAAGGGGAGGGAACCGAATTAGCCCAACCAAACCAAATGGAATCTTGAACTAAGAAGTACAGGTTGTGAGCAAAGTAAACAGGCAATTTATATTTAGCTTTCACAGCCATCCAAGCTTTCCACAAGGAACAGGTAAGCTGACTGCCTTTGGGCACAAATTCAACAGGAGAAGTAATAACATCCCAAAGAGAGCAATTGACCCAGCTTTTATTATGTTTAATGTTGAACTTGCTAACATTTCTTTTAATTAAACAAGCCCAAAAGTCATTAGAGGAAATAGATCTGAAAATCCACTTAGCTGCCATTTGAGTGGCCATTCTGGATGGACAAATGAGCCCAAGCCCTCCCTCAGTTTTTCTCATACAACAAATATCCCAAGCAACTTTGGGAATTTTAGAGCCTCCCCACAAAAAATTCCTAGCAAGAGAGATGGCCTGACCAAGCTGCTTTTTACTAGGCTGCCAACAGGACAGAAAATAGGTAAGGGAAGGGAGGATATAATGTTTTAAAACAAAAGATCTTTGGGAGATACTTTGCTGCACATCAGACCATTTAAAAATTTTAGCTCTAAATCTCTCAAGCACCCAATTCCACCTTTGATCATTGGTAATACCAAAGCCCATGGGAATACCCAAAAGCCTAAAAATACTCCCTTTTTTGATGATATCACAACCTGCAACCAAAACACAAACAGGAATCTTATTATCAGTGGCAAAAAAACCTGTTTTTTGATGGTTGACCACAGAGCCACTAGCAAGGCAGAAAAGGTCAAGACAGTTAAGAAATTGCTTAGCAGAATTTTCTTCAGCAATCATCATCATGTTAGTGTCATCTGCAAACATCTGCAGCCCCAGGGGAGAGTGAGCTTGGGGGATATCAAGACCAGAGATGGTCCCTTGACAGAAGCAATCCTTGACAAGCCAACCCAAAGCATCACTAGAAATAGCAAATAGGAGGGGGGCCAGGGGACACCCTTGTCTAATAGACCTGCATAACTTAAAAGAGTTAGACAAATTTCCATTAATAGCAACTTTAGAACAGGCATTACCAAACACGATACTGACATATCTTATAAACTTTTTGCCAAAACCAACATCATGAAGAGACTGAAGAATGAAGTCCCATTCAATCCTATCATAGGCCTTATCAAAATCAATTTTGAAAAAGTAAGTGTCTATATTGAGCTCTTTATAATACTCAAGACTTTCCCAAATAGTAATAATGTTATCCAGAATAAATCTCCCTTTGATAAAGCCTTTTTGCTCTGGCAGAATTATACTATCCATTAAAGGACTCAGCCTTCTGGCAAGGATGGAAGCAAAAATTTTGTATAGAGAAGTCAGGCAGGAGATGGGTCTCCAATTGTTTAAGTCATCTTTGGGACCTCTTTTATGTAAGAGCTTAATCACCCCTGTGTTGATAAAAGGAGAAAGAGACCCTCTTCTATAGGCTTCTTGCCAGATCTTGAGAATTATGGGCACCAACAAATCTTTGAACTCCTGAAAAAACTCATAAGGAAGACCATCAATACCAGGGGATTTACCAGGCTTCAATTTGCTAATGGTTTCTCTCACCTCACCCTCAGAGATGGGCATGTCAAGGAGGGAGTCCATTCCCTGAGGAACCATTTTCTTCCTACAAAGGGCAATGGCAGCTCTTGCACTCCACACATCAGCCCCTCTCTTGGGAGGCAGAGAGAAAACATTGGCAAAGAACCTATGGGCAACCTCCAAGTTATCCTTCATATTAGAAGCTAAGAGACCATTATTATCTTTAAGCAAAGGGATGAAGTCCCTAGCTTTTTTCTTTCTCATGAGATCAAACATGTGTTTATTAGGCTTATCCACTTTACCAGCCCAGAATTCTCGAGACGTGACAAGGGCACCTCTAGCAAGGAGGTAATCAACTTTCCTCACTTTATCCTGCAACTCAAGGATTTTCAGCCTTTTGGAATTATCATCAAGCTTAGAGGACTCTAGATGGTCCAGCTCCTTCAATATCATCATTCTTCTCTCATACCTAATATTTTTAGCTTTATTCTTAAAGTTCTTAACAGTAATTTGGATTTCTTTAACAGCCTCTTCCCAAGCCACAAGGGGAGACCTATCTTTTTTAAAATGCGAAATCAGAATATCAGAGATTTTCTCCTTCACAATAGGAATTTTAAACAAAGTAGAATCCATGTGAGGCCAACCAGCACGATACGAGGGGTTATTCAAGAACAGCTTCACAATCAAAGGCGCATGATCAGATAAAGCCAAGGACCTATCAATGTCACAACTATAATTCCACAAATTATTGCTTCTACCAGCATGCATGTAAAACCTGTCCAATCTGGCAGACAAAAAATTAACTTGATTTCTATTGTTCCAGGTATGACCTGTGCTAAGAGAAAGATCAAGCAGGTTGTGCTTATTAATCAGATTAAACCAACAATGCTTCTCACCCCCAGAGATAATATTATCATTGTTGCCGATCCTATCACCCATATTAGTGACCATGTTAAAGTCGCCAGCCAGCAGCAAAAAATCATTAATTTTAGCAATTTCTTCCCAGCATTTAGCTCTTTGAGAAGCCTGATTAGCAGCATTGAGAAAGTTGCATGGTAGGCTCCGCTGTTTCCATATGAAGTATCCATATCTCCGTGCAGAAGCCAAAAAAGCTTCGATCATCAATACCTTCATGGAGAGAAGCCACAAAAACCTAGTTCTTTCTTACGAAACAGAAGGCTTAAGGAAAAGATTTTTCACCTTAAATTGCTGAATTATGGTTGTTCTTTCAAGAACGCATTCTCATTTGGCACACTTCAGTTATCCTCTTGGAATTCAGATGTCGTTACTCTAATAAAGGAGAAGCAAATAATGAGCATGCAGAAACAAAAGGACAACAATATCAACATTGTGTGCCGACCTATCGTAGCCCATAAAGAGTATAGCTGTAGTGAAACAAGCCACTCCGGGCTCAACTAGCGCATCATCCTAACATATATTGCGGAGTGACTTGAATGCTACCTCAAAATTGGGCCGTTTACAAGCCCTTCCTGACGTTTACCACTTGAATGTTTCCGAATAACTCGGATGTTTTCGGACGTCAGTTAGCCGTTTGCCACAAGAACTTGAATGTTTGAGATCCTTTTGACGTTTGCACAAGAGAATTAGCCATTTACAAGATGAATAAACCACCACTTGGCCACATCTCACTCACTTGCCCAAAAAACGTAGAGACGTCTAGCACGTTGAAACCTTGAAGATGGAACATAACGTAATGAATGCGCACACTAGACATTTGTTTGATACTTAGAGTTAGAGTTAGAGCTTAGAAGATTGTACTCGAGCTTTCAAAAAATTTAGATTGTATTCATAGATCTCTAAAGGCATATTTACAATGAACGTATTCGGCCTGCATTAAAAATGTTAATACTTAAAGCTAGAGTTTAGAAGATTCTACTCAAGCTTACAAAAAATATAGATTGTATTCATAGAAGCCTAGAGTTTATAAGATTCTACTCAAGCTTACAAAAAACATAGATCGTATTCATAGAAGCATAAAGGCATATTTACAAGGCACGTAGTTGGCATGCATTAAGTGTCACAGGCAAGCGTGAGGGGAACGGGATGTTTATCGAGAGTGCACTATATTAGATTTCCAAGGGACCTTTTGAGAACATGAGGGACATTTTTTATTGTAGAAGGTACCTAGGATAGCATGGGAAGTTTGGGGGTACTTGTCATCAACAAAGGAAACCATCCTGAATCTCATATTCCATGTGAATCATATATCACATGATTGGTTCAGAATTAGGAGAAAATAATGCTTCCATTGCGTCCGAAACGTGCCAAAACCCTAAGAACGACTGTCTTCTTGCTTGATTCTGACATCTAGAGACCATGCTTCGAATTGATGACATCGTCGATGACATCATCAATTCGTAACCGCCCTTGAATCACCCTTGGAAAACCTATATAAAGAGGGGTTGGCCACATTCATTCTCAGTCTTGCCAATACCAGTCTTGGGAGCTCAAGGAGTCGTGACCACCAATCAGAGAGCACAATCTAGTGCTCCCCTGACATTTTGGCGAGACTAGCTTCTATCCAAGACAAGGCATCATGGAGAACGCTTATAAACAGATTGTAGCATCACTTCAGAGTCTCCAACAACAAGCCGAAGTCCTAACTCATCGATAGACACAAGTCGAGATGGGACATCGAATGCATGTAGGTGCACTCCTTCAAGAATTACAAGAACAAATCGGGAGTCTTTAGACAAATCAAGGGAGTATGCAAGTAAATCAACGACCTAGTACATCCTTCATGAGAGAACCCAAGATCTGCATGCTAGAAAAGTTCGATGGGGATCACACGAAGTTTTGTGGATTTCTCCATCAAGTTAAATTGTACATCCGTATGCAGCATGACAGATACCCTGAAGAGGAATCCAAGATCGGGTTTATTGAAACCTTGCTTTGTGGCCAAGCATTATCATGGTTTGCCCAAGTCTTGGAGAAGAACATGGAATTACTTTAGGACTATGAGGGGTTTCTTCAAGAACGCACCGCCATATTTGGAGATGCAGACACAAGTCGAGTGGCAGAAACCAAACTTCGGAAGTGACGTCAAGGTAACCGCCCTGCCTCTACCTATGCATCTAAATTTAGGCAGTTGATATGTGATCTCACTTGGCATGAAGATTATTTGATAAGACAATTTAGATGGGGTTTAAGAGATGATGTGAAGGACCTTTTGCTCACGATGCCAGAGGTTAAAACATTGAATGAATATATCATGCAAGCTATTCAATGTGATAACCGACTTTTTTAAAGGAAACAAGAAAAACAAGTAGAAGGAAGACCTCGCTAGTGGAAACCCTTCCAGCCCACTTCTAAAGATGAGTCTATGCCAGAACCTATGCAAATAGATGTAACTAGGTTTCAGTCTCTAACACCACAAGAGAAATAGAGAAGGAGAGCTAACAAGCTATGCCTCTATTGTGGAAACCTTGGACATATTGCAGTTAATTATCCGAACAAGAGAACAAACTCCAGAGTCACAACCACCTTTGTAGAGCAGGGAAACGAAGAATTCCAGTTGTAAAGGAGACCGTGTAGCCAGACCATGATATAAGAAAGGGTCTCATAATTCTAGCTACACCCATAGAAACATGTCTTGCACTTGTCAAGTTAACCATGCTTAAGAAGACCCTTTCCCTTACCACCCTAGTAGATTCAAGAGTCTCCTCATGTTTCATCGATGAAGGATTGGTTAAGAAACATGGAATTCATGTACTTCCGAAGAACAAACCAGTAGTAGCTGAAGTACTAGATGGACGACCTCTAGCATCTGGGAATATAACCATGGAAACCACACCATTAAGAGTACACCTTGGTGACCATGAATCCCACATATTTTTCAATGTAATATCGAGCCCAGTTCATCTAGTTATCATTGGAATGCCCTCGTTAAAGAAGCATAATCTAGACATTAATCCAATGCAGCTACCCAATCAGTACAAAGGCTTTGAAGATGTTTTTGAAAAGAAGAATGCAGATATCCTTCCACAGCATAGACTCTATGGTTGTGCCATAGAACTTCAAGAGGGAGCACAACTGCCCTTTGGACCAATCTACAGACTATCCCCAAAGAAACTTACAGAACTATGGAAGAACATTGATGAGAATCTAGTGAAGGGGTTTATCAAACACTCAAAGTCTCCAAGAGGTGCTCCTATTTTATTTGTAAAGAAGAAGGATGGGACTCTTGGGATGTGTGTAGACTATTGTGGATTGAATAAAGTCACTATAAAGAACAGATATCCCCTACAACTCATATCAGAGCTCTTGGAATGCCTTCGAAAAGCAAAATTCTTCACGAAGATTGACCTTCGAGGAGCTTACAATCTTGTCAGGATTAGGGAAGGAGATGAATGGAAGACAACATTTCAAACAAGGTATGGCCATTTTGAATATGTATTTATGCCATTCGGCCTTACGAATGCTCCAGCTGTCTTCCAACATATAATGAATGATATCTTTCAAGAATATTTAGATGATTTTGTTGTAATATATCTTGACGATATCTTGATGTTCTCCAAAAAGTCTAGAGGATCATGAATGTCATGTAAAGATAGTCCTACAAAAACTAAGAGAAAAAGGATTATATGAAAAATTGGAGAAATGCTCTTTCCATAAGACAGAAGCGGAATTTTTAGGGTACATTGTATTAGAAAAAGGAATTTTTCTGGACCCTAAGAAGATTGAGACAATCCTTGATTGGCAAACACCTTCGTGTGTATGATATATACAATGTTTTCTGGCGTTTGCCAATTTCTACAGGATATTCATAAGAGATTACTCTAAGATAATGACCCCTCTTACCACACTTACAGGGAACTCCACATTCATGGACCGAGGAAGCAGAAAAAGCCTTTCAAACCTTGAAACAAGCATTCACTACTACTCCAATTCTAGTTCATCCTGATTCTAGTAAGCCCTTCTTCCTAGAGACAGATGCATCAAACTTTGCCCTAGGGGCCATTCTTTCCCAATATGGAGATGATGGACACCTACATCCAATTGCATATCATTCAAGGAAATTCTCCCCTCTAGAAATTAATTATGAAATTTAGGATAAAGAACTTCTTGCCATAGTGGATGCATTTGATACTTGGTGCCACCATTTAGAAGGAGCAGCTCATAAAGTCACTGTGTATACAAATCACAAGAACCTAGCGTATTTTATGACCACCCGCATTCTCAATAGAAGACAATCTTGATGGAGTAACTTTCTATCTAGATTTAACTGACGTATTTGATGGCATTGGCCAAAAAACATGTTGTCTCAAGTGTTCATAACTTTTTCTTTGCACACCATGTCCTACAACTTGGAGATCATGGGTCTCCCACAAGAGGGTTTGTTGAATGTTTGAATCTTTTGAAATGTATAACTTGCCTTATTGGTAGAGCAAGTCGTTAACAATCAAGTATTAATAGTTTGAATTAGTTTTTCTATGAACATCTTTGATTATTCTTAGAACCTGAGAAACCACTTGTTGTGTGAATAGTGATGGCTAATGCATATAGATGAGAGGGTCCTAGAAACAATTTGATTTAGAATAGCATAGATAACTCCATAGAGCTTTAATAAACTTTCCAAGATTCCATTATATGGATATATATCACCATAGTACTTTGGAAAATCATTCTCAAACTCTATATCAAAAGACATAACTTTTGTGTACATTTGAACTTGAGAAAAAATGCGTTCTATGATTAGCTCTCATACCAACAACTCAAGACTGGTGTATAAATACACTTTTCACTCATGACTATTGGTTGGATGTTCATAAAAGTGATCCATACTTATATGAGTCATTTGAACTTTGAATTCCAATGTGTTAATGGAATTTGGATCCCGATATGTCCATGGTATTATCTCCAAATTCCTTCTTTACATTTACAAAGGTAATATTAGATATTGACTTGAGAACTCAATCAATCAATACTAGTTTATTCATAAGCTTTTGTATTAGAAGACCTATGAAGTCCCAATCAAGCCTTGAATCCCCATCAAGCCTAAGATGCTTGATTCTTCAATCCATTAATATTTCCTTAAGTCCAATCATAGCCTTGAATCTTCTTAGCTTCACCCCATCCAACGATTTGGTAATCATATATGGACATTGTTGTTGACTGGATACATATGAAAGTTCAACTTCTTATCTTTGTTTCCTTCTCTCTAAGAGAATGATAATGGAATGCAGTGTGTTTGTTCCTAGCATGAGAAATGGGATTAGCACAAGATTTTAAGAACTTATGTTATCCCCATTGATATTAGGTGTTGATGAATACACACCCAAATCCAAGTATAATGTCTTGATCCACATGGATTCCCAAGTTGAATTTGCTAAAACCTCTATATTCAACTTCATTAGATGAAAGAGCAACAATGGCTTGCTTTTTGGATGACCATAATAGAAGCTTTGTACCTATAAATGTGAGATAAACTGAAGTACTCCTTCTATCATCTTTTGATCCTACCCAATTTGCATAAGACAATAGCTTTATACCTACATGAGATGTATATGGATAGAACAATCCTTCATTTATGGTTCCCTTCAAATATTTGAGAATATTTTATTCTTCCATGTGTGGCTTTTTTGGAACATGCAGGAATTATCTCAGATTACTTACACTAAAGCATATGTCCACCTTAGTGAGTGTGGCATAGTTCAATCTACCCATCAAGCTTTGATAGCTTCTTACATCTTCAACTAGCTCCTCCATGTGTCCTCTTTATAAGGAGTGAAGGATCTTCTTTGCTAAATACAAATGCTTTATCCTCCAAATAGGTAAGAAGCCTTTGATTCCAAGCTCTTGGAGCTTGCTTTACAAGTCTTTCCTTAACTTGCATACAGGGTCAAGGAACTATGAATCCTCAAACCTAGGGGTTGAGCCATCTATACACCCAAATAACATGCAGTGACCCAAGCTTGATCTCCTTCCATTCAAAGCTTCATAAGGAGTTATACCATTTCAAGATTTCGAAGGTAGCATTACAAAATATGTCACAATGGATACTTACTCAGCCCATAAGTAATTGGGTAGCTTCGTCTTATTTAACATGGAACTTGGTGCTTCCACAATAATCTTGTTCCTCCTCTCTACTACTCCATTCTGTTCAGATATGTATATAGTGGTAATTTCTCTCTTGATTCCTCTATCTTGCAAGTAGGAATGAAATTCATGGGATACTTATTCTCTTCCTCCATCATACCTATTTGATTTTCCACAAAAGCTACATACTTCTTAAAACATGAGAACACTTCATCCTTATGCTTTATAAATTAAAAAGTAGTCCATCAACTACAATAATCTATGGCCCCCATACTTCTATGTCGACAATCTATAGAAGGTTTCCATGTATGTAGCTTTTGTTTGTGATGCTTGCTATGGATCCTCTAGATAGGCTCAATGCTTGGTGAATCTTATGTACAAACCTTTCTCCACAATCTCACCTACACTTATCAAATTTTTTGTAATACTTAATACATAAAGAACTCTGCTTAGTAGATTCATATTACCACTAGAAGCCTTTACATTTCATAGTTTCTCGATAGAGTACCTTGTGTCATCACTTATCTTGGCTTCATGCTTATTCTTTGGATCTTCGAACTTTGTAGATGTGTCACCTTCACTTGGTGGATGAGTAAGAACTAAGGACTCTCCTTGCTTTGTAGTTATACCTTGAGCCTCAAGATTGAAAGTGGCATTAAATTGTGATAGTAATGGCTCCCTTGATTGATCCCCTTCTTTGATGGATATTATTGTATATGGTGGGTGGATATGGTTTGGAGGGATGCACTGGAGTGCAATTTTAGTGACTAGATAGGGGTTGGGGATGCTTGAGGATGTGGCAGATATGGAGCTATTACACGTCCTTTTTCTCTATGGCTTTGATTGAGACCTATCAAAATTAAGGGCTTTATAAATCCTCTATGCGTAATGGCTGCTCAATGGTTACTTTGCATATTAGAAACATGTGTATACTCTTGTCAAGGGTAGTGCATCTATGGTGTTTTTGCTTCTTCATCCATATCATAGAGGCTAATTCAATTTGTTCAACTATCGAATATGATAAATCTATCTAGCTACCATCCTCGTATGCTAAGTATGGAAAATTTCTTATATGATTGTGTAAAATGGCCCTATGCTAGAAAAGGAAAGTATTGCATACATAATCTGCATAGAGGGATCAACATATTAGATGTGAAAAAAACCACCTCATCTAGCTTAAGGATTTCCTTCTTTTTCATAGGCTCATGTACTAATGTTTTCTCTTTTGTATGTTCACATGTGTGATGAATTTGTAATGCTTCATTGATGAGTACTCACGTTCGTTTGAATCCCTTGGGCTCTACTCCCTCATTGAGTTTGAGTATTGTGACTGTGCATGGGATATATTTATCTTTGTTGATAATTATTGGGCATATCATCCTGTATTGGTAATGAAAATTGGGATTTGATATGGGGGCATGGAAATAACCATCTAAACTAGTGTCTGACCACAATTTATGGAGATCATTTGAGTTTTTTGGAGCTTCACATTCCTATTACAAAAATTGGTGGCGACCCCATGTCTTGTTATTCTCAATTTTATCCTTGCATATATATTCAGTCTACCTTAGCACACATGGAAGGTCTTTGAACTACTGGGCATTTTTTGTTACATTTTCTAGATTTCTTGTAGGGGAATCACTTGTGGGCATTCCTCTTACATATGATCCAAAATTTAGAGGTGCCATATGGCAATCAAAAAAAAAAAAACAGATGCAAGGGATAGATTTCTACAATAGAGCACATGCACTCATCCTATGCACATGAAAAAAGCAATAGTATTCCTAAGAGTCACAATGGTAGTCCTCGTAGTCATTCTAGTAGTAGTTGCAAATGAGTGGCAAGAAACTACTTATATAGATACAAGAAGGCTACATGAGTGGTTATGAATGACTAGATGTGTGCCATGGAGGAGGTAAAAAGAGCCCCTTTACATGGGTTGCACACCACAAATGGCTCGTAGGGGGTGTAGAGGCGGCTACTAGCAGAACGAGAGGATGACCATTAGGTTGAACATGCCATATCTCTCTAAGAGAGGGAAACCATCATTCTATTCCACCCTTCATCAAACACACAATCGGTTAGACATCATCATGCCTAGACATATGTTCAGTACTACTGACCCCTACATCAAGTCTTTGCAGAGTCTCGATGCAAGCTGTCTCTCTTTAGCCTTTTATTTTCCTTCAAAGAAAGCATAATTTATTCTAACAAAAATAAACTTCAATACAGAAATAAATTGATGGTATCATTATTGAAATTTCAAACTCTCTTTCAGGCACTTTAAGTTTCCAAAAAATGTCCATTGTCCAATGAATAAGAGGAAATTATGACGGTGCTAGAAATTTCTAGATGCAAATAAATTTGTGAAAATACATAAACTAATATTCGTTGATGCGCAGGTAGTAATAGAATATTATATTTGTTAAAGTGAACATTAGTAAAATATATTATCTTCTAGCTTGTGGAGGAATAAAATAGTATATCCCGATTGTTACAAGTGATGAAAATATTGTTTGTCACCGAAAATCTATCCAATATTTTATTGCCTCTAGTATGGATCGTCAGTAGTATAAAAAGGACCCAAGATTGATACGATCTTAAATTAGTTGAGACAAAAAGTGAGTCCCAAACCATTGTTTAACCTGCACTACATATTGTGCAATACTTGAAATTATCATTCCATTAGTATGCCTCTAGCTTTTATCATGCTTCTCCTTTGTTTTATCATCTTCAATGTCAGTCTTACTTAGCTACTAGAAATCCGTGAAGGCATTTGATATATCAAGAAAAAAAAATTGCATGGCATATAAACGGAATGTGATAAAGGCTTTCTTACTTCAAGAACATTGGATTACTTTTCTGGTTCCATCTTGAACTCCTTTATAAGAGTAGCCATACAACTCTTGACGTTAAAACAAGTGCTCTAATAAACTTCTTATTTATGATATAATCCTGGAGCTCACTTCTGTTTCTTACATCTTATGTACGTATTGGTCTATACGAGCGCAATCAGTGGACCATTTATTAAACCTTCAGAGATAATCTCTAGTATTTCATCCCCGCGTGTGGGAGGTAGAACAATATTATCTCAGTGATGACCACACACTACCATTTCCTCCATTGAAACATATGCTAAAATAGACAATGGTAGCTAAATCAAAATCTCGATAACATAGGGAGAGATTTTGACTCAGCCGAAAACATCAAAGGAAAAAATGAGATAGCATATATTTAGATTCATGGGGTAAAGTGGTTGATTTTTATTGGTTGGGTACAAAATGTATCAAAGAGGTTATGGTACTACATGTATACATGCATAAAGAGATATTATTATCTGAATAACCAACATATCTCCCAAAGCATCACCCAATTTGTAAGTAGACACATACCCATGATGTATATTTAACTTGTGCTCTTTAACATTTGTATATATCTCCCTATTTTAGATATCTAACCATCCGCCTATATAGAATGGAAACCATTGGAGTGTGTTGTAGGGCACTTCCATGCAATCCATGGACTAATTGGAGACCGTCAGTATCACATGACAAAGTCAAAGTCTCTCACATAGTCGGACATATTTTTCTATGATGATCATTTCTTGAAGTGGACCCAATGCACAAGAAAAAGGGAGGCCTTTATAATATAAAGCTATCAAATAAGACGTGGGATGATCTAAAGCTTCCCACATCATAGCTATATGTAGGGGAATCTTATTGCATAAAGTGTTACAATGACATACAACATCATTTGAAGCCAATCAACACAAGGATTGTAAAAAAACATTTCCACATGCTAGCTTTAGTGTATATGGGATTATTTAAAGAGGATCTAGTGCAAGTTATAAAAAACATACTTATCTACAAGTCCACATGTTTCAAAAGTTCTCCATTATTGATCAAGGATTGGATATAGCTAACGTTGGCCTAGTTCTTTGTGAATTAGTGCACAAAACAATAGCTTTAAAGTACATGATAGTCTCCCAAAACATTCTCTTCTCATTTTCGAACAAGAGAAGTAGACTAATAGGGAATGAATCGGTTGCAATGGATGTGGAGACTAACTCCCTTAAGATTATTGAAATCTCCATCTTAGACTTAGGAGATCTTTACACTACTATATCACTTAGCCAAATTTGCAGCTTATCTCAACTTTTACGAGATATAAAAACAGAAACTGCACTAGAGAGGGGCTTTGAGTTCATGATGAACACTAAAAAGGTAAACATTGTACTAATTAAGATCCAACTCAAATATTGAATACTCGAAAACTACCAAAAGTTTCTTTGAACAATAATGAAGGTATTGGGAAGGAGAGAGGGAAACATATAATGCTCACAGATACCTCAAAAATTAATCATATTAAAAATAGAACAATAGTTTTACAAATATATGCATCCTCAATCTAGGAGTTGTTTTCTATTGTACCCTCTAGAGTACCAGTACCATTGTTAGGTGTTTTTTCATCTTTCATGGTGGCATCATTGTATTTTGATGTAGTAGTCTCTTTTCCACCACTAGTATCCGAACCCTTCTCATCTTCATGGTTCATTAAAGGTACCTTTGTTTTTTCATCCATCATCACCATTGTTGCAAACTTTGTATGACCTCTAGTCCATACAATCGTCTTCTTTTCTCGGTCTTTCAAGCTGTTGTACATCCCCACCATCTTCTTTCTCTTTTTCAGCAAACCTTAGATGCTTCTCCATGCTTCCTTGTCTTTTTGTCTTCAACTTCTTCTCAGGTGGAGCTTCTCTCGCTCCTTGTAATGCATCATGTATGAGATGCGCTCTAATGTTGTAAACATCTTCATTTGAATAGTTGTTTTTGTCCATGTATAGCAATCAATTTTTGAGATGTCCATAGTTTTCAGTTATTAATATTTTGAACTACACAATGGTAGAGCAAAGGATGTCTTACAAGATTTGGGGGAGCCTCATCAAAATATGAGTCCATTATGTACATAAAATTCATTATTAATATCCAAACGCAAGAGAATGTTACATTTTGTTGTGGTGTCTATAGGAAAATTATAAAGTATTTAGTAGAATCAACTAATGAAAAGTAACGGAAAAAGTAGTACGGATATAGAAAATGCATTCTAATGGTTTATATCTAGAAGATAATTGAGATAGTAAATAGAAATACAGAGTGACATTGTATGATATTAAAATCAAATTGCACACATTCGTATTCCCATCAAAGGTCTCAATCAATTTTCAATGACAAATGCTTGTATTCATACAATAATGAAGATGCTTATATGAAGTCTTAATGTTTGAGTACATGCTAATTATGAAATCTTTCATTTGGATGTTCCAAGCACGACCACATGCTTGATGTGAAAGCAATAGAAAAAGAATACGAAAAAAGCATGATACGAAAGTAAGATCTTGTTACAACACATTCTTTATCCTTCTTTAAAGATGATTCTCCCGCACAAGAATGACTCCATGAAAACACATGCCCCCTTTATGACCCTAATGAGGAAAACTAACATATAGTGTAAAGGCATAGAGTAAAGAGGGGAGAGGCAATTTTCTATGTGCTTGCTTCTTTGAGAGGTGCACAAAACAATACATTTCCTTAATGTCAATAAGAATCAGACTCAATTGATCATTGCAAAACAAAATGTTTACTTTGCTTTCACAAGTTAGCAAAACATAAAACATAAATATAAGATTTTATACGTACTCAGCACAGTAGGGCATGCTCACAATGGTCAAATGCGAGTTTGAATCTCATTGAACCAAAGAGCGATAGCATCATTGGTATTAAGAGATTATTTTAGTAAAGAAGAGACGAATGGGTCAATCATCAGAGCTTCCTAACATCTACAATAAATTTCTCTAATAGACGTATATGGAAACAAAATGTTCTAGCTACTATTAGTAATGTTGTCTTTTTCAAAGAAAATAAAAAGAAAACGAAAAAAAGAACAAGAGAAAGATTACATAACAAAGTAGAGTACAATCTAGCATGATACGTGAGGCTCTATATTCTTTAATAACCTTGCACCATCAATCAAAGGTGTAGGCAGAATAATTATTTTTCCCATCCAATCCAACCTCTCCTTTATTTATGCCTCAAGAAAAATGGTCTGCTGGTCCCTTGTGTTGGCTATTGATTTTCTATGTTCTTCTTGATATTGTTGGTATTTCTCTCTTGCCCTTATGTCATGATCATGTAGAACCTCTATGATTTTAATGCATGTATCCTCAGCTATCCTTGTACGAGGCACATGTATAATCACTAGCATCTCTGGGTCTACCCAATCTGCAGGGTTAAGAAGTGTATCATATCTATTTCAGCTTATCTTTACCAAGGATGTAACCAAGTGGATGAAGGCAATGGATTCTAAATCCATCACTCGAGGGTTCAATCCTTGTCATTTGCCCATTTGCATGTATTTCACCACTAGCATCATCGTGTGATGTGATTTGTGAGCAAGAGTGAATCTGGAAACTTTTTCTCCGAAAGTTTGATGCTTGTTTGTGTGTTTGTGATACTCTTGCATTAAGAAATATGTGTGATGTAAATAACCATTCTAGACCCACAAGGAAATGAGCACATAAATTAGAGTGCGAGGGGAGGGAAATATATTTGTACATTGTGCTATGACATGTTCCTTGGAGGTTCACCTTTTCCACTTCTCTTCTGTCTTCCCTGAATATGCAAGCTCTATATGCATCTAAGAAATTTATAGCCTTTGTTTCCATATCGCTTTGTGAAATGTCACTTGAAACATCTATTACATGGGGCCCATCTCATATTTTTATCTATGCGCATTTCTTTAACCCAATGCTTGTGGGAGTTGAACTCATGACCTATCCGTTAGGAGTATGATGTGCTAACCACTTGCCCCAAAAGCCATGGTCGAGGATTATGTCCTAGTCCTCCCTCTTAGGGTGTGGCTAAACCATCTCCTCCTATCATTTCTTGAGTCTAACAATCTCTTCCCCTTCTAGAGACCATTATCTTCAATGATCAATCCTTGATCTCCCCTTGAATTGATGTCCTCACCCTTGCACAATTTCTAAATCTTCTTGTCCTCAAACTTGGTCTCTTGAACCTTGCCTTTCCACTTCTTGGCCACTTGCCTATGGACTTTCCTTGCTCTCAAACTTAGTGTCTTGAGCCTTTCCTTTCTGCTTCTTGGCCACTTGCCTATGGACTTGCCTTCCTCTCAACCTTCGTATCTTGAACCTTGTGTTTCTGCTTCTTGGCCAATAGCCTATGGACCTGCCTTGCTCTCAACCTCGGTCTCTTGAACCTAGTTATCACCCATGCAAGGTACCTTAGATCCTAAATCAAGTGCCTCCATTAGAAGATTCAATTTGAGAGCTTTCCAATGGTATATTCGACATTTAAATCTGACATACAGATTGGGAGATATACTCTTATCTTGATTGGGCTCATCTTTGAAAGCGATGCATGCACCTTCTATCTACCTTGACTATGCCTACTTCCCAGGATGTGATATCAGTTGTGAGAATTGAACTCATGACCTATCAGCTAGTAGTATGATGAGCTAATTGTTGGTGCATACCAATCACCAATTGAAGGCTTGGAAGATCAAATGATGAAGGAAGAATCAATTCCTAAAGTGTGGAAGAAGATTACAATCAGAGGACAAGAGAAGTGTACACATATGTACATTAGCATAGTCATAGATGACTTAGATCTTTTGTTCAGTAAGAATTATGTACAAATTATCTATAAATACCTTGAGAAAAGTCGGGACATGTATGAGAGCTTATGTGACATTAGTTAGAAGTCAAGAATGAGGGAGATAGAAGTCATAAGATAGAGGAAAGTGAATTTGAGTTTGCTCTCATCACTCAGTTGTATTTTCTCTGAGTAAATGAAAAATTTTGCGCCCGATGTTTCTGTGTGTTCTCCTTCTACAGTAGATCAATTGTGGAATGCTTTTGTACAAGTCTAAGTTGAGAGTTGCTTGACCTCTGTGCAAAGTTTCAGCTTCCAATTGTAATCAGGCTGAGTGAATTAAGTGTAGGAACATTCATATGTGAAGCATATTCACTAGTTCCTAAAACAGGCGCAGATTTCGAAGTCAATGTTTTGGTCATTTCTCCTAGCACAGTGTAAAGTTTTGCATGAGTGAGGGCTTAATCTTTAAGTTGGAAGATAAGCTACTTATGTCTAGAAGCATTTTGTAAAACGGGTTCTATTCAAGAAGAACCAAGTCTTAAAAGTTACAGGTGTAAAGTCGACTGTTTTTGATAACAGTTTCTGACATAGGTAACTTGTGAAATCAATTTCTCAAGTTATACTTAATCTTTTGGAGTAATTCAACTTGGAATAGTTGCGCAATCTCTAGGAGATGATTCGTACAAAGTTTCATAAAAAACTTTACAGAGTTGATAGGTCAATGTGAAGAAATACTGCAGCAGACTTTTCTGTGTATCATCCTTTTCACAGATTTGTTAATTTCTGATAAGTTAGCAATTGATCCTCTAAATTAGTGGAGTGTTTGACTTATTCTTGGTATAGAGGTGTTCTAATCACAAGAATAAGTTGTTCTTTTGGAGATTAACATTCTCCATCAGTGGTATCAGAGCAGGAGACATCAATTTCAAGAAAGAAGGATCCCGACTGCTGCAGATTCCAGAAATTCAACACTTGAAGGATCAAGAAGTGAAAGCTTGGAGTCAAAGCTTGGGGAGAAGACAAATTGACATCAAGAAAGGCAAAAGGAGTTCAATTCGAAGTAAAGGTATATACATTGTTTGTAAAGCTTGAAGATTTCAATACACAGGTGGATACAAGATGGGAGAAAGCTTGCAGATTGATAAGCTAGATAGGGAGAACTATCCAGCATGGTCCATGAGGATGGAAGCACACCTCATGAGCAAAGATCTTATATCATTTATTACAGGAGATGAAGAAAAACCAGAATTTGCAGATCCAAGTATTCCTACTAGGGAAGAACTTGCAATGTTGAAGACTTGGATGAGAAAGGATGCTCAAGCAAGGAGCATTATCTACATGGCTGTAAATGATTATCTTCTACCTCACATCAGAGGTTTAGAAAGTGCCACAGATGTTTGGAATGCCTTGGAAGAGCATTTCCAAAATACAACTAAGTCAAGGAAGTCCTCACTATGGGCTGAGTTCACAACTTTCAAGAAGAAGAGCTCACAATCAATTTCAGATTATGTGGCAAGGATGAAAGATATTGCAGATAGCTTGGGAGCAGTGGATGAAGATATTGAAGAAGAAAAGTTGGTAAGACAAATACTTACAGGTCTAAGAGGTGATGAGAAGTGGAAGCCTTTTATCTTGTCCATAGAGTTGTCACTTGATCACTTTACTCCTGACCTTAATCAATTGCTAGGACATATGTTAACCTTTGAGCAGGATCTTAAAGGAGACAATGATAGAAGTACAAGTCAAGCTATGTACTCCAAAGACAAGAAAAAGAATGGCAAGGGAAAGCAATCAAATGATGATGAAGGGAATTCAAATCAAGCCAACTTCACAAAAGGGAAGACAAATTTCAGAGGTAAAGGAAGAGGAGGTAAGAACAAAGATAATGCTAAAGCTTGTTGGATTTGTGGCAGAACAAATCATTTGGCAAATGATTGTTGGTATAATAATCAAAGTGGAGGATACAATAATCAGAATTATAGTCAAAGAGGTAGAGGAGGCAGAAACCAAAGAGGCAATTTCAGAGGAAGAGGTGGTAGGACATCATATGGTAGAGGAGGTGGAAGAAACTTCCAATCTCAGTCCTACAACAATAATTATTACAATTATGCATCAGATCAGAAGGATGACATGACTCTTATCTTGAATGCAACTCATGAATCAATGGGAGAAGATCAAAGAGTGTTTTATATTGACTCAGGGTGCAGCAACCATCTGAGTGGGAATCTATCCTTGATGACTGATATGGAAGCAAGGGTGAATGGACATACAGTTCAAACAGGTGACAATACCAAACATAAAGTGGAGAGCATTGGATCAGTGAAGACAAAGAGTGGAAGTACACTTCTGAGCAAGGTACTTTATGTCCCTACTATTCCTAAAAATTTGATAAGTGTAGGGCAAATTGTGGAGAAAGGATATGAGGTAAGATTTACAAATGATGGTGTCTATGTACAAGATCCAAATCAGGGATATAGAACCATAATTGCAGGTAAAAAGGAGGGAAGATTGTTCACTCTCAAAGTCCAAGGTAATGTGGGACATGCATTGTTTACCTATGGAGGTCAAAAGGTATCTGAATTAGACCGATGGCATAAAAGGCTAGGTCATTTCAATGAGAGAGCTATAAAGGAGATGTCAAAGAATCAGGTGGTGCTTGGATTGCCAAACATTGAAGGGCAACATATGGTGTACAAGTGTGAAGCTTGTCAATTAGGTAAAGCACATAAAAGTTCTTATAACAAATCAGGGTACAAGTATTCAAACATGCTTGAATTGGTTCATACAGATGTATGGGGTCCCTCAAGGGACTATAGCATAAATGGATCCAGATATTATGTGTTGTTTGTTGATGATGCAACCAGGTGGATTACTTTGTATGTAATCAAGGACAAATCAGAAGTCTTCAAGACATTCAAACACTTTCATGCTTATGCAGAAAGGATCACAGGACAAAAGCTAAAGAGGTTAAGATCAGATGGAGGGGGAGAGTATTTCTCAAAAGAGTTTGATGATTATTTGTGGAATGCAGGTATCAAAAGAGAAGTGACTTGCAGGTACTCCCCTCAACAAAATGGAGTAGCAGAAAGGAGGAATAGGACTCTTGTAGAGTTTGCAAGAGCCATGATGAAGGAAAAGAATTGTCCAAATTACTTATGGGCAGAGGTCATTAACACTGCAACATACCTTGTGAATAGGTTGCCTTGCAAAGCTTTGGATGGAGGAACCCCTTATGAAGCATGGTGGGGTAAGAAGCCTAGTCTTGATCATTGTAAAGTATTTGGATGTATTGCATATGCTTATGTTCCTTCACAATTAAGACATAAGCTAGAACCAAAAGCAGAGAAGTATGTGTTTATTGGATATGATGATAGACAGATGGGTTACAGGTTGTGGAGTCCATCCACAAAGCAATTTCTTGTTACTAAAGATGTAACATTTGATGAGCAAAACATGTGGTATACAGGATCACCAAATGAGTATGCAGGTGTTGAAGAAATACAAAGGAAAGGAAAGGCAAAGGTAAAAGTTTGTGAAGAAAATGTTGATGAAGTTGACTCTAGATGTAGAGTGCAGGATCATGTAGAAGAAGGGCCAAGATTTGATCCAGAATCAAATGAGGCTGAAACTTCAAGAAGTGCAGAAATCAGGAGATCTACAAGAGAAAGGAAAGAGCCTATAAGGTATAGCTATGATACATCTTTCCTAACAACAAGAGATTATGCTTACATTGTGAAAACAGAAGAAGATCCAATTACTTATGAAGAAGCCAAAGGTAAACAGAATTGGGAGAAGGCAATGCAAGAAGAGTATGATGCTTTACTTGAAAATGAAACTTGGGAATTAGTACCAAGACCAAAGAATCAGAAAGTCATTGGATGCAAGTGGGTATATAAAACAAAGAGGTTTGCAGATGGTAAGGTGTCTAGATATAAGGCTAGACTAGTGGTTAAAGGTTATGCCCAAACTTATGGGGTAGATTATGATGAAACCTTTAGTCCTGTTGCTAAGATGTCTACAATTAGGACATTGATTGCTATTGCTACTTGCAAGGGATGGAAATTATCACAATTGGATGTGAAGAATGCATTTCTTAATGGTTACATTGCAGATGAAGTATATATGGAGCAACCAGAAGGCTTTATGGAATCAATTAGATCAGATTATGTGTGTAAGCTCAAGAGAGCTTTATATGGGTTGAAGCAAGCCCCAAGAGCTTGGAATTACAGATTGGTCAAGTTCTTGAATGAATGTGGTTTTCAAGCATCAAAGGCAGATAGTAGCTTGCTAGTGAAGGCAAGTGAAAATGGATATATTTACATGTGCATTTATGTTGATGATATTATTGTTACAGGAACAGATGCTCAAGGAATCAATGAACTCAAGAAGCAAATAGAGAAGGAGTTTAAGATAAGTGACTTGGGAAACTTATCTTATTTTCTAGGAATGCAGATTGTGTATACTCAACATGGAGTATATGTTTCACAAGAGAGATACTTGAAGAATCTTCTAGTCAAGTTTAACATGGAAGATTGCAAGACCTCAACTACACCATTGGAGGTAAATCATAAATTAAGCAGGTATGGAGGTGAAGAGTTCAATGACATGAAGAAATATCAGAGTTTGGTAGGTAGTTTAATCTATGCTACCTTGACAAGACCAGATCTATCATATGCAGTAGGTGTGTTGTCACAATTCATGCATTGTCCAAAGAAGACTCATTGGATTGCAGCCCAAAGGGTACTCAGATATATCAAGGGAACCCTAAGTGAAGGTTTGTATTATGGTTTCAATTCTGACACAAGAATCAAAGTGTTTAGTGATGCAGATTGGGCAGGTGACTCAGATGATAGAAGGTCTACTCATGGATATCCATGTTATGTTGGAGACAAGTTAGTGTCTTGGTGTTCAAAGAAGCAACACACAGTTGCTTTATCATCCACAGAAGCTGAGTATAAGGGAATGGTAGAAGCTGCAAAAGAAGTCATATGGTTGAAGACCTTGATGAAAAGTTTTGAGACTGATCATAGTACTCCAATAATTTTTGGAGACAATCTGAGTTCTTTGTATTTGGTAGCTAACCCTGTTTTTCATGCCAGGACTAAGCATATAGAGATACAGTATCATTTCTTGAGGGAAAAGGTACTTGATAAAGAGATTGAAGTGATGTACACTCCAACAAAAGAACAGGTGGCAGATATGATGACAAAGAGTTTGGATGGACCTAAGTTACAAAGGTTCAAAGACATGGCAAGTATCAAGAAGACAGAGAAGACCTCAATTGATGATTGAGGGGGAGTTGTTGGTGCATACCAATCACCAATTGAAGGCTTGGAAGATCAAATGATGAAGGAAGAATCAATTCCTAAAGTGTGGAAGAAGATTACAATCAGAGGACAAGAGAAGTGTACACATATGTACATTAGCATAGTCATAGATGACTTAGATCTTTTGTTCAGTAAGAATTATGTACAAATTATCTATAAATACCTTGAGAAAAGTCGGGACATGTATGAGAGCTTATGTGACATTAGTTAGAAGTCAAGAATGAGGGAGATAGAAGTCATAAGATAGAGGAAAGTGAATTTGAGTTTGCTCTCATCACTCAGTTGTATTTTCTCTGAGTAAATGAAAAATTTTGCGCCCGATGTTTCTGTGTGTTCTCCTTCTACAGTAGATCAATTGTGGAATGCTTTTGTACAAGTCTAAGTTGAGAGTTGCTTGACCTCTGTGCAAAGTTTCAGCTTCCAATTGTAATCAGGCTGAGTGAATTAAGTGTAGGAACATTCATATGTGAAGCATATTCACTAGTTCCTAAAACAGGCGCAGATTTCGAAGTCAATGTTTTGGTCATTTCTCCTAGCACAGTGTAAAGTTTTGCATGAGTGAGGGCTTAATCTTTAAGTTGGAAGATAAGCTACTTATGTCTAGAAGCATTTTGTAAAATGGGTTCTATTCAAGAAGAACCAAGTCTTAAAAGTTACAGGTGTAAAGTCGACTGTTTTTTATAACAGTTTCTGACATAGGTAACTTGTGAAATCAATTTCTCAAGTTATACTTAATCTTTTGGAGTAATTCAACTTGGAATAGTTGCGCAATCTCTAGGAGATGATTCGTACAAAGTTTCATAAAAAACTTTACAGAGTTGATAGGTCAATGTGAAGAAATACTGCAGCAGACTTTTCTGTGTATCATCCTTTTCACAGATTTGTTAATTTCTGATAAGTTAGCAATTGATCCTCTAAATTAGTGGAGTGTTTGACTTATTCTTGGTATAGAGGTGTTCTAATCACAAGAATAAGTTGTTCTTTTGGAGATTAACATTCTCCATCACTAATCTCTTACCCAAAAAACCATGGTTGATGATTACATCCTGATCCACCTTCTTAAGGTGTGGTTCAACCATCTCCTACCTAAGGTGTGGTTCAACCATCTCCTACGTGTCGTTTCTTGAATCTAACAATGCTATGTAATGAGTAAATCTTCTCAGGATTATTATTCTACCCGCTACTATTGCTTTCAACTCTTTTGTGGTTTGTGTGAAAATCAATCACCTTCCATTTCCTCCGAAAACTCTACGCTTGTTTGTTTTTGTGTGTTTCTGATATACTCTTGCAATACGTGTGTGGACTTCACTAATCGTTCTAGGTCCTACCACTACCATTCTTAAATTAGGTTTAAAAGAATATAGATGTTTACCTCGATACGAATAGAAGATGACCTGGAAACACATTGTAAGGTGGCACTTTGTGACCAAGAGGACGAACACGTTCACTACTCGGTACCTCGGGAGCTCAAACACATGAAGTACTAGAAAAAGAAATAAAAAATAGTTTAGATGCATGGTTATTTAGTGCAAAATTATTAGAGTGTACTAAAAGGGGGTCACATCAGGAGCTCTAATTTGTTACTTTACATGTGGCATCTTCTCATTAGATAACGAAAACAATAGACAACAAGTAGAGTTCTTCTTTGCACATGACACATTCTCAATCAATGATCTTTGGCAAATTCTATATTCCTACTTTTGTAGTTTTGGACTTGGGAGATCCTCACGGGTAGTAGCAGGTTGACATGTTTGCAATTTCCTTTGCCATCCATATTGTTCCAGTTTATCTTTCCTAACCCATCTTTGTTTTATGCTCGAGTGTTGTTGTGTCTTAGTGGTGGGTAAGAGTATAGGTGATTTGATCTTCCTATTAATTCCCACTAGTGGGTTATCCTCACTCAGTCACTAGAATCATATTCTTGAGAAGTCTTTAGAGGTTGATCATGCTTAGGAGGAAATGTAGAAGTATATGAAGTAGAACAATCAATGTACAAAGTTATTGTGGGAACTTCCTATACTCATTCCTCTATACTTGTGACTCTAATTGCCTTATCACCAATGGTTTTTAATGGTTTTTTGTCTAGAAGACTAAAGTCTTCTTTATGGTTGATTTTGGTCGATATGTACCCTTGGGCGAGGTGTATACTGACTTCATATTCAAAAATCCAATCTTGGCCTAGGACCAATTCTTCTAGAAGATCTATATCATTGCAAACTAAGAATTTGTAGTTCATGGTGACGTTTCCAAGATGTAGGAACATTGAAATCTCTCCTTGCCACTCAATGGTGTTTCCTCCTATTCCTACCATGTATGCCTTTGTGGGTTTAATTTTTACCTTTTGTTCCTTCATTAGCGAGGCCCTAATGCAACTCAACGTAGCCCCTTCATCAATCAATGCATCAACTAGTTGATAATCATATGTGCCTATTCCTAGGTCCAGATAAGGGCATTTGTTATAGTTATTATGTGTGTTTGCTTTGTCTGCACAATAGTTTACCATGGGAATAGGTTCTTCTCCTTGTAGATATCTTTCATCCCTTTGTCTTATCCACTCTTTCTATTTTCTTATGCATTCTAGTGCTTCTATACGCGATTCTTCCCTTATTCTTGCTTCTTCTCTTTTTCTATTTTGTGCTCCTAAGAGTCTTGCTAACATCTTTTTGGTTAATGCTTCAACATATCTTTTGAACCTATAGCTGCTTATGTAGTTTGGTAATACATCTCCATCTAGCATAGCTAGGTTAATATCCTCACTGGTTGAAATTCAATTTATCAATAGCGGTCCATATCCTCGTTGTTGCACTTTTCTCACGTGTTGTTTCAACGTTTATACTAGCACTAGGTCTCCTTCTTTGAAGCCCTTATCTTTAATGTGGGCATCGTAATAGGTTTTTTGTCTTCTTTTTGTAGCATAAATAGGTGCTACTGCTTGTAACCTCATCTAATGCAACTTCTCGATTTGATCCAATTGTCTAGATAGTTCATGTCCATCCATTCATATTGTTGGGCAACTCTGAAAGTGGGGACTAAAAACTCAATTGGCAGTATTGCATTTTGACCATATACTAAACTGAATGGAGTATTTATGCATGATGCAATTGTTTATCCCAATCCAACCTTCCATTGTTAACTATCTTAGTTAAGACTATGCATAGTACCTTATTAGAACTCTCAACGTATCCGTTGGCTTGAGGATGATACAGAGCTAATTTCTTATGAATCACTAGAAATTCATTCATCAGTGATTCAATCACCTCATTGATGAAGTGTGTTCCTCTATCGCTAACGATTTCTAACAGAAGTCCAAAACATGTGAAGATGTTTTCAAACATAAATTTAACTTTGGTTTGGGTGTCAATTTTCCTAGTCACTTTGCGTCTACCCATTTAGTCAGATAGTTCGTGGCGACAATAATATACTCAACATGTGACCCTTTTACTAGCAGATTTATTGGTCCTATGAAATCAATACCCCATTTCCAAAATGCTATGGCACTAATCATAGGTCTTAGAGGCATGTCATCTCGTCGTATAGGATACATCATTCGTTGACATATTGTGCAACTTTGTACATAGGTTTTTGCATCCATATGTAAGTTCAGCCACCATAGGCTTGCAAAGAGAATCATTTCCACATGCTTATCGGTTGAAAAATGACCTCCCGATGTGCCCGCATGTGCCATCTCTAATATACGCAAGTGTTCTCCCTCCTGGTCACACAAGCCTAGTTGATTCTCCTTTCCTCTTTTGAATATTTATCTCCCAATTATGATGTAATCTTTGTTCTATTCCTCCAATGCCCTCTTTCTTGCAAGGGTTTCTCCTTCTTGGTGGGTTTGTGATTTCAAAAATTCAACTAGTGCCTTGCTCCATTTTGGGGCGATAGTGGATAATTGTAGGGAAGAATAATCATTAAGTGTATTTTCTTGGAATTCTTGATGTTTCAAGATATGTTCATGTGCATCTTTTTGCATATTTTTCCAATACAGACCTAATCTTTTCAGCTCCCTCATCATTCCATTAATGTCGTTTTGTGTTTTCCACTAGTTTACATGGGCTTACTTTAGTAGATTTTGTTTTTTGAAGAAATAGGAAGTTTGAATTAAAGATGAAATGTATGGATGTACAAAGGGCAAGGCCCCCACCACAACGATGAAGAACCTGGTACCACAGAGGACCTACATAGCACTCAGAGAAATATAACCAAGGAGTAGGATGACAATCAAGCAATTAGGTATAGTACAAAACCATTTGAAATCGAGAGCTAGAGTAAAGGTGAAGGAGGCACTCCCTCCATTTACAGGGAGCAGTAGTGGCCAGATGAGTGGACAGCCTGAAATCATCCTTGGGGGCATCTCTAATATTAGAGATAGCTTTCTTGCCTAGGTCCCTAAAACCTTTCAAAAATGCATGCAACATAGAGCCTTTGCCATTGTTCATAACTTTTTCATTCATGAACCTCCAGATGTGCCATAGAATATGGCCTCTCCATATGTTCTAGAGAGCATAGTCAAATTTGTTGCAGGATCCAAGAATAGTCTCTTGAAACCTGAGGTTGATGTTCATCTTCTGACAAGCACGCAAGAGGAAACTCCAGAACTATTGATCATGCTTGCAGTTGAAGAATAGATGGGGGGATATCCTCCTCATTGCCACAAAACATACCAACTTCATCTTTAATGCCAAACATCCTAGCTTTGGCACCACACCAGATACCATTATGAAACATCAGCCACATCAAAAAGGTATGTTTGATGTTGTAAGGTAGGTGCCAAAGACTCATGAATCTGTGAGACCACTAAGTAGCATTCCAGTTGGTCTTCCATCTCTGATTAAGCTTGGGAAGAATCAAGGTGATGGAGCCTTTCTGTTGCTTGTATCTCCTCTGCATGTCCCTGGAGACTTCTTTCAAACTGACAGCAAACCTCTGGTTACAGACAGTCAATCTTCTTATCGGCATTTCCTTGTGTAGCACCAACACCTACAAGCAGCCAGAGGATAATTTAGATTTGATAGAAATCAGTTCATTAGATAATACCTGATTCCCTGAGGTGAGGTCTCTCCATGAAGAAAAACCAAGCTTGCAACATTTATGTTGTTTTATTCCTAGAGAATCATTGTCCTAGAGGGAGATCTAGCTAGTCCAAATGCTTTCCTACATAAAAAAATCTGTTAGTTGGAAGAATTTAGAGTTAGGGGAACACACTTTCGTGACAGACATTCAAGCATTCTAGAACCTGTAAGAAATAGAGCTTCCAACTAGTGAGCATATATGGAGAAACAAAAATATCCCCTAGATTATGATTTTTCCAAGCTTTGTAGTGAACCAAAGAAAACTTTGTAAGACAATAGTTATGCAATATAACACAAGAGATGTAGCAGAGAAGATAAGAGATATAAGAGATTCTCAACAATTTTCTACTAATAGCAAGTACAAAGATGATGGTGTTGTCCACTAGTGCACTCTCAAGGTAGAGCTTAAATGGTGATCTAGACAACTCTAGATAGGGAGATACAAGGTAGAGGTATGCTGGCTCAATTCAATATCTTAGTTAGTGCAGAAGTCATGTATATATAGGATCATGGGTGGCCTTCCATGGATAGCTATACATGGACGGTAGAACATGGGCGGCCATCGCCCCCGTAATTACCATACACGGTTTAGGTCGGTTGAGCTGACCTAACAAATATAAATGATTTCTAACTCCGACACGGAATATTCCATGGAAAATTCCCTTTATTTTCATGCTAGGGGTGCTGCCCACCCCCACTAGGGGGCTGCTAGCCCCCGGGGACCCCCCAACCAGGGGGCTCGTTGGCCCCCTTGGACCCCCCAATCAGGGCTGCTCACCGCTGCCCAGACCCCACAATTGGGGACCCTAGTAACTCCCTTTCCTTACAACACATTACATGGTCCAATATGACCTTCATCCAACGTGCAAGTCGGGATTTCCATCAATAGGGTAATGCATGCTTGGCTTCTCCTCATAATGGGGGCCTTACAAAATGTGCATACAATCATGAGGGGTAGAAATTGATCATATACTAACACCCGCCCTCAATGTTTACCGAATGATAAATGAAGTAAGTCTTGGTCTTATGCCCATCTGCTAAAGATATCTATTGAGCTGCTCTCTTCCAAGTGCTTTCGTGAGAGCACAATTTGCCTCTGTGGGGCCATATTCTAGCTCCACAATTTCATCTTCAATTAGCTCACAAACATAATGGTACTTTACTTTTATATGCTTGGTGCGAGCATGAAATACTGGGTTCTTTGCAATGGCCATACAACTTTGATTATCACACTTGATTAGAGTCGCCATATTTGATGGAAAGCCTAGATCTGCAAGAATTCTCCTTAACTAGACTACCTCACAAGAAGCAAAACAAGCTGCTTTGTACTCTACTTCAATGGAGGAGAGTGCAAGAGTTGATTGCTTCCTACTTACCCAAGAAAATATTCCTGAACCAAGTGAGCACCAATATCTAGAAAATAAGTTTCTAGAATCACAATCTCTAGCCCAATCTGAATCATAATATCCTTGAAGTGTATCACCTGTCGTATTAAAAATACCAAAATCCAAGGTTCCTGCAATGTACCTTAGAATTCACATTCCAGCATTCCAGTGACTCTCCTTAGGTTTGTTGGAAAACCTGCTTAACACTCTAACATCATAGCAAATGTCTGGCCTAATGTTGCACAGAAAAATAAGACTTCCAACGAGCTTCCTATACTTCTTAGCATCTACATCAGGCATGTTATCATCCATAGATAGCTTATGATTTACCTCCATAGGTGTGCTAGTTGGTTTGGAATCCATCATTCCAAATGCCTTGAGAATTTCTTTGGCATATTTTGTTGTGAGATTTAAACGCCATCCTTCCTTTGCCATACTTCAATTCCCAGACAAAAATGGAGTAGAACTAAGTCTCTCATTTCAAACTCAGTTTCCAAGCTGATCCGAGTTTGATTGATGAGTTCCTGATGATCTCTTGTAATGATCAAATCATCTACATATACAATGACAACAACTATCTTGCTATCCCTTTTTGTTACATACAAGTTAGCATCAGAAGTACTTCTTTCAAAACCCATATTTTTGAAAAAAATATCTATCCGTTGGTACCAAGCCCGTGGAGCTTGCTTAAGTCCATACAAAGCTTTCTTCAACCTGCAAACTTTATTTTCTGAATTGGGCACCTCAAAACTTGGTGATTGAGATACATATACCTCCTCTTTAAGGTGACCATTCAAAAATGCAGATTTGACATCCATCTGGAAAATAGGCCAGGCCTTTTGTGTAGCTACTACAAGTACTGTCTGAATAGTTATCATGCGTATTGTTGGTGCAATAGTTTCTTGAACATCAAATCCTTTGATCTGTGAAAAACCTTGTGCAACTAATCTTGCCTTATACTTTTCTAATGTTCCATCTACTTTATACATAGCTTTCCAAATCCATTTAGTACCTATTACCTTCTTCTTTGGTTGCAAGTTGATTAGATCCCATGTATCATTTTTTAGTATACTATCATACTCAAATTGCATTGCCAATCTCCAACCTGGATCATCAAGGGCTTCTTCAAAGGTGGTAGGTTCCTTTATCGAGCCCATGATATCTACCATTAGATCCATGTTAAAAATGTGTTCAGAGGCTCTTCTTTGCTCATCTATTCTCTCTTATCTTCGTAATCCATCCGAGGATAATTATGGTACATCTACATGTGGATTGTGATCATCAAAGAGCTATTGTGCCCACTTCGGTAGTGGCTTACGCTGTGCAGCTACAATTGGTTGGCTTTTTACTAAGGAAATTTCTCCATCAGATGTTATCTCCTCCTCAACTTTTACATGTAGGTGAGATATTTCTTTGTTTGATGAGATAGTAGATTTACCTTTATCTTCTACTAAGTGTGGTCATTCATCAAACACCACATCTTAGCTAACAAAAATCTTCCTTGCCTCAGGATCCCACATCCTGTATGCTTTAGACTCTTCACTATATCCTAGGAAGGCACACTTTTTGCTTTCTGAATCCAACTTTGATCTTGTTGAATCAGGAATATGTGCATAATAGAAACAACCAAAAATTCTGAAATGCAAAATTGAAGGCTTTTTACCAAAATATGATTCTTGAGGAGTCATCCACTTCGGTGCTTTTGTGTAGCTTCGATTAAGGATGTAGACTGTTGTATTGACTGCTTCTACCCAGAATGAATCAGGCATTTCTTGAGCCCTTAACATACAGCGAGCCATTTCAACTATTGTCATGTTGCTACACTCAACAACGCCATTTTGTTGAGGTGTATGAGCTGTGGTAAGTTGCCTTTTCACGCCATGCTCCTTACAGTAATTATTGGACTCTGTTGACAAAAATTCACCTCCTCTATCTGTTCTGAATTTCTTCAGTTTCCTTCCTGATTCATTTTCCACCTGCCACATTTTAAATTTTTCAAAAGCATCAGCCTTCTCGCAAATGAAATAAACCCACATCTTTCTACTATAATCATCGACTAACAACAAAAAGTAGAAAGATCCTCTTAAAGCAGGTGTAGACATTTTACCGCAGAGATTAGCATGTATCAACTCTAGAGGAGCTTGAGATCGATTGATGGTCTCTCTTGGGAATGCCTTTCGTTGTTGCTTGCCCATCATACAAGCTTCACAAGGTTCCCGCAACTCTGAAATGCAGGCAAATAAGAAACCATCCGTGTTCTTTGCATCTCCTTCAAAACTACAAATCCGAGATGCCCAAATTGTTGGTGCCATAATCTGCTTACATCTTTATCTTATGTAGTAGTTAAGGCACTTAACTCATACAAGTTATCACATCTCATGCCTTTACCTACTGTCATGGGCACAAAGGAAACCATCTTAAACCTTAGATTCCATGTGACTTTCCATATCTCATGATTGGCTTGGATTTTGGAGAAACTAATGCTAGCATTGTGTTTGGAGTGTGCCAAAAACCTAAGATCGACTGTTTACTTGCCTGATTCTGATATTAGAAGGCCCCATTTTGGATTGATGACATCATGATGAATTCATCATTTCGTAACCGCCATAGATCACTACCTTTGAAAACCTATAAAAGGAGGGCTTCACCACATTCATTCTCAGTCTTGCCAATACCAATCTTGGGAGCTCAAGGAGTCGTGATCGCCAAGTAAGTACTCTCCAAGTTCCAGTTCCAATTCTTATCTTGTTTCTTGTTCTAGTCTTGTCTAGTCTAGTTCTTAGACATCTTGTATTGTCCTCTTGTAATCTCATAGTACGAGATCATGTCGAGTTCTTTCTTGTATCTAGTTCATCTCCTAGAAGGGAGTTTCGTAATCCAAACATCTTGTTTCATACTTACGATCTCGGGTTGTGGGATCCCCTGTATCATCTCTAGTCAAGTTATTCATACCTATCGGTCCCGGGTTGTGGGACATCTTGTATCAGTCACGTATTCTTGTATCATTTCCCTTCATGGTTGTTCTTGTAATCAAAAGTGTATTTCCAAAATCTTTTCTACTGAATCCATGATTTGTGCACCACTCTTATTGAATTGAACTTCTAGTCCACGATCTGTTATTGCATAAATTGACAACAAATTTCTTTTAAGTGTAGGTACATAGAGAACATCGGATAAATTTTTCTCAACACTTGGAGGAGTGATAAAAGAGATGGTTCCAGTTCCTTCTGCTGGACACTTGGAGTCATTTCCTACCACTACATTGATGGATTCCCACAGAGGCACTAGGGAACTATACCAATCCTTTTTACTGGTCATATGGCGAAAAACTACACTATCTAAAATCCATGGTTCATCAACACGAGCTTGAGGAGATGAGCATATCTCTTCGATAGCTACCCATAGTTCTAGATCTGTGTCGTTTGTAGACCCTTTGTTCTTCCACGATGATTTTTACAATCCCATTCTATTCATCAACTTGCTTCTTTCTGCAATCCTTGATGGCATGGCCTTTCTTTTCACAATAGAAGCAACTTCTTGTGAACTTTTTCTTCTTCGGCTTCTTCTTTGATCCATCAGAAGAGCCTTTACCTTTTGCATTTATTGAGAATGCAGCATCACTTGTACTTTGCCGATTCTTCAACCTTATCTCCTCTTCTAAAAGCATTGCACAAACCTTATCTCCTAGCTGAATCATCGGTCTTGAATTTGTTGGATCTTCAACTGGTATAGGCTCTCGATCCAATCCCATTGGTCCCATGATAGTGTCAAGTAATTCATAAGAGTCCAAAATCGCAGAAATTTCAAACTTCCAAAGTGTATAATTGGTTCCATCCAGCTTCCCTTCAGTGAATGCAGGTGGGCGAATTCGAATAGGTGCAGCATTAACATTAGCTGAAGCACCAAGGCCATTTTTCGATGATGAAGCCACCATGTAATCAGTCAAACAATCTACTGATACTCTATTCTGCTAGTAGGCTAAAATAGTGATACTTCTTAAATTATTCAAACCTTACAACTTTGATACCATGTAAGACAATAGTTACGCAATACAACACAGGAGCAGTAGCAAGTGGATAACTGATATAAGAGAATCTCAACAATTTTCTACTAATAGCAAGTACAAAGATGATGGCATTGTCCACCCATGCGCTCTCAAGGTAGAGCTTAAATGGTGAGCTAGACAACTCTAGATAGGGAGATACAAGGTAGAGGTATGCTGGCTCAATTCGATATCTCAAGTAGTGTAGAAGTCATGTATATATAGGATCATGGGTGGCCTTCCATGGACAGCTATACATGAGTGGTAGAGCGTGGGTGGCCACCGCCCTCGTAATTTCCATACACGACAACCGGCCTAACAAATATAAATGATTTCTGACTCCGATAGGGAATATTCCCTTTACCATTGTGCTGGGGGTGCTGCCTCGGAAACCCCACTAGGGGCCCTCCTAGCCCCCTAGGACCCCCCAACTAGGGGGCCCACTGGCCCCCTTAGATCCCCTAGTCGGGGTTGCTCACCGCTGCCTCGGACCCCACAATTGGGGACCTTGGTAACTCCCTTTCCTTACAATACCTTACATGGTCCAATATGACCTTCATCCAACATGCAAGTCGGGATTCCCATCAATAGGGTAATGCATGCTTGGCTTCTCCTCATGATGGGGGCCTTACAAAATGTGCATATAATCATGAGGGGTAGACATTGATCATATACTAACAAACTTGTCAATGTACGTTTAATTCAGAGAGCCCAAAAATCCATGGAGTCAATAGCCCTATGAATCCACTTAGCTGAGAGATTGGAGGCCATTTTGATGGGATAGAAAATACCTAGCCCACCTTCCTTTTTGGGGAGAGAGCAGGTTTTCCAAGCCACCCTAGGGATTTTGTTGGAAAGAAGGTCCCCCTGCCCCCCCAAAAGAAATCTTCTAGAAAGAGCAAACACCTGATTGAAGTTCTTTTTGTTAGGCATCCAAAAAGAAAGAAAGTAAACCAAAGAAGGTAGAATATAGTGATTCAACACAAAAACCGTGTGTGAGAGAGAGGATTGATAAGCGTACCACTGAAAAACTCTATTTCTAAATTTGTTCATGATCCAATCCCATCTTTGGTTTAGGGACACTTGAAAGCCCATAGGATGCCAAGCAATCTAAAAATCTCCCCATCTCTGATGAGATCACAACCCAGAGCCGAGATAGAGGGGGGCACCAGATTGGTGGAGGCTTTAAAGGCAATTTTTGTATGATTAATGTGGGACCCACTGGCTAAACAAAAGGTGTTCAAGCACTCAAGAACACAATCAACAAATCTGGGTTCGGCTTTGACCAAAATGTTGGTTTCATCAGCAAATGTCTGAAGGCATAGCTGTTCATCAAAACTAGGGACAAAAATTCCTTCAATCTTCTTTTGGGACATAGCATCCTTGAGGAGCCAGCCAAGAGCATTACTAGCTATAGCAAACAAGAGGGGGGCAAGGGGGCATCTTTGCCTGATAGATCTTTTGAGTCTAAAATGAAGAGAAAGGACACCATTTATGGAGATTCTAGAGTGAGCATTTCCAAAGAGGGTGCTGACAGCTCTAATGAAGTTTTTACCAACACCAGAGTCATGTAGGGACTAAATCACAAAATCCCACTCTATTCTATCATAAGCTTTGCCAAAGTCTATTTTAAAAAAGTGGAAGGTCTGGTTGGACTCTTGGGCATACTCAATGCCCTCCCACAAGGACATGATAGTATCAAGAATGAATCTACCTTTAATAAAATCTTTTTGCTTAGGGAGGATAATGTTCTTCATAATAGGACTAAGTCTCCTAGCCAAGGAGGAAGCAATGATCTTGTAAATAGAGGTCAAACAGGTTATAGGTCTCCAATTATTTAGTCCTCTTTAGGGCCCCTCTTATGGATGAGTCTAATGACCCCAGTATTGATCTCAATAGGAAGAGTGCCTTTTCTAACAGATTCTTTCCACACCAAGAGAATGAAGGGAGTCAAGAAATCAGCAAGATCCAAGAAAAACTCATTGTGAAGGCCATCAAGGCCAGGAGTTTTGCAGGGTTTCAATTTACCAATGGTTTCTTTAATCTCATCGATAGTGAGGGGCAGGTCCAACATGGCAACGAGGCTAGGAGGGACAATTTTTCCCCTTTTTATGGCAATGGAAGCTCTGGCTCCGAGGATATCCTCCCCCCACTTGGGAGAACTAGAGAAAAGATCCATAAAGAAGTGGGTAGCCTTCTGCAAATTCTCCTCAACACTGATAGCAATACCACCATACTTTTTCAAGAGTAGTAGGATGAAATCCTTACTTTTCTTCTTTTTGAGCAGAGGGAACATACACTTAGAAGGTCTATCCAGGTTGCCAACCCAAAATTCTCTTGAGGAAGAGAGAATACTACTAGCCTCAAGGTACTCTTCATAATTCAAACTTTCCTGAAGACACGAGATTTTATCCAAAAAGTTGGGAACCTTAGAGGTAAGGAGCAAATCTATTTCTCTAGAAATCTTTTGTCTCTTAGCAGCTCTAAGGGTTTTTTTTAGGTTCTTATAGTAGGTGAAGACAGACTACACTCCCTTTATGGATTTAGCCCAAGCAATGGAGGGGCTAGAAAAACTCTCAAAATAATGGAGGAAAATGTTTTTAGTCTTCTCTATGACACAAGGCTTATGCAAAAGGGAAGGATCAAGGTGGGGCCACCCAACCTTAAATTTGGGACAATTGCTTTTGAGACAAATAAGAAGAGGGACATGGTCCAAGATACAAATAGACTTGTGTGTGGAAACCTTAGCTTCCCAAAAAAGTTGAAAAAAGGGGATATTAATATAGCATCTGTCTAGCCTTGCAGCAAGAAAATTACAAACTTTTTGTTTATTATTGGCTTTGATGTAGAAAGCTCCTTTGAAGTAACATTTGATCTTTGAAACCTTTGATCTCCATGTGGTAGCTTTCTTTCTCACCTTGTTCTCTTGCTGCAACGCTTATTGCGGAATTCGCTTACACCACAGAAACTAAGCTAGAGTGATGTTAGAACATCTCTATAATCATCAGTAGCTTAGCAAACTTTCTAAAACTGAAAACTTATAACTGTATTTAGTGAACACCGAAAAATCACTTTATAGAAATCTTCTTGTTTCCTTCAAGCTTCAGTTCTGAACTGATTTACTTCAGACTTTACACTATTGTGTTTGTTTACAGTTAAACAATCTTTGCGTCACTTAACTTATCCAAAACTGTGTTTTGAACTCACTAAAATTCCACCGGAACTTCACTGGACTGTCATCGGAATTGTACCGGAATACTACCGGAATCAACTGCAATTCTGTTTGTAATTACTTCAAATGTGTATACATGAATTAAGGAAGTGATACCTTAACTTCCTTCACTAAATGAACTCTATCTGAAGTTTAAAGAAAACTTCACCAGTTCTGGATGTCTTCAGACTTTGTACTGTGTGTACATATCCATTTCACCGAAATCTTTGATCAGTTTATAGTTGAGACTTATAGCTACAAGATAAGCTATATCTCATACAAAACTTTACACTGTACTTCGAGATCTAACTCATAGAAGTACCGAAAAACATTTACTGAGAAAACTATAATTGTTAACTAACTTTTCACAGTAACATGAAATCTCTCAGATTTCTTCACATACGAAGAATGCGCTCAAACTTCCACATGAACATGTGTTTTCTATTAGAGAGGATGTGTACAAAATATAGCTTGGCCTCACTTTGCTCATAGCTATGGAAAACTCTCCTTCTTTGAGTAGTTGTTCCTTACCATCTCTCTCAGATGAATACCCGACATTTCAGGTTTTGTTATTCATCTCTACATATGCGATCTCTGGCGTCTTCTACTCTATGCTATTTTTCTCTCATATGTGCACTTCTGCACTCTCTCTTTTCTTGCTCTCCTATTCCGGTTCTATGCTCTTTCTTATATACAATTTTAATCCGGTTTCAACAAAACTCTAATTCTGGAAGTTTCCACACTGTATATTACAGTCGTGAATTTGTCCCTTCACTAAGGCTTTGATTTTCTGAATACTTTGTTTCTACTTTTCTTTATCTTTATGTCATTATGCACAATTAGTGAGTGAATCTCCAACAGCTCCCCCGCAATCACAAATTTGCATCTTCCGGTCTTCATATATCCTTCTTTTCTTTTATACCTGCCATTTCTTTGAATCTGCTTGTCTTTACTCCATCTAAGCTCTTTGTCAGAATATCTGCAATCTGATCTTTTGTAGGAATGAATACCAATTCAATCTCTTTCTCCATTACCTTTTCCCTCAGGAAATGATATTGAATCTCTATGTGTTTTATTCTTGCAAGAAATACTGGATTTGCTGCAAGATACAACGAGCTCATATTGTCTCCATGTATGATAGGTATACCTTGATCAATACCCATGCTTTTGAACAAGGTCTGCATCCATATCACTTCTTTAGCTGATTCCACAAGTCCGTTATATTCTGCTTCTGTTGACGATAAAGCTACTGTGTGTTGCTTCTTTGAACACCAGCTTACAAGCTTATCTCCTAGGTATATCATATACCCATGTGTTGATCTTCTGTCATCTTGACTTCCTGCCCAGTCTGAGTCACTGTATGCTCTCAGCTTTATATCTGACGTATAAGGATAATATAATCCTTCCTTTATAGTTCTTTTTATATATCTAAGAACTCTTTTTCCTGCAACCCAATGTTGATCCTTCGGACAATGCATAAACTGTGATAGAACTCCCACTGCATAACTAAAATCTGGTCTTGTTAGTGTAGCATAGATTAAGATTCCAACTAACGACCGATACTTCCTCATATCTTTAAACTGTGCACCACCATATTTGTTGAGTTTATGATTTACTTCAAGCGGTGTTGAAGCTTCTCTGCAATTCTCCATGTTAAACTTCTTCAGTAAGTTTAGGAGATACCTTTCTTGCGAAACATATACACCATGATCTGTATATGTAACTTCCATTCCTAGAAAGTATGACAACTTTCTTAGGTCAGTGATCTTGAACTCTTTTTCAAGCAGTCTCTTTACCTCTTTGATTCCTTCATCTGAGGTTCCTGTGATTATTATGTCATCTACATAAATACAAATGTAGATCATACCTTCATCTATTCTCTTGATGAGTAGACTTGCATCTGCCTTCGAACTTTGGTATCCAAGGTTATTGAGATACTTCACAAGTCTGTAATTCCAAGCTCTTGGAGCTTGCTTCAGTCCATAGAGAGCTCTTCTTAATCTGCAAACATGTTTTGGGTAACTGGAACTTACAAACCCTTCAGGCTGTTCCATGTAGACTTGATCTGATATATATCCATTCAGAAATGCATTCTTTATATCTAGCTGACTTAGCTTCCATCCTTTTGATGTTGCTATAGCAATCAATGTCCTTATGGTTGACATCTTTGCCACCGGACTAAACGTCTCATCATAATCTATGCCATATGTCTGAGCATAGCCTTTGACAACCAGTCTAGCTTTGTATCTGGCTATCCTTCCATCTGCAAGCTTCTTGATTTTGAAAACCCATTTATTTCCAATCACTTTCTTACCATTTGGTTTTGGAACAAGTTCCCAAGTCTTGTTCTCCTCTAGAGCATTGAACTCTTCTTTCATCGCTTCTTACCAATTTTTCTTACCTTTTGCTTCACTGTAATTCTGAGGTTCTTCATCTTCCTTTACTAAGTAAGCATAGTTTTTCTGAGTCAAATAAGAAGTGTCATAAGAATACCTTGTTGGTTGTTTCCTTACTCTGTTTGACCTTCTTGGTTCAAACTCTTCATGTGTATCTGAATACATATCTTCATCAAGTCTTGATCCATCTTCATTTCTCATACCTAATTCGATCCTAGATGTACTTGCCTGCATATGATCTTCATCTCCATTCACCTGCATCTGTGCTCCTTCTCTGAGTAGTTGTTCCTTACCATCTCTCTCAAATGAATACCCGACATTTCAGGTTTTGTTATTCATCTCTACATACGCGATCTCTGGCGTCTTTTACTCTATGCTATTTTTCTCTCATATGCGCACTTCTGCACTCTCTCTTTTCTTGCTCTCCTATTCCGGTTCTATGCTCTTTCTTATATACAGTTTTAATCTGGTTTCAACAAAACTCTAATTCTGGAAGTTTCCACACTGTATATTACAGTCGTGAATTTTTCCCTTCACTAAGGCTTTGATTCTCTGAATACTTTGTTTCTGCTTTTCTTTGTCTTTATGTCATTATGCACAATTAGTGAGTGAATCTCCAACATGTTCTTGTTGTTTCTCCTTTTTATCGATGGCGTCCATTGATGTGGTCCTTTGCTCCATATAATCGATCTTTGCTTCAAGATTGGCTTCATGTTGATTGATTTTGTTCATATTTCCCTTTGTGGTTGATACTTCCTTCAAGAGTGTAGGCTTTGCTTTAGATTGATGATGAATCTTCCTTTCAAGAGTGTCTCCCCTTTGATATGGCTTCCTTGAAATGTCTAATCTTCACATAGTTCTTCAAAAGAAGTACAGGAGCTTGATATATAAGCTCTTTTGATCATAATGGAAGTTCCAAACAAGTTACAAAGCTACAAAGTGGTTTATCTATGGATTTTTTCATTTATGTATAAAAACTTAACTTTGTCTAATGCAAAGTTCAGAGCTTCTGGTTTTCCCTCACTCATCTTGGAGCGAGCATTGCTCTAGCTCTAGAGTGATTCTATTCCTTCACCTGTTTGAAGACTTCTTTTACATAAAGAAATGAAGTCAATCAAGATCCCAACTTCTTGATTATTCTCCATTTTGATTTCACCTTCTATGTGTAGAAACAAGTGCTCACACTACTTGTAATGTGCTCAACTATTTTGTTTTACAATGGTTGAGATGAGGGGATTTGAAGGCTTTTTCTAGCTTTTACAAAAGGGTATAATGATATGATGATATGCAACCTTTGAGTGACTCTTTCTAAATGAGAGTCCATACAACTTCGAATTTTGTATATGAATGCAAGTCAAATTGACTTATGATAGCACATCTAAGGTGCCTATATCCCTCCAAGTGGAGTAACATTTTACCTTTACTTGAATGTGTTGAATACACCTTCCTTTTCTTCCTTTTGAGGAAGTCTTCTTCCTCATGTTTAAGTGCATTGCATGCAATTTCTTTATCTTCCTATGGTAATAAAGTCTTCAAGAGTGTGTTGGATGCACTTTCCTTCTTCTTTACTTTACTTCTTCCAATTGATTAAGGAGAAGTGAGTGAGCTCTTTGATTAGTGACATCCATGGTCGTTGCCTCGGTCACTTGAATCTTCTTCTTTCAATCTTCTTCAATGATGGAAGAGTGCTTAGATAGCACTTGGCTGCAAATGCAAGGTGCTTGAATAGTACTTGGCTATAAATAAAAGCTTCTTACTTTGTGTACATATCTCAATATAGAGAGAATGGAGCTTGAGGGGTACATGTCAATGGATAGGAGATCTATGTGATCTTCTTTTTAATACAAGAGTATACAATAGAGATTCACTCTACAATAGTGGTAACCTTTTGATGTAATGAGAGAAGGCTTAGAAATAGATTGATGCTAAAGAATGGGTATTCTATGATAGAATTATAAGAACATTAATCCTAACCATGGTTTTAAGTGCACAAGGATCATGAGAAATGAAATTCTATCAAGAGGATACTGAATTGATCAGCAATACCAAATGAGTACTTTAAAGGAAAAATACCTTCTTGAAATGAACTAATTGATCTTCAATCACTAGGAGCTTGTAAATAGGAGCTTTTGATTTTACCATCAATTTGATCCTTTGGTTTCATTGATGCCGATTCTTCAATGCATTGCTTCACGGCCTTTGACTTTGCTTGAATCATCTTCCAAGCTTCAATCATCACCTAACATAGTAATCATAGAAATATATTCTAACAACATATTGTATATGTGAGATAGCTTAATCCTTTCTCTTCCTTGAATTGTTGAATTGAGTATATCATACATATGATATCTCAATTGCTTGGTGCAAGAGATACAATGGAAATAATTTCCAAGAATAAGGTTTCATAAAGATTCCAACATAAATAATTTTTGGACACATGCGTGAAAGTCACTTGGTGGAAGAATATTCTTCACTCTCCTTGATGCTTCCATATATCAATTTGAACTGCAAGCATGGCTCGAGGGCTTGAAACTTCTTCATCCTCTTGCATAGTCGATGTTGCAAGAAAGTAAATGTGCATCATGTATTATCTTCCATCCTAAAATTATATTGCTTCTAATATCATGGAACAAAACCAATTTCTTCACACTCCCCTTGATTGCCAATATGGGTGAGTTGTGTAGTCGATGTTGCAAGAAAGTAAATGTGCATCATGTGTTATCTTCCATCCTAAAATTATATTACTTCTAATATCATGGAACAAAACCAATTTCTTCACACTCCCCTTGATTGCCAATATGGGTGCTTCATGAATATAAGCTTTTACATGCCTCAAGTATAGCAAGTATAGTATGCAATGAAGTGTTTTGCTGAGGCATAAAGTACCCTCCAAGTTACAAATCATGTAACCATAACATGACAAGATTACATGAAATCAAATGATGCATAAGTATAAATAAATCAAGAGATTTGACTTTAGAAGATGATGATAAGCATGATCATTCTCTCACATAAGTATCTTCCAATAGAAACCACCAAGTTGTGCCCACTTGTATGTCCACTAGAGTTGAATCCATGTAAGGTATGTGTAGCATGTAGCGCACATAGCCTAGGCTGTTGATGTATTTGAAACCGTTTCTTCAATATTCTTCTCTTCATATGCTGATTTGAATACCTTCCTTCAATGAGTGTTGATCCACTTGCTCCATAGACAAATGCCAAATAGTGAAGTGTTGACGAGGGTTGTTGAAGACTTGGAGTAGCTCTCCTTGGCTCTGGATGGATTTGATACCACTGTGAATGAGTGAGAATACACTCTAATGTGGAAACGTGAATTGAAATATATAGTGTGAATTATCTCCAAAGAGTTGCACATATGCAGAAGGTATCACCGACAGAACATAATGGTTTATTCACCTTGTGTCAGATCATTGAAGTCACTATGTGTTACTGACATTTTAAAGAATAAGCAAGTGTAGTTTCTCAACTTGCATGTATTACAAATAATCCATAAGAAAATGACTTATGTGCAGACTTTGTCTGCAACTTGTAACACTCAAGGACAGAATGCATAATGATTGTATATACGGATTGAATAAAGTATAGCTTGCATGTGTACCGAATATATTATGTCTTTCTTTTATAACAATCTCCAACAAATGAAGATTGTTATAATTTGACCGTATGCAAATCATGATATACCATGTTATATCAAATGCACATAAACATATAATGTATATAGTATGATGCATGGATGAAAGCGCACATGTAAACATAGCAACACAAAAGTTACCATGGATGAGAAAGAATCGTACAGAAAGATGCATGGACAAAATAACACGTTGATAAAAAATGTATATGCGCATGTGATGATGGCCTCACATGTAATACAGGTACATGTTTCCATCCAAATCATGATGCTTCGAAACGTGAGAATTCTTGTTGCTTTCATGATTTCAATACTTAAAAACACACGAGTTTAAACCGTTCAAGATGAACACTTGATTACATACCAGTGCATGACATACATACAAACAATGATTTGCTCATTCTGAATGACACTGCAGTACTGTGTGTATAAACGTGGCACTATAGAACAATGAAGTGTACACACAGATGCAACATATGCATTGAAGAGAGAGAGAGCGGGAGATGAAGCAGGGCAGACAAACAGTAGATATGTCATGGATACATAACGTTGCCCAACAGTTCTATAACTTGATGGTGTTCATATATAGATGATATCAAGCGATAGAGTTTGAGGCTTACATGATTTTTTTCTTAAAACGAGATGAGTTTGATTTCCTTAATTTAAGAGAATTTTGTTTTCATCGTTGTGCATCCATCTAATATCCTTGATTTAAGGAAAGGTCATACAAGTGGCCTATTTTATAGAGAATTACCTTTTTACTTTATCTCTCTTATGCGATGGGTCATATGATTCATATATGGAACACCACTACTCCTAAGTTCATAAGGGAAAGTATAGAAAGGATGGAACGTCATTAAGATACAGGCCATATTAGAAGATATTGAGGAGCCGTTTATGGATATTTTCCTATGGGAAAATAAGAAGTGGTAAGAATCATGAATTTTGAGATTGCTTGTTCCAACAACTGCCTCAATGGTACCTTGTGCCACCTTGATTGCCTTGCCTAGTGGTTGTCTGCACTCTTCAATACGCACACTAGATCACACTTCTTGCACACTTTTTCTCACACTTGCTTTTCTGTGTTGCACACTCCGGTTTAATGTCTCTTGCTCTTCTTACCTAGTATAGACTATGCTTTCTCTTGCTTAGTCTAACTCCAAGAGTAATGCATGCCTTGTGCTAAGTGTTAATTCACTTATGTATGTCGCTCCTAAATGATAGTGTATCTTGGTGCTCACTTTGATGTCCCAAGAATGTCTCAAAATGTGTATAGCCAATGACTCTTTATTTTGTCCTATAGTGACTTTAGGACTAAAAAAAATATTTAAATGAGGGGCCATACATACACTTTTGCATACCACTTCCCCTTCATATGCCTTTACTTTTGTCCTTCAATTCCCCAAGTGTGTACACAAGGGAGGGTTCACTTGAACCTTCCAAACACTTTAAAACCCTTTGAAAACTTATAGAAACACAATCTACAACCTGCATTCCACTTTCTGCAAAACATAACCATTGTAAATAAGCTGCTTGTGCACTACTTGTGTGCCTTGTTCGCAACCATTTTTGCACCACCTATGCACCAGTTTGCACTTTTGTACCACCTATGCATTTGTAATGACATCACTTTGATCCTTGACCAATTCTATAGTTGACCACTTTGACTTTGACCACTTTGACTTTGATGGGCTCAACATATATGCATCTTTTACTCCTATCATGAGTAATGCACATGCCAAGAATATGTTTGGCATCCCCCAAATCCCTCATATGAAATGTTTGACTCAACTTCTTCTTGAGAATTCACAAGTGATAAGAGGACTTCCCAACAATCAACATATCATTGACATAAAGTATCAAGCATATCAAGCTTCCATTTCAGCATCTCTTAGTGCAGTGACAATGATCCTCATTGCTTCGAGAATAGCCTTGAGACTTCATAAAAACATCAAAATTTTGATACCATTGTGTAGGGGACTATTTAAGTCCATATAAGCTCTTCTTGGGCTTACAAACTAGACTTTCTTTGCCAATGGACATATGCTTCACACCCAAAAACTCAAAGATGATCATAATATGGTGGCTTCCCTGTCAATAACTCATGTGCCACTTTCAGACCTTTGGAAGTACTAGGTGAAAGGTTAATCACATGAACTGGAGTCAATACTGCTTCTGCCCAAAAGCCTTGTGAAAGGTTTGCATGATGGAGTGTAGAAACTACTCTATCCTAAATAGTTCTATTCATCCTTTCAGCTACACCAATCTGTACTAGGGTACAAGGAGCTATAAACTCTCTATGAATTGCTCTAAGATGACAAAAAGGCTGAATTCATGTGATGCAAACTCACCCCCATTATCTGAGCATAAAGCCTTAAGCTTAGTTCCTCTTTCAGTCTCAATTGAAGCAAGCCACTTTCTAAAAGTAGGGAATACCTCATCCTTTGCTTTGATATTCCCAAACTTTTCTAGTAGCATCATCTACAAAGGTGACAAAACAAAGAGAACCACCTAATGGTCTTGTCGGCATACGACCACACATATCTGTATGAACAAGATCTAAAGGCTGAATTGAAGAGTCAATGTGTGTCTTGTGCACATTCCTAGTTTGCTTTTCATATTGACAATGCTCACAAAATGAGAAATTAGAGAAAGATAACACAGGTAAGTAGCCAAAATGAGAAAGATTTTCCATTCCACTACATCATATATGGCCCAAATGGCCATGCTTGTTTTCTTTTGCAATAACGATATTGCCCTTTGATATGCGAAAGGATTGAGAATAGAAGACCACCATGTAACCAAGGTCATCAAGTTGACCAATTGACATCAAACTACATGGTAACTGAGGTACATGGCATACATTATGCATAGTAAATTTTGAACCATCAATGAACTGCATAACCACATCTCCGATCCCCACAACATCACACTGGTAAGATTCATCGAGTCTCATTGTACCAAGAGACTTTGCTGCATAATTAGAGAACCATTCTTTGTGTGGTGTCACATGGAAAGAAGCACCAGAATCTAGCAGCCATGTGTGGAAAAGAGAATCAGCCATAAGAGCCTCATTTGGCACAATGCTATCAAATGTGAACACATCAGCATCATCAGAAATATCATTAATTTCTTGATCAAACGTAAAAGGGTTTATGTAAAAACGTAACTAGTATATCAATGACCACACGGATGTACATAAGGGGTATCTACAAAAGTGTACATAGTGTGTATGTGTTCAATATATGTAGTAAAATGGCACTGAAAAACTGAATTCATTGCCCAAACAGTAGCCAACAACACCTCCAAGTGTCTCTCAACTCTATTCTTAAGGCTTAAAAAACTTGCATAGACTTGCAGTGGGTGGTCCCACCACAACTAAAAGCTTTCAAGAAACTTGTAGATTATCTAATGTGGTTGAAAACATATCCCAAAAGGTGAACATTCATTGTCCAAGAAGTACAAAGAACACTCTTCTTGGTGTTTCTTGGACCTCTATGGAGAGCTATGCACGTTTAATTTTTTCTAAATATTGATTTTGAAGAACAATATTTAAAACAAATTAAACATGATGAGGACCTAGAAGCACCTAGAGTACTCACCATAGAAAAATGTTAAGAGAAATAGGACAAGGAGGAAGTTCAAGCTCCAGCACATCAACACCTAAACCAGTTTGAAGTACCAAAAAAGTTTTAAGCGATATGAAGTGGAGGAAAGAAAAATAGCTATTCAAATGCCAAAGAGAGAAGCCCAAGATGGAGAAGCATATGAAAACAAGGAACAAACAAAGAAGGTTATAGTAGCCATGGAAGAAGAGGAAGAGAGATGCACCTACAAAGGGAAGGATGTATCCATAGAAGAGGAGCAAGAACTAATAGAATTGATTGTGGAATATAGAGTTGTGTTTGCATGGAAATACAAAGACATTAAAGGAGTGGATCATTCCATCTCTTCCCATAGAATTCCAATGACCCCATATGCAAATCCCTCAAAACAAAGACCATACACATATAATAATGTATATTCCACCAAAATCAAGGAAGAGATTAACAAATTATTAGTAGCCCGATTTATTTATGAGATCGAACATACAGAATGGGTATCCTCATTGGTAGTGGTATCCAAGAAAAATCACGAACTGAGGATATGCATCAACATGAAAAGGGTTAATGTAGCAACTATTCGTGATAGCTACCCATTACATATAACTGACCATCTCTTCGAAAGAGTAGCAGGCAAGGAAGTTTACAACTTTCTTGATGGATTCTCTGGTTACAACAAGTTAATGATTGCTATGGAGGACCAACACAAAACTACTTTTTCTACTGAATGGGGAGTGCACACCTTTTGTGTGATGCCTTTTGGACTCGCAAATGCTCCCACAACTTTCTAGAGATTGATATTTCATGTGTTCGAGGAATTTCTAAGAAAAATCATGGAAGTCTATGTAGATGATCTATGCACATACTCCTCTCAGTGAATCAAATATATCCCTAAGTTAAGGAAGATATTCAAGAAATGTAGATAGTATAGAGTATGTTTAAATCCCAAAAAATGTATTTTTTGTTGAGAGATCCATGCTCCACCCTTTTGTCCAAACTTACTTTCATTCTCATGTAAGCACATATATCCCACATGCAAGGGAATTCTCCCAAACTCCATATAAGCAAGGGTTCCCTTCACTCCTCACAAGTCATTCCACTCTAGCTCATTGCCAAGAGTGTGCTCCACTCCTTATGGAGTCTCCATGCTCATAGAGCAATCTTTGTAAGTTCATTTCCATTTTAATCTATTCATCATGTTTTCATATGTTTTGTTCCTTCCTCAGTAGTTAATTTATTTTGTGATTAATTGTAGAGTAGGAGTAGCTTTTTTTCATTTCAACATGGTATCAGAGCATAGGTTCATTTTCTTTGAGTTCATGTTTTTTCATTATCATTAACTTAGATGCATCCTTTTTTTTAATCCCTCCCTCCCTCCCGTTTCAAATATTTCTAATAAAAGTGTTTTTGAACACTCTATCCTTTTTTTTCCTTCCATCCTCCCATCACTAAGAACATTTTTTATTTTTCTTTCATTTCATAATCATATTTATCTTTTATTTGGAATGTTCTCATCATAGTTTCATTTTAGAGATCTTCTCTAGAATAAAGTGCTTTTAAGCACTAAATCTTGCAATATATTTTCCATGCATTACAATGGAGTTTGAGCTACTATTTGCCACAAGAATAGTGCTGGAAGCTTCAAAGTGCAGAGAAAGTCACTTTAGCTGCTTTAGAAACAGAGAGCACAAGTGATGGGGGAGCTTGCGAAAGAAATTGGCAAGCAAACCAACGAGCAACATGTGCATACTCACCAACAAACCATCAAAAGAAGCGGCTCTTCAATAAGCCACTCAATGTAACATCAGTCGGGACTTGGACTGTTGTGCTTTGTGCTCTTTCATTAGGAACCGAACTCAAAGAGCATCCAAAACAGCAACAAAAGATTTGGTGGGCTGTCTGGATCGCATGGAAAGCTCAGAACTGTTCCATCTTCTGAAGGTGAACAAAGCCAATCAGGGCTTGTTCCATTTTGCTTAAAGCTTTTGTAGGACAGAGTGCAGATTCTATGGATGCTTGTGGATATACACATGCAATGAATCAAGGGGCTCGTGTTGTTAACTGTGCTGTCGTTGAAAGAGAAGGATGATGGTCATCAGGAGCTGCTGAGCGATATATTCACTGAGGTGATGACTAGAGGATGGACACACAAGACCTGTGTGTAGATGTAGGGAAGATGTAGAACTGATGGGGCTGCATTCGGTTTAGCTTGCTGTTTAGAGAAATAGCACATTGAAGATTGAATCAGTTACCAGATGCAGTCTGCTCTTCTGTGATTGGGGATAATGGAAGCTAATGAGAGGCCATAATTTTGCGATAAGAGCTCAATTTTTCACCTGAAATTACACGCAGACATCGGATGCCAGCTGTTCGCGCTTCAGTTTAGTAATGAAAGAGGCTTTGCTATTCACGGTTCAGCTACAGGGGATGGAGCATGATAAGAGATTGATGCATATTGGGATAGTTACCTGAACTTGGGATAGTTACCTGCACAAAGTCTTTGCTTCATTCTGTAATCTCGACCTTGACCCATGTAACTTGCACAGGAACCATTCACCTCCACTGGTGAAAGAAGATCGCTATGACAACAGCACTGATGTTAATGTATTCATTCAGCTTTTAGCCAGACGTTCACGTGATTCACAGAACAGAACAAATGAAGTGCACACATAACTCCTCGCTTTCTGTAGGTCTGTATTGGCAAGCTTCATGCATTTTGAGAGCCCGTACACTTTCGCTAGACTATTTGTTCGAACAAATGAAGCTGCTACATCAGGCAAATCCGAAAATGAAGAAGGAAATCATCTTCGAAAATGAAGAACTTTGTTGCTGGCAAATCGCGATGCTTGTCAAACTAGCAACTTTGAGATCTAGAAGAGGAGGCCGAGTTTACGTAAGCAATGATGAAAACATCGTAGATCTTTTTTTTTAAGGAGCCCACACACCATCAAGAGAGATCGGCTCGGAAACACCATTCGATTTTGGTACAGCCGTAATAAACATAATGAGTTGTTTTCTAATGCGTGTGAAAAAGCTACTCAATCGGCTCAGTTTTATCATTGAAGTACACTCCTATAAGGTATAATAAAGCTAGCTCCTATTTTCATGCTAAATGTAAAGTGTGGTGCAATAATGATACATGGGCAATTGTTTTTGGATGGACATTTCCTAATCTTTGAAGACCTCATTGTATACACTTAAATTTATGTAATAAGTGCATATATATCAAAGGCTCTTTGTAAAGGGATTAGACACCACCTTGAGTAGTACTCAAAGGTAGGACCTTCCCAAAACCATCAATTCTTAAAGCCATATATACTCCAAAATGAAAATGTACTAGCTCTCCAAAAAGAAAAAAGTTCATGTCATTGAGCTCAAAATTATTCCAAGCGCCATGTAAAGGGACTAGACACTGCCACATAACAAAGTGGTAAGACCTTCCTTATGGCTTGCACAAATATGTACATCAAAACCACAAAAGGTGGAAAATGGTTCCATAAGCACTACCTACCCCATGATGTAAACCCTTGTACATGTCTAGAGATCCCATATGTCCCTAGATCCCAACAAAAACCACTTAGATCCCAAATGTCCAAGTATATGTCTTGGGATCCCATTTGTCCCAAGATCCTAGGGATGCCATATGTCCCAAACTTGGATCCCATATGTCCAAGTTATGTCCAAGGATCCCATATGTCCTTGGATCCTAAAAATCAATGGACTAAGTGATCCCATATGTCACTAGTCCCCATATTAAAAACAAAAGGGTCATCACATGGAGGGGGGTGTTGAGAGATCCATGCTCCACCCTTTTGTCCCAACTTACTTTCATTCTCATGTAAGCACATATAGCCCACATGCAAGGGAATTCTCCCAAACTCCATATAAGCAAGGCTTCCCTTCACTCCTCACAAGTCATTCCACTCTAGCTCATTGCCAAGAGTGTACTTCCACTCCTCATGGAGTCTCCATGCTCATAGAGCAATCTTTGTAAGTTCATTTCCATTTTAATCTATTCATCATGTTTTCATATCTTTTGTTCCTTCCTCCATAGTTAATTTATTTTGTGATTAATTGTAGAGTAGGAGTAGCTTTTTTTCATTTCAACATTTTTATGGTAAGGCAAAGTAAAATTTTGGGACACATTGTTTCCAGAAATGGCATTTCGACATATGAAGACAAAATCAAAGTAATCCTTGACTTGCCTAGACCACAAAACGCTAAAGAAGTACAAGCTATTATGGGATATTGTGGATATTACCGACAATTCATCCACATGTATGCTATAATTGCAAAACCATTGTAGGAATTGTTGACACAATTTACATGGACAAAAGACTGTGAAGAGGCTTTCAATGAGTTCAAGAAAAGATTAAGTTCAACACCCATTCTAAAAGTACCCAATTACAATAAACCATTCCATATTCATGTTGACGCATCCAACTTCGCACTTGGATGCATATTAACACAACTAAAAAATGAAGGAAAATTAGATCACCCCATTGCATACGCTAGTAGACAACTAAATCAAGTAGAAAGAAATTATACGACCACTGAAATAGAAGGTTTATGAATGGTGTACGCAATAAAGAAATTTTGATATTACCTCCTAGCAAATAAATACAAGTTCTTTATTGAACACGAGGCTTTATTGTACTGGGTCAATGAACCTTGTAACACTGGAAGACTAGTGAGATGGTTCCTACTATTGATGGAATTTGATCTTGAAGTAGTAGTGGAAAAAGTAAATACTCACATAGAGCAGATCATTTATCAAGAATGACACATGGAGAACCCCCCACAGGACTAGCATATGATCTACCTGACACATACTTATTTAACTTGGAAGTGCATCCAAAATGGGTAGAAAAATTGATCCCAATCCTCACACATGGACCACACTATAGGATCAATAGGGACCACTAAAAGGAGTTCATGAAATCATGAAATTTACACATTGGGGTTGGCAGCCTGTATTTCAAAGAACCGAATGGCTTGTCATTAAGATATGTAGAAGATGAAGAATACAAAAATCTACTAAAGGTTTATTTTCATCAGGAGATAGAAGAGCAATGTTGCCTTCAATAGGAAGGAGAGAAGTCTAGGGTTTGTTCTTGATGATCAATGAATGCAATAGTACACCAGGTTTCAAAGCTCCGCTTCCGCGTGTGTATCATCCTTCATGTGCCCTCGTTTGGCTGACATGTTCTTTCGCCTTTCTCTCCCCCCGTGGGGGGGGGATGTCTTTGAACACTATATCTGACTCGCCATCTCAGATGAAGATGAGTGAAGACTTGCTACTTCAAACCTCATAGATTTTGTGTTCCCTGTTGGACGCTGTAGGAGAAGGCAGTAGCAGTTTCGGGGCTCACAAGGTGAATAATGTGGCTGATGATTCTTGCAACATCTTGATTGAGAAGGTAACTCCGTTCCCCCTACTGGTCTTCATAAATTTTTTGTGAATGCCCTTGTTAATGACGGTCAAGGAATACGCTTCAGTAACCCTGCGGACTCTCCTATCAATAATGAGGACTGGAAAGGTAAATCTTCCCTATTTTACACGCCTAAATGCTTCATCAAAGGTGATACGACTCTTAGAGATGATGCAAAACTAATCGTAGATAAAGTTTCATTTACTCAATGGAAAAAAAAATTATTGAACCATGTTATCATAGCTTTGTGCCATGGTCCAAGGCCACCTCAAGATGTGCTTAGACATTAGATTCTTACAAACTGGGAGTGTAGAGGTTTTTTTGTCAAACAAGTTCACTACTTACCTAATGGCCATTAACTTTTTTACTTTGATGATGCTAATGATGTGTTTTGGATAATAGCTAAGGGCCAATGGATAATTAACGCTACAACCAATTTCCTTTTTTAGATGGTTTTTGGGGTTCAACCCTAGGGAACCCAAACCCTCAAGGGTCCCGGTTTGGGTAGAGCTCCCTAGCCTCGGTGGAGTTTTAATCTTGGGTGGATAATCTTTGTAACTTGCTTGGTAAGGTTTTAGGGCAGAAATCAAGGGGGAATATAAATCTAAAGTGGGACCCTCAAGTCCTTGTCAAGTTAGATGTGAGCAAACCGATAAAACCATCACTTAAAATCATGGACTTCGAGGGCAACTCCCTGCATGATCAACAAATCGTTTAAAAGAATCTTCCTAATGCTTGCTTTAAGTGCTATAGACAAGGACATTAGATAAGAGACTATCCTTTGCTTAAGGAGTTGGATCCTGTTATCAGTCCGATGTAGATAAATAATCAGGAGCATCAATCAGGATTCAAACAAAAAGACCTCAGGTCAAACACGCTAAAAAAAAGGGTAAAATTAGGGCAATGTTTTTTATGCTCTTTTTGAAGATGTCACTAACCCTCTAGAGGATTTGCAGAATGTTAAATCTGACAAAGCTACTCAAGTGAAAGAGTTTTTGTATTGTTTGATCATGATGAACAACATGCAAATCATCTCTTATATATGAAAGGTATTTCTGATCCGATTAGAGCTAAATGTGTTTCCAAATGGTTGTTTGACTTGTCGATAATGCCTAAATTTTTGTGCTTGCAAGAGTCAAAAGTCGCTAACTGTAAGCTCGATATTCACTTAAACATTGTCTCCAATAAGAATAGGTGGTATTCTACCAAGCACCCATATGGGAGGGGAGGTGCATCGATCGGTGTCTCCCATTGCATTGCTCATCTCGTTGGTGCGGTGTTTGCTAGTCCCTACCACCACTGGGTAGGGGTTGCTCTTAACATGCCCTTCGATTGTACCATTATATGTTTATATGCTGCTAATTGTATGACCCAAAGAAGTAAATGTTGGGAAGAGCTATGTTCCATTTCTGGTCCCATTGTCATTACATGAGACTTTAATATGGTTACTTCCCTATCTGATGGACACAACAAGACGGGTAGCACTATTCAAGGTCAAGAATGGTCTTCATGGCTTAGGCTTGTCACCACCCATGACCTTTTGGACATCTTTGGCCACATGGGGGTCATGTGGGCCAACCATGTACCATAAAAAAGGGAGAATCTCATCAACTACAGCTCGTGTACTTCTTCATTTGAAGTATTTTACATGTATCAGGAAAAACCAAACAAAACGAATTATCAGATCGAAGGGGAGTGACTCTTGGAGATCAACCTACATTCTTGAAGATCAACTACAAAGACCACTCATTTGAAGAGAAGGTCAACCACGCATTTGAAGAGAAGGTCAAACACTCATTTGGAGAGAAGTTCAACCAAAGAAAAGACTATACTTCTAAAGAGAAGTTCAATGACATGAAGGAATACATCGATGGACGACATCAAATCAAAAGGGCACCAACAAGAAAGGGAGACGAGAAGCTACTACTTGAAGATGAAAGACAATGGTAAATCAAAGGAATCAATCAACAATCAAAAGGAGCTCTCTATATCAAATGAACAACGAAGAAAAGCCATCAAGGTCAAGAAGGAAGTCACCATCAACATAAAAGTTTTGAAGATAATCAATCCAATGGAAAGGCTATTAATTTGACAATCAATGACTACATCAATATCAAGAAATCCACATGTCCAAGAAGAGCATGCAGAAGAATCACACATGAAGACAAATGGAGCAAAGAAGAGAAAAAGGAAGCAGAGCCAAATATATAGAAGAGAAGATCCAAAGGCAAATGAAAAAGGGGAGACAATAGAAGGAAAAGAAAAGTAAAAGAGAGAAAAGAGACATCATAAAATATGATCATGGAATTTGAAGATTGAAGGGGAGTTGTTGGAACAAGCAATCTCCAAATTCATGATTCTTAGCACTTCTTATTTTCTCATAGGAAAATATCCATAAATGGCTCATCAATATCTTCTCATATGGCTTGTATCTTAACGACGTTCCATCCTTTCTATATTGTCCCTTCTGAACTTAGCCTTAGTGGTGTTCCATATATGAATCATATGACCCATCGCATAAGAGAGATAAAGAAAAAAGGTAACTCTCTATAAAATAGGCCACTTGTATGACCTTTCCTTAAATCAAGGATATTAGATGGATGCAAACGATGAACATAGAATGTCCTTAAATTAAGGAAATCAGACTCATCTCGTTTTAGACAAAAATCATGTAAACAGCAAACTCTATCGCTTGATATCATCTATATATAAACACCATCAAGTAATAGAACTGTTGGGCAATGTTATGTATCCATGACATATCTATTGTTCGTCTGCCCTACTCCCTCTCTCTTCACTGTTCTATAGTGTCGTGTTTATACACATAGTACTGTAGTGTCATTCATAATGAGAAAATCATTGTTTATATGTATGTCATGCACTGGTATGTAATCATTCATACTGTAGTACACATAGTACTGTAGTGTCATTCATAATGAGAAAATCATTGTTTATATGTATGTAATCAAGCGTTCATCTTGAACGGTTTAAACTCGTGTGTTTTTTGAGCATTGAAATCATGAAAGCAACAAGAACTCTCACATTTCGAAACATCATGATTTGTATGGAAACATGGACCTTTGTTACATGTGATGCCATCATCACGTGCGCATATACATTTTCGATCAATGCATTATTTTGTCCATGCATCTTTCTGTACGATTGTTTCTCATCCATGGTAACTTCTGTGTTGCTATGTTTACATGTGCGCTTTCATCCATGCGTCATACTATATGCATTATATTTTTATGTGCATTCGATATAACATGGTATATCATGATGCTGCTATGGACGCAACGTGTCATATGCATACGGTCAAATTATAACAATCTTCATTTGTTGGAGATTGTTATAAAAGGAAGACATAATATATTCGATACACATGCAAGATATACTTTATTCAATACACATAAACAATCATTATGCATTCTGTCCTTGAGTGTTACAGGTTGCAGACGAAGTCTCACTCATGAACACAACAGTGAATCAATGAAGCTCGCATGATGTGTATGACAAAGGCTAAGATGTACAGACATCACACAGACAAAGCAAAGTTTCAAATCTGAAGTGCATTGCTAATACTTCAAGGCTGAAGATATCTTTGAAGACTACAGTTCAATCTAAAAGAAGCTAGAGGAAACCAATCATTGCTTGGACACATATGCCTAAGCGCGCATAAGTCATTTGTTTATGTCTTATTTGTAATATATGCAAGTTGCACAACTACACTGCTTATTCTTTCAAATGGTGGTAACACATAATGATTTCAATGATTTGATGCAAGGTGAATAAACCATTATATTCTTTCGGTGATACCTTCCACATATGTGCAACTCTTTGGAGATAATTCACACTATATATTTCAATTCACGTTTCCGCATTAGAGTGAATTCTCACTCACTCACAGCAGTGTGTGTGTGTGTCAACAGAAGGTGTCCCTCCCTCCTACCCTATTGGAAGCTTGAGTGCAAGGTGTGGACAATTGAAAGCTCCTCGAGAAGGTGGAGGTCTAGTGCAAAGAAGGTTGGCAACGTATGTAACTTTGGGTGTCTTGTAATCTTGTGTGTGTGTGTGTGTGCATGTGTGTCTTCTTTGGGATTAAGAAGTCCACACAAAGAACACTTGGTTTTGTTACATACATTATCATTGTATTTTCCTACTGGTAATCAAGATACAGAAGCTTTTTGTGTTTGTGTTCCACTTCTTCTTCTTCCTTCTGCCAAAAACACTCAAGTCCCTCTTTGCAAAAGAATCCCCCAACAAAATTTGGCATGCATGGTGGGACCACAAGGAGGCTTCAGCATAGGAGAAGCAATAATTGCAAAGTGTAGAAGAACTACAACGATACTGAGAGTGTTGTGTTGGTCTAAGAGGTAATCTTTATTCTATTTGGAATTCTCTTTAGCCCAAGAGGAGTATGGGTAGCTCATGAGTGCAACCTGGTCTCAAACCTTGAGGGTCGCTTGAAAGATGACAAGAAGAAAATCTGTTCGAAGGTCAACGAGTCCTTTATCATCAACATCATCAGTAAGGAACATATCGGCTTAGGTAGATTTAGAAACTCTACTCTCCAAGTTAAATATCAAATTTCCGTATTTCAAGGGAGTAGCACAAGAATACAGAGATGAACATATTAGAAGATTTTTGGCCTTATGTAAGACAAGGGGTCTGATGGGAAGAGAAGATGCATTTTTTATTATTTTCCCAAGAACATTAGAAGGGTTAGCAGATAAATGGTTTAGTTAGTTTGCCGATAGTCACTTCACTACATGGGACTTAATGAAGGAAGCATTTAAGACACAGTTCCAACAAGGGAACACAGCCTAAAATATTATTGAAGAGCTAGAAAATATAAGACTAGATCTTGGGGAGACCTTTCCAAAATTTGTCACCAAAGCCAAGGCATTGATGGCTAAATTACCAGACCCTCCCCCATGACTTCTTCATCAAGAATTGGCTAGATAAACCACTTCCAATCTCAACACAATGTAAAACTAAAGAGTTAGTGTTACCTACAACAACAATTGAAGAGTTCATTAATATAGCCACAAGATCGGTGCAGATTGGGCATCAATATGGGACAAGCTCTTCTAATTTATCATATCCTATAGAATCTGAGGATCAAGTAATTAAGCTAAGGACGGAAGTTGAGAGCTTGAAAAGGAATAAACCCCACAAAGAGGAGGAAAGCACCATAACTAAGCTGAGGTGAGAAATTGAGGCCTTAAAACTACAAAATGAAGAGGAAGCCCAAGCAGAAGATTTGTCACAACTTTGACAAGAGTTATAGAACTCATGGGAGGTGGCATCAAAAATGTATTGTGGTGCATCATGTGTAGCAAATAGGGTCATGTGGTGAGTGTCCACTTTTAAGTGTAACTTACCAGTTATGTAGGAAAACTGGCCATGATGTTGAGGAATGTCACTCAAGAGGGATACTTGCATAACCTAATTGGGGACAAGGAGGATCTCAACTATCAACCAATGTAATGGTGGCGGCCCCCAGTCAAGGTAACAATTATAACCAATGACCTACCGGTAATTTTGGAAATGGGCCTAGAAGGCCAATTATTTGTTTCAATTGTGGAGAATATGGGCACTATCAGAGTAAATGTACTCTGCCAGAAAATGCCCCCCCTTATAGGAATTGCCCAGATGCGAGAGATCATTACACAATTTTTTTCCCATAAAACAAAGCATCTATATCAGGGCCCCATATCCAAATGATCTCTATGAACAAACAAAGAGTAGTAGAAGAAAGTCAATTTTGTACAATCACCATCCATTACAATAGTACAATTAGAAGAAATCGACTCCATAGTTATGCAAACAAGGAGTAAAGGGAAGACCCAAGAAGAAATAGGCCAAGGACCAACTACTATTGGAAGGTACAAGGACAAGAGGATACACTAGAGCAAAGCGGACACATATGAAGATATAAGACGAGAAAGAAAGCTCGATTACATGTGAAGATGTAAAACAAAAAGAGGATTTTATAGATAGCAATGATGTCAATGGGAATGCATACAGCTGGCCCCACAAGGAATTTGAGAAATCAAACATCAAAAATGATCTTAGGGAGTCTCGAGCTTCAAGATTATTCAAATCGATCAAAACAAAGGTTAGTATTCTTAAGATAATAAGTATGGATGCAAATTCAGGTATGTCTTGCAGATTGTTGATGAGGCCTCCTCAACCACATTAGTGGCAAAGACTACTGCTATGAGTCAAGATCAAAGTGTAGAGGAAGCCCCTCTCATAGATTATAAGAGTCCAATGTTGATAGTGATTATTAAAGGATACCAATTACAAGGAGTTATAGTGGATGGCGGTTTTGGCATAAATTTGATGCTCGAACATACTATGGAGAAGCTTGGCCTTCACCCATCCAGACCTGCCAACTTCACCATAACCTTGGTTGATCAAAGCAAATTAAAGCCAATGGGAGTGATCTACAAGTTCCACTGCAAGTACAAGGTAACCTCTTCGTTTTAGATTTTGTGGTATTAAGATTGCCCCGGGTAGAGGGAGGGTTTCCCCTCCTAATTGGAAGGTCATGGCTAAGGCATGCTAGTGTCATCCATGATCGGGGCAAAGAAACTATGTGGGTACAACAGAGGGGACAAGAATTTAAGCAAATATATTTGGAAGAGGGTCCAAACCACCAAGGGAACACTAGCATGATGCAATCAATTGGCATTTGCATGGAACAAGAAATGGTGGACCAACTGCAATTAGAGTTCAATAAGGAAGGAGACATTCTAACTTGGCTTCAAGTAGGCAGTTCTTTCTCTTGTTATGGAGTTTTTCTAAATCATCCTTGTATAGAAGAATCTTATGAAGGAAAGGAGGAGAAATTTTTGGTTGATGGATTCGGGGAACTTGTAGCAAACCACAGAAGAGGGAGAACGATACCCCTCAAATGCAATTTGGATGAGGATAGTACGACCACAAGGAAGGAAACTACTGAAGCGAAAGACAAGGTAAAGCGTGCTTGTGATGAATTTTCTTTTCCTATTCAAGAAATCCCTACAAGATGGATACAGGAAAAAGAGGAAGATGTTGAAATACAGATTAGACCTGTTTATGAAACAGTGTGGGAGAAAGTGTTGGAAGGACAGAAAGTTGGAGATGAATAGGTAGACACACTGGTGGATAGAAACCTAGTGAAAGAAGTTCAATTAGGCACACATGAAAATAATCGTCTAGTTTTAGTGGCCACTTGGTTCTAGAGCTACCCTGAGCTACTTGAAAAGGTAAAATTTTTGTTGAAACCTTATGCAGATGTAGTCATCTTTGCAACTAGTGAGAAGGTTTCCTCATAGTCTATACCATGAGTTTGTGAGCATCATTTGGCAACTAATCTTGCCTTGTACTTGCAAATTTATCCATCTGAGTTTCGTTTAACTTTATATACCCATCTACAACCAATTACCTTTTGATTGGATGACATTGGAACCAAATCCCAAGTGTCCATCTCCTTCAGTGCATCTATTTCTTCTTTTATGGCATTTTCCCAAGTAGGGTTTCCCTTTGCCTCTTCATAGGTTGAGGGCTCCTCTGAAATTGAATCTTTTGCCAAGTAGATTGAATGCGTCTTAACAAATGTGGAATCATATCCATACCTTTATGGTTGTTTCTTCTCACTTGCTGATCTTCTAGGTGCTTGTTTGGAGCATTCGCCAACCTCTTGCATCTTTGATTTTCCTCTTGACTTCGATAGTTTGTAATCCTTTTTTCTTTCATCTTGGTCATCGTCTGTATCACTTCTTGGATCCTGGACTTGTGTATCATGCTTGCTTCCTAATTGATGACAATCAGAATCAAGATCATATGGTAGAGTTACCTTTTGTTTGTCTTCATCATACCAAGACATGTGTTCTTCAAGCACAACATCTCTACTTGTAGTGAATTGCCTGGTTGAAATATTATAGAACTTGTAAGCCATCTGAGTTGAATCATATCCAATAAACACTGCCTTTGTTGCCCTTTCATCTAGCTTACCTCTTATTTGTCATGGTACATGAACATAAGCTAAACAACCAAAAACCTTGCAATGTCCAAGACTAGGTTTTCATCCATGCCATGCTTCATAAGTAGTCATACCATGAAGTGAATTGGATGGTAGTCTATTGAAAAGGTACAAAATAGTTGAAATAGCCTCTGCCCATAGATAATGTGGCAACTTCTTCTCTTCAAGCATTCTTCTAGTTGATCCAACCAATGTCTTGTTTCTCCTCTTGTTGATTCCATTCAGTTGAGGGGAGTACCTGGTACCACCCTTTTGATACCTTTGTCCTGCAAGAACTCATCAAAATCTTTGGAGAAGTATTCTCCCCCCCATCAGATCTGAGCTTCTTGAGTGATCTACCTGTATGATTCTCCACAAGTGCCAGATACGTTTTGAAGCAATCAAGCACTTCATTCTTACTTTTGATGAAGTATAGAATAGTCCATCTACTATGATCATCAATAAATGAAACATAATACCTTGATCCTACCAATGAAGGTTCTTGACTTCGTCCCCATACATCTGTATGTACTAAGTCCAATAAGTTGTTGTGGATGTAGTCTTTGTGGTTAAATGGTTGTCTTTGTGCCTTCCCAATCTGACATGCATCACACCTGTTGATCATGTGTTGCTTTGATATGTTCAACAGTCCTAGAACACTTTGATCCCTGCATATATCCTTCAAAGTTCTTTCATTCACATGAGCAAGTCTCTTATGCCACACTTCAAGCTCACTTAGGGTGTGAGACCCAAAAGTGAATAGAGCTATGTTCTTAGTTTCTCCTACTTCAAAAGTAAAGAGCCTACCATGCTTCTCACCTCTGGCTATCTTCTTGAAGCCTTAACATGGATCTTCCACAAAAGCTCCATGTTGGGTGAACCTAACTTGCAAGCCTTTTTCAACTATTTGGCCTATACTTATTAGGTTTTTAGTGATAGTGGGTACACATAGAGAACCTTACTTAGAATGTTTGTCCTGCCATTGGAAGCTTTGACATTACCAATCGTCTCCACATTGTGCTCTGTGTCATCCCCTATTTGTACTTCATGTCTATGCTTTGGACTTTCCAAATCTGATAGAAGAGCAATGTTGCCTGCAACATGATTTGAACATCCTGAATCTATGTAGAGCAAATGAACATCTTTTTTACCTTCTTTGTGGCTTAGATTCATAAGAAGCAAAGAGTCTTCATGTGGTTGATCTTCTGAATAATTGTTGAAGTCCCTTCTATTATAGCCTCTATTGTTATTGTTGAATTTGTGTCCACCTCTACTTCTATTGCTACGATATCCACCTCTTCCACTTCCTTTCTGGGTCGTCCCATTGAACCAGCAATTCTGAGTGATGTGGTTGGTCTTATCATAAATGGCACAAGGTTGAACACTTTGACCTTTGGCTTTGTCATGCTTTGGTCCTTTATTCTTCCCTTTCCACTTGCTCTTGCTTCCAAAGTTGGCTTGGGAAGTCTGCTCTTCATCTTCTTCCTTGTTCTTGCCTTTGGTAGAAAAGTGAGTTGTGACGTGATGACGTTTGGTCTAGCCAACCGGCACAAGACCAGCCCTTGAGCTTATATAGACTCAAATGGACCTTATAGGCATGCGATAAGTGCAATAAGATGCACTATGTACTTTGCAGCATCAAGGAGAAGGAGTCCATACAAAACAGATAGGTTCATGCATCGACTAGCTCAAAAAACTTACTATCTATGGAATAGATAATGAACTTCAAATGCTCATAGCGACCAACCTGATAACAATTAGAAAAACTCCTTTTATGGGAGTGATAAAAATAGTGTTGAGTGTATATAATGCACAAAAGTATATTTAATAAGAAAAATATGCTATAGGAATGAATCAAACACTCAACGGTGGTACTTCCTATTTTTTAGGAATATGTAGAGATTGACCCCAAAATAGAAAAACTGAAATTTCTCCCAATCTACTAAACTAAATGCTATGCACATTTACAAGCATAAACTAGATACTAATACATTTCCAATGAGCCATCTGTCATCCAATTTGGAGCTCTGTAGAGAGAGCAGTAGCCTCTGCAAGATTACTATTTGCAAAGAAGATGTTAAAAGTACTTTCAGTTAAGCCCTTTTAATCTTGTTCTGGGTTTTGGGATGGATAGGGGTCTGATAGTACAGAGGCCCTTTTTAATTTTCCCAATGCAACATTCAATTAACAACTAACTACTTTCCGATTCAGCACTTATCACTACGCAATACGTCTACCATGTGTATCAAGTGTGAAGAGATGGATAGGTATGTGCTTGAAGATGAAGAGGTGTTGCAAAATCCTTGATCTACACCAGCCAATTGAACTCCAGGAGTATATGGTGGGCCCTTTTAGCTTGCCAATGGATGTATTAGACACCCTATGTACCTTGGAAGATCACTCTCAAAAAGATAGATCAAAGCAGATAAGTTAAAGTTAGCTCAGAGGTGAAAACTTGCTATTCTTGGTTCATACACCTGCCGAGTGTTTTACATAATTCTCTGAGCACAACAGCAATTAGCTTAATTCCTCTTGGGGAAGTCTAGGTAGCTTAAAGAGCTAGCTTTCAAGAGTAATCTCATCAAAAATAATGAACCACACACTGAGAATGAGTTTTAACAATTGATGACATCATCCCGATTTTCACGGGCTGCTACAGTTTGAGACAAGTGAGCAGAAAAATCAACATAACGCAACATTTAGGAATCCAATGATTATGAAAATGTGTATGGTTATACTAGACAGTAAGCTGAATTCAACAAGCTTTAAATCACGGAATTTGCATAAGTAACCACTGCGAAATGGCTCTGACACGATGAGTGAAAAAGTCGGGTACCTGACAGAGAAGTGAAGATGAACAGACACTGTTGACTTCAAATGAACATAACTGAAGTTTGCAACATCCAAATGACATGAAAATTTGGGAGCATATATTAGACTTATAGTGCTAACTTTACCAAGTTAAATCACTGAAAATGATGCACCAAGCTCAGAGAAAACATCTCTGCAAGCTGACTGAGAAAAACTGAGAGTAATGGCAGTGAGTAGTACACTTCACAAGAACATGGAAAGATGAACTCAAATAATCATGAAAATGAAAATATATTGCTTGTACAATACAATGACTTACTGATACATATGTGTGCCTTGTAATCACACCTTTATATGGCATAAAGCTCAGCTCTTGGAGGTCTTCACATAGGTCTCTCTAACCACGACTAAAACTGCCATCTATTTATAGTTGAGTTTGGGAGGCTAACTTCCCTCAATCACTCTCCAATCAATCAATGATTGATTTGATTCTCTACCTACCACAAATCACAAATTCGTTGCTCCTCTTTCCCTTTTTGATCATGTGGACTCAACCACTTAAGATTCTCTTACTTTTACATTAAGTAAACTCTTCAAAAAATTACAAGAGGTAGTTCACAAGTGAACTTTACATAGTCTTCTTTTTCTTCTAAGACTTTGTGGGACTCAAGCCAATACTTAGGCTTGTCATAGACTTGCTCCAACAGCTCCCCCTCAAGCCAAGTATGCTTGAGGTCTTCAATCTTCCAAGATTACCTGCAAACCTATCATAGCCTTGAATTTGCAAAGCTTTGTACCATCCAATGCTTTGGTTAGAATATCTGCACATTGTTGATGAGTGGACACATATGATATTTGAATCTCTTTGCTTAGAACCTTTTCTCGTACATAGTGATAATGAACTTCAATATGTTTAGTCCTTGCATGAAAAATAGGATTAGCAGCCAAATGAATAGAACTCATATTGTCACCAAAAATAGTTGGAGTTCCAAACTCCAATCCAAGATCTTTGAACAATGTCTTCATCCACATAGCTTCTTGAGTAGCTATGGCAAGACCTCTGTATTCAGCTTCAGTAGAAGAGAGAGCAGCTGTGGGTTGCTTCTTGGATGACCATGAAATAAGCTTTGAACCTGCAAAGGTAAGATAACCTGAAGTGCTCCTTCTATCTTCCTTGGAGCCAGCCCAATCTACATCAGAAAATAGCTTCAAACCTAAATCAGATACATAAGGATAATAAAGTCCTTCATTTATGGTTCCTTTGAGATACTTGAGAATCCTTTTGGCAGCATCCATATGGTCTCCTTGGTGTGTGCATAAATTGACTTAGCACACTCACACTGTAACATATATCTACTCTTGTCAATGTGGCATAGTTGAGACTACCCACTAGACTTTGATATGATGTGATGTCCTCTATGAGTTCACCTTCATGTGAGCTCATATTGTGATTGACCTCCATTGGAGTACCGGCAATCTTACAATCTTGCATCTTGAATTTTGCCAACATGTCCTTAATGTACTTCCTTTGAGTGAGAAACAAACCATGATCTTTGTAGACAACTTCAAAACCTAGGAAGTAGGTAAGTGAACCCAAATCACTTATCTTGAACTCTTCTCTCATCTGATCTTTGATCTTCTTCATACCATCTGCATCATTTCCTGTCAATATAATATCATCTACATATACACATAGGTAGATGACCTCGAAATCACTCTTTTTAATAAAGAGTAAAGGATCTGCCTTGCTTGGTTGAAAGCCTTTGTCCTGCAAGAATGAAACAAGCCTGAAATTCCAAGGCGGCTCTTGGAGCTTGCTTGAGACCATACAATGCTTTGTTAAGTTTAGACACATAATCAGGATAAACTTGATTCTCAAAACCAGGTGGTTGTGCCATATATACCTCTTCTGTTATCCAACCATTCAAGAATGAATTCTTTACATCTAGTTGAAGTATCTTCCAATTCTTGGAAGAGGCAATACTAAGCAAAACCCTAATAGTAGGCATCTTTGCCACAAGAGAGAAGGTCTCCTCATAATCAATTCCCTGAGTTTGTGCAAAGCCTTTTGCTACAAGCCTTGCCTTATACCTGTTAATTGAACCATCTGAATTCTTCTTGAGTTTATAGACCCATCTGAGCCTATTACCTTCATGGATGAAGTCTTGGGCACCAAATCCCAAGTGTTGTTTTCCTCAAGTGCTTCAATCTCTTCCTTCATTGCATGCTTCCATTCTGATTTTGCTTTGGCCTCTTCAAATGATGATGGCTCCTCTTGGTTTATATCCTGTGCTATGTAGATAGAATGTTTAGTTACTAATGAGGTGTCAAACCCATACCTTTCTCGTTTTTTCTTTTCCCTCATAGATCTTCTTAGGCCATGATGTGATGATTCTGCCTCATGTCCAAGTTCCTGCAATTTTGCTTTACCTTTAGACTTCCATGCTTTGATCTTTTCCATATGAGATTCTTCATCATCCTCCGAGGTGTCTTGTTCTTCAATCTTTGGTTGTTCTCTACCAAGCTTTGGAAAATCTTCTTCAAGATTGTATGGTAAATTGACCTTCCTGCATGAATCTTCATACCATGAATTGTTCTCATCAAAAACTACATCTCTGCTTACCAAGAATCCTTTGTTGGTAGGGTTGTATAACCTGTAGCCCTTTTGATTGTTGTCATATCCAATAAATACACACCTTTCTGCCTTTGGATCCATCTTGCCTCTAACCTGTGAAGGAACATGAGCAAAAGCAATACATCCAAAAATTTTACAATGATCTAAGCTTGGTCTTCTTCCATTCCAAGCCTCATATGGAGTCATCCCATCAAGGGATTTTGAAGGCAACGTGTTAATCAAGTAAGTGGCTGTAGATACAGCCTCAGCCCATAAGTAATTAGGTAAATGCTTTTCATTTAACATAGACCTTGCAGCTTCAACAATTGTCCTATTCCTCCTTTCTGCCACTCCATTTTGCTCAGGATTGTACCTTGTAGTTACCTCTCTTTTGATTCCTCTTTCTTGAAGAAAAGAATCAATCTCATGGGAGAAGTATTCTCCCCCTCCATCTGACCTTAGCCTTTTTAGTGATTTACCTGTTTGATTCTCCACAAGAGCCAAATATCTTTTGAAACATGAAAAAACTTCATCTTTGTGTTTCATAAAGAATAGGATAGTCCATCTGCTGCAATCATCAATAAAGGAAACATAATACCTTGATCCAGATATTGAAGCTTCCTTGCTAGGTCCCCATACATCTGTATGAACCAACTCCAAGAGATCTCCATGCATATAACCTTTCTTCATGAATGGTAACCTGTGAGACTTTCCAAATTGACATGCACTACACTTATAAATCATATGTTGTTTTGACAAATTAGGAAGTCCAAGTACACTTTGGTCCCTGCAGATTTGCTTTAATGGCCTTTCACCAATATGTGCTAACCTTTTGTGCCATACTTCCAATTCTGTGAGTATCTGACTACCATAATTAAAGAGAGCAATGTTTCTAGTGTCCTGTAATTCAAATGTGAACAATCTACCTGTCTTTTCACCTTTTGCAATTCTTCTGAATCCTTGACTTGGATCTTCAACAAATGCTCCTGCCTTTGTGAACCTGACTTGCAACCCTTTCTCTATTATCTGCCCAACACTTATCAAATTCTTTGTAATGGTAGGGACATAGAGTACCTTACTGAGTAGGTTGATGTTTCCATCAGGTGCTTTGACATTGCCTATTTTCTCCACAGGATGTTTTGTATCATCTCCTGTTTGTACCTCATGCTTATTCCTTGGATCTTCTAAATCTGATAGGAGTGCCACATTTCCTGCCACATGATTTGAACAACCTGAATCTATGTAGAAAACATGCTCATCAGATTTACCTTGTGGCATAGCCATGTTCATGATCAATAATGAATCCTCTTTGTTTGAGTCTTCTGTGTAGTTATCGTAGTCTCTCCTTCCTTTGTAGCCTGCTTGATAGTTTGAATGATTGTAGTTGTTGTAGTTGCCATGGTAGTTGTTGAACCTTCCTCTTGAGTAGCCATAACTTCCTCTATTGTATCCTCTGCCTCTTTGATTCCTGGAATTCCTAAAGCAATTTTCAGTTGTATGATTAGTTAATCCACAAATAGAACATGAGTTGGAGTCTTGGGATCTCCCCCTGCCTTGTCTACCTCCTCTTCCTCTACCTCTGCCATGTCTTCCTCTACCTGCATAGTTAGCTTGATATGTACCTGCTTCATCATCCACTTTCTTTGCCTTTCCTTTGTTATCTTTAGACTTGCTTTTATCTGTGTATAAAGCTGAAGATTGATTACCTTTAGAGCTTTCTCCATTTTTGATAAGCTTTGCCTCTTGAGTAAGTAGTTGTCCAATGAGTGTATTGAAATCAGGTACATGCATGTCCATGTACAAATCCATAGCTGTGGTGAATGCTTCCCACTTTTCATCTGCCTTCAAGCCATTGATGACCTGCCTTACAATTTGCTCTTCATCTATTACCTCTCCAATACTTCCCAACTGATCTGCTATGTCCTTGAGCTTTGTGACAAAATCAGTCACATTTTGTTTGGGAGCCTTCTTGAGAGTTGTGAAATCCAGCCATAGTTGATGCTTCCTAGCTTTAGTACTTGAAGAAAAGAAAGCTTCAAGTGCATCCCACACTTCCTGAGATTTCTTACAACTTCTAATGTGAGGCAACAAAAAATCTGAGATAGAGTTGAGGAGATAAGACCTTGCAAGTGCATCCTTGGAGCACCATGTGCTCAATCGTTCTTGCTCTTCTTGTGTTGGTTGACTTTTGTTCCTGAAACTTGGCATAACTTCATCTCCAGCCACATAACCATATAGACTTCTACCTTGGAGATAAGCTTCCATCCTTAATGACCAAGCTGAGTAGTTACCTCTGTCCAATTTGTCAATTGATGAAGGAAATCCATCTACCATGTTGTCCAACCTTGCTCTGATACCACTGTGAAGAGATGGATAGGTATGTGCTTGAAGATGAAGAGGTGTTGCAAAATCCTTGATCTACACCAGCCAATTGAACTCCAGGAGTATATGGTGGGCCCTTTTAGCTTGCCAATGGATGTATTAGACACCCTATGTACCTTGGAAGATCACTCTCAAAAAGATAGATCAAAACAGATAAGTTGGAGTTAGCTCAGAGGTGAAAACTTGCTATTCTTGGTTCATACACCTGTCCAGTGTTTTACATAATTCTCTAAGCACAACAGCAATTAGCCTAATTCCTCTTGGGGAAGTCTAGGTAGCTTAAAGAGCTAAATTTCAAGAGTAATCTCATCAAAAATAATGAACCACACACTGAGAATGAGTTTTAACAATTGATGACATCATCCCGATTTTCATGGGCTGCTATAGTTTGAGACCAGTGAGCCGAAAAGTCAACATAACGCAACATTTAGGAATCCAATGATTATGAAAATTTGTATGGTTATACTAGACAGTAAGCTGAATCCAACAAGCTTTAAATGACTGAATTGGATAAGTAACCACTGAGAAATGGCTCTGACAAGATGAGTGAAAAAGTCGGGTACCTGACAGAGAAGTGAAGATGAACAGACCCTGTTGACTTCAAATGAACATAAGTGAAGTTTGCAACATCCAAATGACATGCAAATTTGTGAGCATATAGTAGACTTATAGAGCTAACTTTACCAAGTTAAATCACTGAAAATGATGCACCAAGCTCAGAGAAAACATCTCTGCAAGCTGACTGAGAAAAACTGAGAGTAATGGCAGTGAGTAGTACACTTCACAAGAACATGGAAAGATGAACTCAAATAATCATGAAAATGAAAATATATTGCTTGTACAATACAATGACTTACTGATACATATGTGTGCCTTGTAATCACACCTTGATATGGCATAAAGCTCAGCTCTTGGAGGTCTTCACATAGGTCTCTCTAACCACGACTAAAACTGCCATCTATTTATAGTTGAGTTTGGGAGGCTAACTTCCCTCAATCACTCTCCAATCAATCAATGATTGATTTGATTCTCTACCTACCACAAATCACAAATTCGTGGCTCCTCTTTCCCTTTTTGATCATGTGGACTCAACCACTTAAGATTCTCTTACTTTTACATTAAGTAAACTCTTCAAAAAATTACAAGAGGTAGTTCACAAGTGAACTTTACATAGTCTTCTTTTTAAAGCTTCTTCTAAGACTTTGTGGGACTCAAGCCAATACTTAGGCTTGTCATAGACTTGCTCCAACATCAAGCACTTACGGATTTGCACAGAACTGTTAAAGTTAATCGTAATGTTACAGTAATTAACGATTAATTACTGAAACTTAATAACCAACACAGTACTCAGAGTTCTTCAAAATCTACAACACAGCATCTCTTGCGCTATCGCCCAGACAGACAGTCTGGCGATTCCTCTTGCCCGAAGAATACTGTGCTTGCCTTTTCATTACTCAAAAGAGGGTTACATCTTTTCGCCACGCCTTTTCGGTGTGTGTGCATATAGAAAAATTAAATTACATAGAGATCCAGTCCGGCGGCTTACACTAGCATGCACGTTGGACTCGAATCCAAAAATGAAAATTACATTAAGGCTCATCGATGATGCCCTGGATATACAGAGTTCGAGCTAACTTAAAGGTTCAGGTAATCTTTTGTTTTAAAGAATCTAACAGATCTTTCAAAATGGTAGGCTCGATAAGTTGGGCATCAGTTCGGACCAAACAAGCAGTGATGACTTGAGTCATGAGCGATTCCGTTTGTGTCTACAAAAATGCTTCCTGAAGGTAAAATTCATTAGCGATGGCATCATCTCTTCTCAGCTTCATCTCAACTATCTCTGCATCAATTCTCGAGAGCTTGTCCGCTTGAACGCCTAAGTGTTTTTCACGTTGTTCCAGCTCCTCAGTTTGAAACTGCATCGTATAATAATCGGCTTCTTGCTCTAATTTAAGCACTTCCATCTCTCTCATTAACTGTATAGTCCGGCCAATTTCTGCTTCCAAATCATGAATTTTTTGAAAAAAAGGTCTTCGGACACCTGCTTTAACTCGGCAGTAGTTTGCATGGCAAGGTCGGCCATTTCCTGTCCTTTCTGCTCTACCACAGCAAGATCTGCGCGTGTCTCCTCCAGCAGATTGTCGAGAGCAACTCGAGCATCTTCCTTATCACATACCATTTGTTCCAATTAAGCGATTTCTTCATCACGAGCAGCAAGAAGAATGTTCTTTTCCTTCAATTCAGCAAGCGCGCTGTCCCGTTGAGCAATCAGATTGGCTCTTTCATCTAATTGTTCTTGAAGTTGTTGGAGCTGAGTCTGTAAAGCATGATTTTCGGCTTTGACTGTCAGTGCTTCTTCCTGGAGCGAAGCAATATCTGCTTCAAGCAAGTCAACCTTACTCTGCAACTCCTCCTGAATGTTCTGAGTTGCTATCTTCATCTGGAAAGGCAATTGCTTGGAGAATTGGATTAGAAGCTGGCCCATAGATGCCAATTCTGTGAACATTACTACTGGAGGGGGAAGAGAAGAAGGAGTTTGTGATGAGGAGGCAGAGAGCAGATGAGGGGAGGATGGTGGAGAGTAATCGAGAGAGGATAACGGATGAGTTGATGCCTCGCGAATGGCAGTAGAAGGTGCACCAAGAAGAACTTCAACAGGAGCAGGAATGGTAGTTGGAGGAGGAAGAGGGATAAGAGCGGTTGATGCCAAAACTATTCCAGTCTCAATATGGGTGTCCTCCATAGTAGCTTCGGTAACGGTCTCGACATCTCCACTCAAATGCGTGACTACATCTGCTTGGACCATGACTGCATTTGCTTGGACGTCAGCGGTTGGTGATGAAGGAGATTGACAGTCCGTACCCCCACTAGCTTCCGTTATTTCCTTCACAGCCTCAGCATCCAGTTGATGAGATTCTTCCCGCGATGAGACTTCAGCTACATCTTCCATGATAGCATCATGATCCGGCTCCTTGAGAGAAGAAGACGGGACGGACTCAACCTGTAAGGAGGTGGCAGTGTCATGGAAGACTTCAACTTCTTGGCCGCATTGGAGCCCTATACCTGGCTTTCAGATGGGCTAACGCGCCTACGTTTGCGGTGAAAAAAATGAAGCAGGTCTTCATCATCATCGTCTTCGACCATCCGTGTAGATTCTTCATGTAACAAAATATTATTGGGTGGGGGCTGCACGGCTTGTATCATCGGAAGGAGAAGGGTAAGGAGATGGGGTAAACGAGTGCAAGGAATGTCATGCTTAGCTAACTGTTTTGTAACCGCGACACATTCACGGTGAATGTGCCTAAAGAAAAAGGAAGTGAAATTGACGGGTTTGCGAGAGGAAGTATCGATCATGGAGTAAAAAGGTCGGGAAATACCGTATGTGCGTTTTTGCAGGTTTAATGTTGCGACAAGGAATTGCAGAGCGGTACGCTCTGGTTCAGGTCGGCAAAGGATGGCAAACTCATTGGATGAGTGTCGGGGAAACAATTCCTTCATGGTGGCGAGAGGAAGGAGCGGTCCATTCTCCAACCCTTCCTGAGGGAGACGGAATCCCTCAGCAACCGTGCTTAGAGTAACGATGACATGGGGGTTTAAACACGTCAATGGCCAGCATTGCTCTGTAGCAGGCATGGCAGCGATGGTAGAGATGATCTGCGCATGAAGGGGTGACACGCCACTGAATGCCAAGGCAATTCAGCGAAGGCCAACAGTCCTCGAGCATGCAAGTACTCACTCACATCTGGAGTGAGACCCACACGGAAGGTTGCTATGTTAGCCAGAGCTTTCATGGTGCACACAGAGATAAACGCAGACACAACGTACACAATGGTCGCAAACACACAAACACAGTAGCGATAAACAGCGAAAGAAACAAGATTAAGTAAGGGCATGGGGAAATTTAGGCGGCAAAAACCCTAATCATAACGCAGTATTGGAAATATATCCTTCATAATGGTGACATGCATGCATGAACAGAAGCAGCGACATAGAGGCAGCTACTAATCATGATTAGATCAACAAAACCGAAGGATTACGGCCGTTGGTCAACCGAAACATGGGGGGTAGAAAAGAAAAGCAAGTGACAAGCGAAAAAGAAGAAAAATACCGAGTACACCTCATGAGTTAGTAGATGGCGGGTGATATGGGCGAAGCTTCGAACCATTAATCACTTTAGGGAGAAGGTGACCAGCCAAGGTAGATAACCGAAAAGTTGCAGGTCCCACTTGTTCAGCAATCCGGTATGGGCCGAACCACCGTAGCTTAAATTTTTTGGCAGATCTATTGGCTTTAGCATTTTATAGAATAAAACGAGTTTGTCAATCGTAAATACAAGGGTTTTTAAAAAATGATCATGAGTACGGGCTTGACGTAGCTGAACTTCTTGAAGAACCATGAAGCTTTCCAAGCGTTGTTCATCCAATGATCTGAGAACATCTAACCGGAATGGAAAAGATTCTTCCGGCAGCAATTTCTGGGATAAGGCTACACGCAGGCTCGGCACCACCACTTCCATTAGCGCAATAGCTTCTAGTCAATAAGCAAGTTTAAACGGAGTCATTCTGGTAGCCACTTTATACATGGTTCGGTAAGCCCACAAAATGGCAGGTAAGAGCTGGTCCCATCGTTCGAGACACTCCAAGATCAGTTTCTGGAGAATATTCAGCAGAGTCTTATTAGTGCTCTCAACAAGACCATTTGCTCATGGATAGTAAGGTGAGCTGAACTTATGCACAATCTCGAAATTCTGAGTCATCACGTGCATTAAGGTATTTGCAAAATGTGTACCTTGGTCCATCACTATCTCCAGAGGTAATCCATATCGAAGGAAGACATCCTTCATCAAACATTTGGCCACCGAAATAGCTGTGGCAAAACGTAGAGCCCAAGCTTTTGCCCACCTAGTGGCATAGTCTGTACAAGTCAAAATATATCGGTTATTGGTGAGGGTCGCTGGGGGTGTAATTGGGCCAATGAAATCTAAACCCCACTTCTGAAAGGGCAGGACCGGTTGGAGAGGAAAGAAATGTCGCTGCAAGGGTTGTCTATACCGTTGACAGACATCACACTACTGCACAAATTTAACAACATCTCTGTACATTGTACGCCACCATAGCCCGCTTTGCAGGATTTTGTGATGAGTAAGATAAGTGGCAAAGTGCCCTCCAGTGGGGGAGGAGTGAGCCATGGCAATAATGGATGCCGATTCATGTGGAGGGATACATCTGAGCAGGACACCAGTCTGATCTATGTAATACAGTTGACCCACAATCAACCGAAATCGTCGACTGTAGATTGCAATTTTTCGACGCAGAGTTTCTGCAGATTCTTCAAGAGCTGCATCGGTTACGTAAATAGCCGGCGTCGTATCATCGACACCTACCGGAGTCTCGTCAGAATCCAGACGAGATAAAAAGTCCGCCAAGACATGTGCCATACCTAGTTGGTGAATAACTTCATAATCAAACTCCTGTAATAGTAAAACCCATCTTGCAAGTCTACCGACTAAGTGTTGTTGGCGAACCAAATACACCAGTGCGGCATGATCCACATAAAAAGTGAATCTTCGACCCAGCAAGTAATGCCGAAACTTCTTAACAGAGTATACCAGACCAAGAAACTCTCGTTCTGTCATGGAGTGATTTCTCTCTACAGGAGCTAATCTACGGCTCGCATAGTACACTGGTCGAAACCATTTGTCGGTTTGTTGCATCAGCACATTGCCAATTGCTATGTCTGATGCATCCACAAATACATGGAATGGACGTTCCCAATTAGGCGGTTGCAGGATCGGAGCCTGCGTTAGTAGGACCTTCAAACGATCAAATGTGCTTTGATACTCATTAGTCCATTCATACTTACGTGGGGTGCTGGTCATAAGTCGGTTGAGTGGCATCGTCAGATGAGCCAGCCACCGTAAGTGTCTGCCATGCCACCTGATCTGGCCAAGAAACTGCATAACTTCTTTGGGGGTCTTTGGGACCGGTGCCTCCAACACTGCTGCTACCTTATCAAGGTCTACCTGTATTCCTTGTTTGGAGATGATATGACCGAGCAGCTTCCCACATGAGACCGCAAAGGCCGATTTAGTAGGATTCAAACATAATCGATACTCCTGGAACTTTTCAAAACAGCACCATAAATGATACAGGTGTGCCAAAGTATATCCAAATAGTGAAAAATCATCCAAATAGACTTGCATAAACATTGTTAGATAAGGTGAGAACACTTCCTGCATACATCACTGGAATGTACTCGGAGCGTTCCGCAAACCGAACCACATTACGGTGCATGCATAGACGCCCCAATTGGTGATGAATGCCGTCTTCGGGATATCCTGTTCCATCATCCTCACTTGATTGTATCCATTGTAGCCATCCAGGAAAGAATACATTTCGTGACCTGCTACCTCATCGAGCATTGTATCTAGAAAAGGAAGAGCGAACGAATCTAGTACCATGGCTGCGTTAAGCTTTCGGTAGTCGCCACAAATGCGTAACTATTTATTTTTCTTAGGCACGATCACTATGGCGAGATCCACTCTACATGTTTGATAAGGACAATGAAACCAACCTTCAGCAAGCGATCTAGTTCCGCTTTTACCTGGGCTGCATAATGCGGGTTCATCCGGTAACTAGATTGCTTGAAGGGCCACGCATCTGGCTTCAGTACCACCCTGTGTTGATAAATGTGTGGGTCAAGAACCTTCATGTCTCTGTAATCCCAAGCGAAAACGTCTGAGAATTCGCGCAGGAGTTGCACCAAATCGTCTTGGAATTTGTCTGCTAATCCTGCCTTAATTTTTATTGGTCTCGGGTTGGCCATGTCATCCAAATTGTACATTACCAGCTGATCCTCCGGTACATAGAACTGCTGAGGCTTTGCCAAATCATCAACTAGCTGCAACAGTTGTTGTAATGTCGATTCATCCATAGTTATGTTGGCATCTGCTTCTACTTCTTCGGTCAGTGGTACGACCGTACAAGCTGCCGGACTCCAATTATCTACTACCGACTATAAGTCTACAGTACCTAATGCAATAAGGTCCTTATTTGTCTTGAGGAAAGCCTCCTCCTCATCATCAGATAGCCCATGCAACATATGGACTGGCTCTGCTACATATGGGCATGCATGTAGATCACAAGGTTGCATAACGTCCAATGCAACGACATATTTCCAGTGATTATTCTTAAAAATTAACTCTTGAGCTGACCAATCCTGCACGACCTTGGCTTGCTTTAGCCATGGTCCATCGAAGAGTAAGTTGTAGTCAAGGCTAGATTTGGGTAATTCTAAGACTACAAAAGTCATTTTAAATGTAGTTCCCTGTAGGGTTATAGGAATATTGTGCACTAGTCCCATCAGATGGACTCTGGATTGGTCCGCCATTCACACAAAGAATTGCACTGGTTCAATTTGGGTCCAACCCAATTTCTTACAGAGTGCAGCTGTTGCAATATTCACTCCAGACCCTCCATCAATTAAAACTTGTGAGATCCTCTGGTTTTTATACCAAATGGTGATCAGCGGTACCGTATGATCCACTGTAGGATCCATCTCAGGTTCTATGGTCGGAGTTGCTGGAGTACATGAAGGTCCAGGGCTGACCTACTATTGGAATTACTGTCGTACACTAGGAACTAGGGCGAGCAATTGTCCTAGAGGAAGTGTGATTGAAGCCTTAGATATAACGTCCCATACCTGGTATGTTTGTACTGTGGTCATCACTGACTCTGGTTGTGATTCTAATGTTGCTAGGGCAGAATTCTGTGCATTCGATCTTGCATTTGGCAGAGGAGGCTGAGTTACCAGAACTGGGTCAAGGAACACTGTCGGCTCCTTAGTTGTCCATTGACTGGCCTTTGTAAAAATCTGCTATTGCTCACGAATTCCGGGCTCGAAAACTTCAGCTGCTGGTTGCAACTGTTTTCCCGATCTGGTCTGTACTCAGGCTGCTTGTGAATCAACCGGGGAAATATAAACCATATTTGTCATCGGATTTTGTCTTTCCTTTTTTCTTTTGTCATACTTTGTGGCTTCTTTACAAAATCTACAAATTTGGCCAACCTCGCCACAAAAATGACATCGAGGGGGTGGGAGAGAGGTGCCTTCAGCCGATGTACCCGCATGCCATCAATTTTGATTGAAATTGTTACTTTGCGGACTTCGATAGTTCCTGCATCCCTATTGCTAGTTGGTCCACAACTATGGCGGTACGTAATGGTTGGCTGGCTGCCCTTGCTCCTGTATTATGGCATTTACTGCCGCTCTACTCTGCACCTTTGCATTGTATGCATAGGTTTCTGGTTGAGTGCCCTGACGTGTTACAAATGGCACAATACATTTGGTTGAGAGCACATGTGGAACTAGTGTGACCGAGATTCTTACACTTAGTACAGTACACTTGTTTGGACGGATCCTCGGTCACGTTCTTACTTGCTTTCAACCATTCGAGATCCTCCATAAACCTTCCAACTTTGTGCTCCAACTGTAAGGCCATTGCAATGACAGCGTCCAATGTCATTCCGCACACACATCGAATGATCATGATCTGTTTTAGCTGTGGATTCAATCCGTTGATGAACCATTGTGTTATGACATCGTCTGGCAGGTTGGCATGCACCGGTGGCAGCTGCCACAAGTGAGTTTTGAAACAGTGTCGCATACTCTTAGACACTCTGGTGTGGTTTCTATTGATTATTTTGCAAATAGTCAAAAATTTCTACACGGTTCTTTTTCAAGCGAAACCTCTGCAAGAACGTGTCCTTCACATCGTCATAATCACCAAAATGATTTATATCGTATTCTGTCAGCCATCTTGCTGCTTCATTAACCAGTGTGGCTTGAAACACTATGGCCTTATACGTCGGATCTGGGGGGTGGTTCAACACTGCATAACTGATTTCTAATGTGCGAACATGTGCATCGGGGCAATCAACCGAATTTCGTATACGTGACCCCTACTAGTGCCGAATGCAGTGGGATAACCTGTTGCTGCTGAAATTGTGGTTGCAGTTGTGGCGGTGTTTGTTGTTGTTGCTGTGAGCCACTCACGGTGATGTTGTTGGTGGTGTTGATGTTACCTGAACTTTGGGGAGATATCTCTTGATCTTCCTGAACTGTATGGTCAACTTGCTTACTTTCCGATCCTAAAATGTCATTGAACCGTTTGCTTAACTCCAAGTCTAGCAGCCTTTCCTCAACTTTGGTATCAAAATTAGATAGACTTGCACCGAAAAGTGGTGAACGCAGTAAGTATCCACCAAGCATGTTGAGATATCAAGCTCAACATGTGATGATCCAGGATGACACGTACCAGTTTTTCGTTTCTCTGACATGTATAGTGGTCATGCTGGTATATGTCAGGGATACTTTATTGAGCTTTATTAGATTTATCTACCGAGAGTGATGGCACATTTGTTTCTTGCCAGCTCACTCATTCGCGGACATTAGGTTTTTCCTTATGTACTGGTCTTTATATATTGCACTTGTTGTATTCTTGTTTTTAGGTCATTCTTGTACATTCCTTTTATGTAATAGAAGAAGAAGAAGAAGATCATTCTTCCTTGCCTCAATCAGTGTGTGTGCTTCTCCTTGAGAGTGAGAGTGTGTGTGCTTCTCCTTGAGAGTGAGAGTGTGTGTGTGAGCTCTCTTCCTTATCTCCTTCCTCATGACATGGTATCAGAGCTAGCGTGGCTGTAGAGAGCTCGTGGAGAAGGCGATGGTGAAGACTACACGGCAAGGCGTGGAGAAAATGCGATTTCACAAACGGCCTCCGTTTGCTACGAAAATTGCCGTGAAGGTAGAAGACCTCCGTTTCGAGCCCGCAAGGTGGGGCCCACACAAAAACCAGGTCAGTTTCAGAAACTGTAACTTGCGTTGTGTTCGGCGACACTCATATATTCCAGATTCAGAATTTCAAGCGATTCCGTGCACTGTTGATGCACGAAAACTGTGTTTTTCTGAGATCAAACTGTCACGTCATAGTGCGATAGTGTTCAAGCAGAAGTGATGCTTGTAGTGTGTTGCAGTGTTGTGAATTGTTGCAAAAATGGCAAACGCAGATGGAATGAGTCAGCTTATGAGCGATAAGTTGGACAAGAACAACTTCCATGCTTGGAGATTCAGAATGACAAATTTCCTGATGGGAAAAGGCTACTGGAAGTACATCAAAGGAGAGAATGAAAATGCTCTGCAGTTACCAGAAAGGAATCGGACTGCAGAACAGTTAAGAGCATATGAGGAATGGAATCAAGGAACACGGAAGGTAATGTATTGTCTATCTGTTAGCATATAGGATAGCATGATTGGACACATACAGGATGCCAAGACTCCAAAAGAGGCTTGGAACAGTTTGGTCACTTTGTACGAGACCAATACAAAGGCACGAAAATTGCAACTCAAGAACGAGCTGCATACATTGGAGAAAAAGAGCATGTCGGTAAGTGACTACACTCTAAAAATCAAAAGCATATGTGAGTAACTTGCATCTATTGGCATGAATGTAGATGATGATGATAAGGTGGAAGTGTGCCTTCATGGTTTAGGAGCTTCATATAAGCAGTTCAGAACTTCTATACAGACCAGGGAAAATATTCTGAATTTTGCTGATTTGGTATCTATGCTGATTATTGAAGAAAAGAATCTTGGTGAGGATTCAAACTCCCAAGGAAAGCCCAGTTCTGAGCAGGTATTCTACTCTGGCAAAGGAAGAGGCAGAGGTAAAGGTTTTGGAAGTGGAAGAGGAAACAGTAACCAAGACCAAGGTCAACAACAGAATCATGCAGGAGGAAGAGGACAGTTTCGAGGCAGGGGGAGCCAAAGAGGTCGCAGAAATTTCCAAAGAAATGATTCAGGTAATGATAGTAAAGGATGCTGGAATTGTGGTAAACCTGGACACTTTGAACTTGATTGCAGGTTAAAGAATCAAAATAACAGAAGGCAGCAAAACAACTATGCATCCACAAGTGCAGATGATTCTGAGAAGCTGTTTATGGTTCAACATCACATGATGAATACAATGTCTGCTGGTGTTTCAAAATCGAATGATAATGTCTGGTATGTTGATTCAGGTGCTTCAAATCACATGACCAGTCATGCAGAATGGTTTAGTAGTTTGCAAAAAATGCCAGTTCCTGGATATGTTGAAACAGGTGATGATACATCGCATCCTATTGAGCATACAGGAAACATAGCATTGTCTATGGAGGACGGAAGGTAAAACATCTCGCTGATGTGCTGCATGTTCCAAATATAACGAAGAATCTGGTTTCTGTTGGACAATTGGTTGACCAAGGATTACAAGTCAGGTTCAATGCTGATGGATTATATGTAGAAGAGTACAAGCAGGATGGACGATTGGTTGCCAAAGGAAACAAAGTGGGTAGGATGTTCACCTTAAATGTGAAGATTCCTGAAATGAATGCAGCCATGTTTGCAAAAGGTGCAGGAGTGATTGCAGATATAGAGATATGGCACAAACGGATTGGACATGCAAACTTGCAAAGGCTGAAACTGATGCAGTCAAAGGAGATTGTCCATGGACTACTGAAATTCAAAGTTGCAGAAATGCAAAAGGTATGTGTAGCATGTCAATTTGGTAAACAATCAAGAGCATCATTTCCACATGACAAGCATGTTAGTGAGAATGTACTAGAAGTAGTACATACAGATGTTTGGGGTCCAGCAAAGACCACATCTATGGGCGGTTGCAGGTTTTATGTTACTTTCATTGATGACCATACACGCAAAGTATGGGTATATTTCATGAAAGAGAAGAGTGAGGTGTTTACTCACTTCCAAAATTTTAAAGTTATGGTGGAAAAGCAGACAGGGAAGTACATTCAAACATTAAGATCTGATGGAGGAGGTGAATACATGTCAAATGAGTTCAGCAGTTTTCTAAAAAATCATGGAATTCGGCGTCAGTTTTCATGCAGGTACACACCACAACAGAATTGATGGAGAGTGTTAATCTCCAAAAGAACAACCTATTCTTGTGATTAGAGCACCTCTATACCAAGAATAAGTCAAAACCTTTCACTCATTTAGAGGATCAATTATTAACTATCAAAAGATTAACAATTCTGTGAAGAAGATGAAACACAGAAAAGTCTGCTGCACTATTTCTCCACATTGACCTATCAAACGTGTAAAGTTTTTGATGAAACTTTGTACGAAGTATCTCCTAGAGATTGCGCATCTACTCCAAGTTGAATCACTTCAAAAGATTAAGTATAACTTGAGAAATCAACTTCTCAAGTTACCTATGTCAGAAACTGTCATTCAGAACAGTCGACTTTACACCTGTAACTTTAAAGACTTGGTTCTCCTTGAATAGAACCCGTTTTCCAAAATGCTTTTAGACATGAGTAGCTTATCTTCCAACTTAAAGATTAAGCCCTCACTCATGCAAAACTTTAAACTGTACTAGAAGAAATGATCAAAACATTAACTTCGAAATCTGCGCCTGTTTTAGGAACCAGTGAACATACTTCACATATGAATGTTCCTACACTTAATTCACTCAGCCTGATTACAATTGGAAGCTGAAACTTTGTACAGAGGTCAAGCAACTCTCAACTTAGACTTGTACAAAAGCATTTCACAATTGATCTACTGTAGAAGGAGAACACGCAGAAACATCGGGCACAAAAATTTTCATTTACTCAGAAGAAATACAGTTGAGTGATGAGAGCTAACTCAACTAACTTTTCCTCTATCTCATGACTTCTACCTTCCTCAATCTTGACTTCTAACTATTGTCACATATGCTCTCATACTTGCCCCGACTTTTCTCAAAGTATTTATAGATAAATTTGTACATGATTCTTACTAAACAAAAGATCTAAGTCAGCTATGACTATACTAATGTACATATGTGTACACTTCTCTTGTCCTCTGAATGTAATCTTCTTCCACACTTTAGAAATTGATTCTTCCTTCATCATTTGATCTTCCAAGCCTTCAATTGGTGATTGGTCTGCACCAACAGCTCCCCCTCAATCATGAATTGAGGTTTTCTCTGTCTTCTTTATACTTGCCATGTCTTTGAACCTTTGTAACTTAGGTCCATCCAAGCTCTTTGTCATCATATCTGCCACTTGTTCTTTTGTTGGAGTGTACATCACTTCAATCTCTTTATCTAGTACCTTTTCCCTCAAGAAATGATACTGAATCTCTATATGCTTAGTCCTGGCATGAAAAACAGGGTTAGCTGCCAAATACAAAGAACTCATATTGTCTCCAAAAATTATTGGAGTACTATGATCAATCTCAAAACTTTTCATCAAAGTCTTCAACCATATCACTTCCTTTGCAGCTTCTACCATTCCCTTATACTCAGCTTCTGTGGATGATAAAGCAACTGTATGTTGCTTCTTTGAACACCAAGAAACTAACTTATCTCCAACATAACAGAGATATCCATGAGTAGACCTTCTATCATCTGAGTCACCTGCCCAATCTGCATCACTAAATACTTTGATTCTTGTGTCAGAAGTGAAACCATAATACAAACCTTCACTTAGGGTTCCTTTGATATATCTGAGTACCCTTTGGGCTGCAATCCAATGAGTCTTCTTTGGACAATGCATGAATTGTGACAACACACCTACTGCATATGATAGATCTGGCCTTGTCAAGGTAGCATAGATTAAACTACCTACCAAACTCTGATATTTCTTCATATCATTGAACTCTTCACCTCCATACCTGCTTAATTTATGATTTACTTCCAATGGTGTAGTTGAGGTCTTGCAATCTTCCATGTTAAACTTGACTAGAAGATTCTTCAAGTATCTCTCTTGTGAAACATATACTCCATGTTGAGTATACACAATCTGCATTCCTAGAAAATAAGATAAGTTTCCCAAATCACTTATCTTAAACTCCTTCTCTATTTGTCTTTTGAGTTCATTGATTCCTTGAGCATCTGTTCCTGTAACAATAATATCATCAACATAAATGCACATGTAAATGTATCCATTTTCACTTGCCTTCACTAGCAAGCTACTATCTGCCTTTGATGCTTGAAATCCACATTCATTCAAGAACTTGACCAATCTGTAATTCCAAGCTCTTGGGGCTTGCTTCAACCCATATAAAGCTCTCTTGAGCTTACACACATAATCTGATCCAATTGATTCCATGAAGCCTTCTGGTTGCTCCATATATACTTCATCTGCAATGTATCCATTTAGAAATGCATTTTTCACATCCAATTGTGATAATTTCCATCCCTTGCAAGCAGCAATAGCAATCAATGTCCTAATTGTAGACATCTTAGCAACAGGACTAAAGGTTTCATCATAATCTACCCCATAAGTTTGGGCATAACCTTTGACCACAAGTCTAGCCTTATATCTAGACACTTTACCATCTGCAAACCTCTTTGTTTTATATACCCACTTACATCCAATGACCTTCTGATTCTTTGGTCTTGGTACTAGTTCCCAAGTTTCATTTTCAAGTAGAGCATCATACTCTTCCTGCATTGCCTTCTCCCAATTCTGTTTACCTTTGGCTTCTTCATAAGTTGTTGGATCTTCTTCTGTTTTCACAATGTAGGCATAATCTTTTGTTGTTAGGAAAGATGTATCATAACTATACCTTATAGGTTCTTTCCTTTCTCTTGTAGATCTTCTGATTTCTGCACTTCTTGAAGTTTCAGCCTCATTTGATTCTGGATCAAATCTTGGCCCTTCTTCTACATGATCCTGCACTCTACTTCTAGAGTCAACTTCATCAACAATTTCTTCACAAACTTTTACCTTTGCCTTTCCTTTCCTTTGTATTTCTTCAACATCTGTATACTCATTTGGTGATCCTGTATACCACATATTTTGCTCATCAAATGTTACATCTTTAGTAACAAGAAATTGCTTTGTGGATGGACTCCACAACCTGTAACCCATCTGTCTATCATCATATCCAATAAACACATACTTCTCTGCTTTTGGTTCTAGCTTATGTCTTAATTGTGAAGGAACATAAGCATATGCAATACATCCAAATACTTTACAATGATCAAGACTAGGCTTCTTACCCCACCATGCTTCATAAGGGGTTCCTCCATCCAAAGCTTTGCAAGGCAACCTATTCACAAGGTATGTTGCAGTGTTAATGGCTTCTGCCCATAAGTAATTTGGACAATTCTTTTCCTTCATCATGGCTCTTGCAAACTCTACAAGAGTTCTATTCCTCCTTTTTGCTACTCCATTCTGTTGAGGGGAGTACCTGCAAGTTACTTCTCTTTTGATACCTGCATTCCATAAATAATCATCAAACTCTTTTGAGAAATACTCTCCCCCTCCATCTGATCTTAACCTCTTTAGCTTTTGTCCTGTGATCCTTTCTGCATAGGCATGAAAATGTTTGAATGTCTTGAAAACTTCTGATTTATCCTTGATTACATACAAAGTAATCCACCTGGTTGCATCATCAACAAACAACACATAATATCTGGATCCATTTATACTATAGTCCCTTGAGGGACCCCATACATCTGTATGAACCAATTCAAGCATATTTGAATACTTGTACCCTGATTTGTTATAAGAATTCTTATGTGCTTTACCTAATTGACAAGCTTCACACTTGTACACCATATGTTGCCCTTCAATGTTTGGCAATCCAAGCACTATCTGATTCTTTGACATCTCCTTTATAGCTCTCTCATTGAAATGACCTAGCCTTTTATGCCATAGGTCTAATTCAGACACCTTTTGACCTCCATAGGTAAACAATGCATGTCCCACATTACCTTGGACTTTGAGAGTAAACAATCTTCCTTCCTTTTTCCCTGCAATTATGTTTCTATATCCCTGATTTGGATCTTGTACATAAACACCATCATTTGTGAATCTTACCTCATATCCTTTCTCCACAATTTGCCCTACACTTATCAGATTTTTAGGAATAGTAGGAACATAAAGTACCTTGCTCAGAAGTGTACTTCCACTCTTTGTCTTCACTGATCCAATGCTCTCCACTTTATGTTTGGTATTGTCACCTGTTTGAACTGTATGTCCATTCACCCTTGCTTCCATATCAGTCATCAAAGATAGATTCCCACTCAGATGGTTGCTGCACCCTGAGTCAATATAAAACACTCTTTGATCTTCTCCCATTGATTCATGAGTTGCATTCAAGATAAGAGTCATGTCATCCTTCTGATCTGATGCATAATTGTAATAATTATTGTTGTAGGACTGAGATTGGAAGTTTCTTCCACCTCCTCTACCATATGATGTCCTACCTCCTCTTCCTCTGAAATTGCCTCTTTGGTTTCTGCCTCCTCTACCTCTTTGATTATAATTCTGATTATTGCTTCCACCATTTTGATTGTTATACCAACAATCATTTGCCAAATGATTTGTTCTGCCACAAATCCAACAAGCTTTAGCATTATCTTTGTTCTTACCTCCTCTTCCTTTACCTCTGAAATTCATCTTTCCTTTTGTGAAGTTAGCTTGATTTGAATTCCCTTCATCATCATTTGATTGCTTTCCCTTGCCATTCTTTTTCTTGTCCTTGGAGTACATAGCTTGACTTGTACTTCTATCATTGTCTCCTTTAAGATCCTGCTCAAAGGTTAGCATGTGTCCTAGCAATTGATTAAGATCAGGAGTAAAGTGGTCAAGTGACAATTCTATGGACAATATAAAAGGCTTCCACTTCTCATCTCCTCTCAAACCTGTAAGTATTTTTCTTACCAACTTTTCCTCTTCAATATCTTCATCCACTGCTCCCAAGCTATCTGCAATATCTTTCATCCTTGCCACATAATCTGAAATTGATTGTGAGCTCTTCTTCTTGAAGGTTGTGAACTCAGCCCATAGTGAGGACTTCCTTGACTTAGTTGTATTTTGGAAATGCTCTTCCAAGGCATTCCAAACATCTGTAGCACTTTCCAAACCTCTGATGTGAGGTAAAAGGTAATCATTTACAGCCATGTAGATGATGCTCCTTGCTTGAGCATCCTTTCTCATCCAAGTCTTCAACATTGCAAGCTCTTCCCTAGTAGGAATACTTGGATCTGCAAACTCAGGTTTTTCTTCATCTCCTGTAATAAATGATATAAGATCTTTGCTCATGAGGTGTGCTTCCATCCTCATGGACCATGCTGGATAGTTCTCCCTATCTAGCTTATCAATCTGCAAGCTTTCTCCCATCTTGTGTCCACCTGTGTATTGAAATCTTCAAGCTTTACAAACAATGTATGTACCTTTACTTCGAATTGGACTCCTTTTGCCTTTCTTGATGTCAAATAGTCTTCTCCTCAAGCTTTGACTCCAAGCTTTCACTTCTTAGTCCTTCAAGTGTTGAATTTCTTGAATCTGCAGCAGTCGGGATCCTCCTTTCTTCAAATTGATGTCTCCTGCTCTGATACCACTGATGGAGAGTGTTAATCTCCAAAAGAACAACCTATTCTTGTGATTAGAGCACCTCTATACCAAGAATAAGTCAAAACCTTTCACTCATTTAGAGGATCAATTATTAACTATCAAAAGATTAACAATTCTGTGAAGAAGATGAAACACAGAAAAGTCTGTTGCACTATTTCTCCACATTGACCTATCAAACGTGTAAAGTTTTTGATGAAACTTTGTATGAAGTATCTCCTAGAGATTGCGCATCTACTCCAAGTTGAATCACTTCAAAAGATTAAGTATAACTTGAGAAATCAACTTCTCAAGTTACCTATGTCAGAAACTGTCATTCAGAACAGTCGACTTTACACCTGTAACTTTAAAGACTTGGTTCTCCTTGAATAGAACCCGTTTTCCAAAATGCTTTTAGACATGAGTAGCTTATCTTCCAACTTAAAGATTAAGCCCTCACTCATGCAAAACTTTAAACTGTACTAGAAGAAATGATCAAAACAGTAACTTCGAAATCTGCGCCTGTTTTAGGAACCAGTGAACATACTTCACATATGAATGTTCCTACACTTAATTCACTCAGCCTGATTACAATTGGAAGCTGAAACTTTGTACAGAGGTCAAGCAACTCTCAACTTAGACTTGTACAAAAGCATTTCACAATTGATCTACTGTAGAAGGAGAACACGCAGAAACATCGGGCGCAAAAATTTTCATTTACTCAGAAGAAATACAGTTGAGTGATGAGAGCTAACTCAACTAACTTTTCCTCTATCTCATGACTTCTACCTTCCTCAATCTTGACTTCTAACTATTGTCACATATGCTCTCATACTTGCCCCGACTTTTCTCAAAGTATTTATAGATAAATTTGTACATGATTCTTACTAAACAAAAGATCTAAGTCAGCTATGACTATACTAATGTACATATGTGTACACTTCTCTTGTCCTCTGAATGTAATCTTCTTCCACACTTTAGAAATTGATTCTTCCTTCATCATTTGATCTTCCAAGCCTTCAATTGGTGATTGGTCTGCACCAACAAGAATGGTGTTGCTGAACGCAAAAATAGACATATTGCAGAAATAGCAAGAGCCTTGATGGCTGAGAAGAATATGCCTCATTGTTATTGGGCAGAAGCTGTGCATACTGCTGTATACATCATGAATAGAACTCAGACTACTGCTATACATCAAGTTACACCTGAAGAGAAGTTTACAGGTAAAAAGCCAAACTTATCACATCTGAAAGTTTTTGGCTGTATTGCATATGTACATTTTCCAGATGAGTTGAGGACGAAGCTTGATCCGAAAGCAGAAAAATGTGTCTTCATTGGATATTCCCTTGAGCAAAAGGGGTACAAATGTTATAACCCACTCACACGACAGGTGAAGGTGAGTAGAGATGTGGTATTTGATGAAATGTCAAGCTTCTATGCAGATGCCAAAGAAGGACTGAATCTTGAACCAAATGACAAAGAAAATGTTGAAAAATCTAGTGCAGAATCTCAAGTTTTGAGTGGACCGCATGCATCACCAAGCAATAGTTCCAACTCAAATCCATGGAGTGGAAGATTGCGTGGAAATTTCAGTCCAGCAAATTCATCAAATGCATCCAAGAAAGGTAAAGAAAAGCTTTCTGCTGGTAGTAAAACAGGTGCAGGTTTTGAAGACGTTGATGGAGATTCAAGTGGTTCAGAAAAGAGTCTTGATCAGGAACTTGGATTGCCCTCTGTGAAGACTCCAAGAGTAAGAAGGGCACATGCAGATGATACAAGAAGAAGTGATCCAGGACCAAGAAGATCTGGGAGGATGCGTAATTCAGTGCAACGATTGGCATATGATAGTTACATGGCTCGCCATTGTGCCTACATGACAAAGGTAATACAAGATGTTGAACCTTCTTGTTTTGAAGATGCAATTGGTAATGCAGATTGGGAAAAAGCTATGGATGAGGAGATGGCTGCACTTTATGGAAATGATACATGGAAGCTGGTTCCATTGCCGCAAGGAAAGAAATCCATAGGCTGCAAATGGGTTTACAAGGTAAAGCATAATGCTGATGGTAGCATAAGCAGGTATAAAGCACGATTGGTAGCTAAAGGTTATGCACAGACATATGGCATTGATTATGAGGAAACATTCAGCCCTGTAGCTAAAATGTCTACTGTCAGAACACTTGTTGCATTAGCTACAGCAAAAGGATGGACTTTGCATCAGATGGATGTGAAGAATGCCTTCCTACATGGTGAGTTACAGGAAGAAGTATATATGGACCAGCCACAAGGATATGAAGATTCAAAGCATCCAGAATATGTTTGCAGGTTGCAAAAGGCTTTGTATGGGCTGAAGCAAGCCCCTCGTGCATGGCATGCAAGGATTGCTGATTACTTAACCAGCATTGGGTTCTCTATGTGTGATGCAGATCACTCACTATATGCAAGGAAGGTTGATGATGGCATCACTATTGTGGCTATTTATGTTTGATGACCTGATTGTAGGTGGTGATAATGAAGAAAGCATCAAAGAGGTAAAGAAACTTCTTATGCAGGAATTCGACATGAAAGATCTTGGTGTGCTGCGCTATTTCTTGGGCATTGAGTTTATACATATAAAAATAGGTATATGGATGTCGCAACGGCAATATGCCTTGAATATGCTGCAAAAGTATGGTATGGCTGATTGTAAGCCAATTTCTATCCATTAGATCAGAATTTGAAATTGGATACTACATCAGGTGAAGCATTGGAAAATGCTACTATGTACAGGAAAATTGTGGGAAGTCTTATATATCTCACAATTACAAGGCCTGATCTAAGTTATACTGTTGGACTTGAAAGTCGGTTTATGCAGGTTCCCAGAAAGCCACATTTGGATGCTTTGAGGTGCACTCTACGTTATGTGAGTGCTACTTTGGATTATGCATTGTTTTATGAAGTTGGTGTAGATTTGCAGGTTCATGGATACACGAATGCAGATTGGGTTGGTAGTACTCCAGATAGAAGATCTACTAGTGGCTTTCTTTTCTCACTTGGAGGTGCAGCTATTACATGGAGCAGTAAGAAGCAACCCACTGTTGCTTTATCGAGTACAGAGGCTGAGTATAGAGGTGCTGCAATGGCAGCATGTGAGGCATCATGGCTGGAGATGTTACTTGCAGATTTAGGTGTGGAAGTGCAAAAGCCTATCACTATCTATTGTGATAATCTTAGCAGCATACAGTTAGCACGGAACCCTGTTTTCCATGCTAGAACAAAGCATATCGAGGTACATTATCACTTCATCGTTATGTGAGAACAGATGAGCAGGTTGCTGATATTTTCACCAAAGCACTTGGAGCTGAGAAGTTGAAGAAGTTTCGGAAGATGCTTGGATTACAGGATATGGCATTGAGCTTGAGGGGGAGTGTTGAGATATCAAGCTCAAGATGTGATGATCCAGGATGACACATACCAGTTTTTCGTTTCTCTGACATGTATAGTGGTCACGCCGGTATATGTCAGGGATACTTTATTGAGCTTTATTAGATTTATCTACCGAGAGTGATGGCACATTTGTTTCTTGCCAGCTCACTCATTCGCGGACATTAGGTTTTTGCTTATGTACTGGTCTTTATATATTGCACTTGTTGTATTCTTGTTTTTAGGTCATTCTTGTACATTCCTTTTATGTAATAGAAGAAGAAGAAGAAGATCATTCTTCCTTGCCTCAATCAGTGTGTGTGCTTCTCCTTGAGAGTGAGAGTGTGTGTGTGAGCTCTCTTCCTTATCTCCTTCCTCGTGACAAAGCAGCACCACAGTGTCAGCGAAAAACTTGAAATTGCCACCAAGTGATACCGAACTTCCACGGAAACTCGCCAAAGTCTCACCAGACCAGGCTACACTATCACCGAAAATGTTATCACCTGGTAACGCGAGAGAGACTCAAGCCAATACTTAGACTTGTCATGTACTTTTTCCAACAACTCCTTGTGCACTACCCATGTGCCTTGTTCGCAGCCATTTTTGCACCACTTTGCACTTTTGTACCACTTGTGCATTTGCAATGACACACTTGACCAATTTTGCACTTGACTACTTTGACATTGACCATTTTAACTTTGACTAGTTTGGCTTTGATGGGCTCAATAGTTGCCCACCACCTAATGGTCTCTCTATTTTGGAAAGAAGAAGAAGAAATAACCACATGTGGAACCAGAAAAGAAGCCAGCATAACAAGAGCCAAAAAAATTGCTCCCAATGTACCAATATGTAGAAGATGTGAATGTGGAAGATGGAGGGGGAATAATGGTGAAGAGATGTCTGGCGGATGATTAGGACTCAACAGAAACTTTGCAAGAATGGGAAATTGTAAAGGTGTATGAAAATATGGGGTGGTGGGAGGGAATAAAGGTGGAATGGCGGGGCAAGGAAAAGGGTGGGGTATGGGGATAAGGTTTGTGGGGATGGGAGAGTTACTGGGAGAAAACCGGGATGGGGACAAGGGTAGTAGAGTGGGAAGGGAACAAGGAGAGGGATAGTTTATGGGGAGAGTGAGATACCACAGAATCTAAATTTAAAGGACTCAAAGATAGAAGAAAATGATATACACAATCAAAATATATCCCATAAATGAACAATCATACAAACCAAAAATCTGCCCATAGCAATAGTCCAATCTACCTGAGTAGAGCAAGGATAGTAGATGCACATAAAAAAAAACTACAAGGAAACTTTAAAATCACTCTATTGAAATAGAGGACCAAAAGATACATAATAATCAACACCCAAAAAGAGCTAATATCCTAGTGCATGAGCGAATCTAAGGACATCTAAAGTTGGGGAGGTGGATGTGAAGCAGGGGATGGGGAAGAATGATATAGCGGGGCCCCTCTATCCGATTGAAGGGGGTGCTCTATGGGAAAAGGTGGAATGATTGAGGCCTCCTCAAATAGAACTCCAAACCTGCTCAGGGATCTATGAAGATGATTTGGGTCATGCCAAACTAGGCGACAAGCGGGGCTATCATAGATACCTAATGATGAGCATTATCGAATCTCCAAAAGTGCACCAGTCAATGAGTCTATCTCATCGCATACGCGATCATGCTCTCTTGCATTGCACGCAATGAAGCGTGAAGTGCCTGCCATTGGATGACCACTGACAGATGGATGTGCTCGATGGAGGATGCATACTGCTCATGGAGGGATGCTTTTGCAGAGATTGAATTGAGTGAGTGACGTGCAACACTAGCCCCATCACTTGCAATGAGACTAGCATCCCGAAGGAGACCAAGGAAGGGAGGGTAATCAGCAAGGTTGTCAGGGAACGATGGTGTAGGGGCAGGTGGAGTGGGTGTGCAGGCAGGTGAGTGGAGTGGGGAAGATGGAGGACGGGAGTGATGTAGATGGGAAGTGGATGCAGATGCAATGGAGACTAGTGGGGAAGCTATTGGCAGAGTGAATTGGCTACTAATGGTATGGAGAAGAAAGCAGGGCTACAGGGGGAGGCATGGTGAGGCTAGTGTCCGGAAAAGAGTCCATCAATCGGGCTCAGATGCGACGAGTGTGTGGAAGGGTTGTGGAGACAATGGGGGTCATCCCCTAGTGGGGGGAGGAGGGGGGGAGGGGGGAGAGAGAGAGTACCTTATGATTGTCACTATTGATGTGCAATCTAGACCTTCAAGGGCCTTTATATACAAACCAAAAAAGTAGGGGGGAAGGGGCCCATCGGGGGAGGCAAGGGGGGGCAAGGGGGGCAAGAGGGTAGGGGGGAGAGAGATGGGATGAGATAGATAGATAGATAGACAGACAGATAGATAGATAGATAGATAGATAGATAGATAGATAGATAGATAGATAGATAGATAGATAGATAGATAGATAGATAGATAGATAGATAGATAGATAGATAGATAGATAGATAGATAGATAGATAGATAGATAGATAGATAGATAGATAGATAGATAGATAGATAGAGAGAGAGAGAGATGGAAAGAGGTAAAGGCTTAGGAAAACGGGAGAGAGGAGAGGCAACGAAAGAGGAAAGGGAGGGGGGATAGAGATCAAGAGGAGGGAGGGTCAAGATTGAGAGTTTTTTTTTGAAGAATGTATATACACATATAGCTACATATATATACTCCCCCTCTTTCTTTTCATGGTAGTTTATTGACCAATGATCTATCCATAATGCATTGAAAAAACAAGCAACCCACGGGAATGATATGGCAGTTGAGAAAAACAAAGTGAGGATAAATTTTCTACCAAAAGATTATATACAACCTCGTGATCCAACAAACTTTGAGCCTTGAGCCTTGATATGTTGACCAGTGGTAGTATCTCTCCTTTCAGGGTCTCTAACTCCATTGTATGCCATTTTAGCATTGTTTTAATTTTGTAAGGTCCTTCCCAGTGTGGAAGCCACTTTCCCCATACTTGTCTTTGGAATTGAGGTCTATGGAGAAGAACTGACATGTTTGTTTCTAAGTTATTGGTCCATAGATTCTGGTCATGAGCTTCTTTCCTCTTCAATTGAGTCTCCAACAATTGTATTGCAGCATATAGGCAAATCTCCTCCACTTTGTGCAGTGTGTCATCTTTCTTTGCTTGCATAAATGTAGTTTTTGGTGAACCATGTAGAAATTCAAAGGGTTCAATTGGTAATATCCCATAAACCAACTAGAATGGAGAGTGTCCTATGGCTTCCTTGTAAGCCAACCTCTAAGCCCAGAGGATACCTTGATATGTTTTGCCCCAAGAAGTGGATTGTAACATACATTCCTTCCTTAACATAGCAACCAATATTTTATTAGTGGATTCTGCATCTCGATTAGCTCTTGGATAATTGAAGAAGTCCTATGTAAAACTTTGTACCTGTTAAAAATTTCATATAGAACTTTGTTCAGAAAATGGGTTCCTTGCTCTATGTAAATTTCAAGAGGACACCCAAATCTACAAATAATGTTACTCTAAAGGAAATCTACAACTATTTATGGTGTGCAATCAGGGGAAGCAATAGCTTCAGCCCACTTTGTTGCATAATTGATGATGATCAATAGATACTTTTCTCTTTTCGAGACTGATGTTGGATAGATGGGCCCTACAAAATCCAGCCCCCACTTTTTAAATGGTTGTCATGAAGTGGAAAGACCCAAAGGATTGTGTCATTACTTTGTGGGATTGGGGCCACAACTCTGACAAACATCGCATGCTCTCTCTCGTTCATCTACATCTCTAAATAATGTGGGTCACCATAAGCCAACATCAAGGATTCTCTGGCTCATAATGTGGCCTAGAAGGTGCCCACCACCTGTTCCTTCATGTGCAGTTAAAAGGATATGCCTTACTTCCTCTCCTTCCATGCACTTTCTAAGCCGATTGTCCTTACCATATCTATATAATTTTCCTTCAATGAATGTAAAAGGTTTGGTTTTGATTAGCACCCTCTTCTTTTGCATAGAATTTGCCTTTTCTAGATACAGCCATGTTGTAAGAAAATTCTTGATATCTCTGTACCATCCTTGTTGGAGTTAGACGTCTGCGGAAGCACGCAAACAGCACCAGCAAGACGAAGAAGCTTGGAGCACAAACACACAATATTGAATGTATTACTAGAGAATGTACAAAGATAAGTAGCCCATTAGGGCAAATGGCATATATACAAGCCGGGGGAAAAAAACCTCCTAAAGAGGGAAAAAAGTGCCCCGGTGGTCCTAGTGTGTTCACACACATCACTACCTAAATATATCAACAAATCCCCCCTAGGAGTGATGCGGTGAACAAGGAGCTGGCACTCATCTATAAGGAAATGCCAAGCTATGTGGAAATCACTCCACAAAAGGAAGTAAGCCCAAAGCTTTGCGGAAAGCTTCAAACTTCTCCCTAGGCAGAGCCTTCGTGAAAAGGTCTCCAATGTTCTCCTGCGTGGGCGCATATGCCAAGCTGATCTCCCCAGCAGAGAACCTCTCCCTGACATAGTGATAATGCACCTCAATGTGCTTAGTGCGAGCATGGAACACAGGGTTCCTCGCAACTGCCAATGCGCTCTGACTCTCAGTGAAGATGGTGGTGGCAGAAGACTGGCCAACACCCAAATCAGCCATAAGGCGTCTGAGCCACACACACTCAACAGTCGTTGTGAAAGCTGCCCTATACTCAGCCTGACAACTGGAAGTGGCCATAGTAGGCTGCTTCTTGCTCAACCAAGATATACATGAGCTACCAAGCATGAAGCAAAAACCACTGGTGGACACACGAGTGTCATAGCAACCAACCCAATCAGAGTCAGAAAAAGCATGCAAATCTGGCGGTAGTGATCCCCCTTGGGATTAAACAACCCAAGTAGCTGAGTACCACTCAAGTAGCAAAAGATGTGCTTAACCGCCTTCCAATGCGTGACTCTTGGGAAATGCATAAACGTGCTCATCTGTGAGACAGCAAACTGAATATCTGGCCGAGTAATGCATAAGTAAATCAAGCATCCAATAGCCTGCTGATAGAGAACAGCATCAAATGCATCTCCAACATCATGAAGACTCAATCGTAAACCTGTCTCCATAGGAGTGGCAATAGGCTTACAGTCTTCAAGGCCAAAATGCTGCAATAATGTGTCAATATATTTCGTTTGACACAAAGCCATTCCACCATCAACTTGCATAAACTGAATGCCCAAATAGTGATGCAAATGCCCCAAATCAGACATCTCAAATGAGGCAGGCAAATCAGCCTTAAAATCAGCAATATGCTTCTCAATAGGACCAGTGAGCAGCATGTCGTCAACATAGACAAGAATGATCAGAAGCACATCATTAGCACGCTTAACATATAAGGTTCTTTCAATTGGACTGTTCTTAAAACCATGTGCAACCAGATAGGCATGTATCTTCTCATACCAAGCACATGGTGGTTGCTTTAAACCATATAATGCCTTCTTTAACCTGCACACCTGGTTTTCATGCCCTTTTTGCACAAAGCCACGGGGCTGAAAAACATACACTTCTTCATGCAAGTCACCATTCAAAAATGTTGTTTTAATGTCCAACTGATGTACATTCCAACCATGATGGGCTGCAAGTGCACAAATGCTCCGAACAGTAGTCATACGGCATGTAGGTGCAAAGGTCTCATGAAAATCAATGACTCTTTCCTACGCATAACCCTTTGCAACAAGCCTAGCCTTATACCTGTCAACTGTACCATCAGGTTTATGCTTCAGCTTGTATACCCACTTAGTGCCAGTGGCCTTCTTGCCAGGAGGCAAGTCACATCAAGACCATGTACCATTCTTCATTATAGCATCATATTCAGATTGCATAGCAGCCATCCAATTTTCTGAATTATGTGCTTCATCAAAAGAAACAGGCTCATTTGCATCACAGAGACTAGACGCAGCCATAGCATAGCAATCTGATGCAAAGGAGGCACTATGAGAGCCTCAACGAGTATGATATGACAAAGGTGCATCTAATTTGCTGTCACGCAAAGTCTGCACCAGCCATTTTGGCATAGTTTTTTCCTACTCAATATCAGCTCTCTCATCAATAAGTGCATCATGTAAATTTGCATCAGAAATGGAATGATCTGCATCATCATATGAAACCTGCAAAGGCTTAGAAGTTGCCTCATTAGGACCAGCACTAGACTGTCCACCTGTAAAAAGAGGCATCAAAGTATCATACATGTCTTTGGAGCTAACAGATGTGTCCTTAATACATGAAAGCAATGGATGAATAGCATCTTCCACAAAGACAACATCACGGCTAACCAGAATGCGTTTAGTCTGTGGATGATACAGATGATAGCCTTTACTTTCAGAATTGTACCCAACAAAAATACATTTTACTGCCTTATCCTCCATTTTTTTGCGATGTTGTTCAGGCACTAGTGCATATGCCAAACAACCAAAAACACGCAGATGAGCAACAGATGGCTTGCGATCATGCCAAGCCTCATATGGAGTGATAGACTGCAGCTCTTTAGTGGGACAGCTGTTCAGTACATATGTTGCACACATGACAGCCTCAAGCCAGAAACTATGTGGTAAAGCCTGACTCTTGATCATGCACCTCGCCATCTCCATGAGTGACGTGTTCTTTCGTTCAGCAACTCCATTCTGTAGAGGTGTATACGGCACTGTACACTAGTGTTTTATCCCATGTTCAGCCAGAAATGCATTAAAATCAGAAGACATATATTCCCCCCCTCAATCAGAACGGAGGGTGCCCATTTTACATGCTGACAGATTTTCAGCCAAAACCAAAAATTGTTTAAAGCACATGAACACTTCGGACTTTACTTTGAGTGGATATACCCATGCATGCCTCGAAAAATCATCAATGAAAGTCACGAAGTAAAGGTAATTTCCAAAAGAGGGTGTCTGCATAGGACCACAGACATCACTATGTACAAGCTGCAATTTCTGTGTAGCCCAAACTAAACCATCTTTTGGAAAGGAGGAACGTTGCATTTTGCCCAAAATACAGCCTTCACAAACATGTTTTCCAGGTGCCTCTAGTTTGGGCAAAGAGGACACCATTTCAGATTTCTATAGGCATAGCAAACTAGCAAAATTCAGATGAACAAAGCGTGCATGCCAAAGCTTTGCATCTGACATAGCCTGAGAATCATTTACTGCACATGCCAAATCATTTACAGATCTTTCATAGTCTATGAGCTTATACAGCCCACGACATAAAATGCCAGAAGCAATAATAACATCGCCATTTGACAGATCATGAACTGTACATCTGTCATCAACAAATTTCACAACCAAGCCAATCTTGGCTAATGCAGAAACTGATAACAGATTCTTCTTGATCCCTAGCACAAATAAAGCATCTGACAAAGTGAAAAACTACCATCAGTAGTAGTCAAAATGATCGTACCAACTCCCATAACAGGATAAGAGGAGTTGTTGGCGCATGTAATAGTATTCCCTGTAGGGGCAGGCTCGAGTGAAGAGAAGAAACTACGCTGCGAGGTAATATGTTTGGTTGCCCCACTATCAAAATACCAAACATCTGAGTCTACTACAGACATGCACTGATCATGAGAGGATGGGTCAAAACTACAGATAGTAGTAAACGCCCATTCTTCTTCCTGCACAAGATTTGCAGACTCTGTTTTTGGTGTAGAGGCCTCTGCAACAACCATTCCAGCCTCTTTCTTCTTTGCCTCTTTTGTAGCCAGTTTTGGACAGTTCTTTATGATATGATCATTCCCTTTACAGTACTTACAAAACAATTTCTGCTTTTCTGATTTTTTCTCATCTTTGTCTTGGTTCTTCGAATGTGCAGCATTTGCAGATTTCTGCTTACTAGTAGAAGAACTCCATTTTCCTTTGCCCTTCTGACTAGCCAGGAAAGCTTGATCTGCAACATGCATAATGGACCTGTTCTGTCTGGACTGGTCTTCCTGCAACAGAACAGAGACTAACTCCTCAAATGACAAGGCATTTGGATTGCCTTTCATCATCAACCAAAGAGTAGAAGCAAAACTCTGATATGAATCAGGAAGACCATTTAGAACGGTCTGCACAAGTGAGCTATCTGGTATAACCTCATCAGCAGAAATCAATTGTTCCTTTAAGTCTTTGATCTTCGTTAGGAAATTGTCCATAGAATCACCTTCATTCATGTGCTCACTCTCCAACTGTTTTTGGAGGTAAGCAACACGAGCCTCATTCCTAGCTTGGTATAATGTGGTAAGTGTATGCCAAGCATCCTTAGCTGTTCTGCAAGAGTGAATATGAGGAATAATGGCACATTTGACAGACAAAGCTATCAATGCATGTGCCTGGGTATCTCTGCCATCCCAACGAATCTGCTCTATAGTAGGTGCAGCAGAAACAGCAACACGAATAGGAATCTGCACAATATCATCTTCGACACCATCTTCATCAGCTCCAGCACCTGTAGTTGCAGTACCTGTAGTCAGAGGTGTAAAAGGACATCTTTCAACACCCTGCACAATGTTCCATAATCCTTTTGCAACTAATACATGTCGCATCATATAAGCCCATAATGGGTAGTTGGTACCGTCCAACTTATCCTCAACAGCCAACATACGGAATACATCACTGCTTTCAGCCATGGCCGGTGACTAAATACCTTGATGCAGAAAATTGACTGTATCTCAAAAAGTTGAACAAAATTGCCCCGACGAATTCTGCTAGACCTGTAGCAGACTTCGAGATGCTTATACTGGCGAACAGAAACTAGTATATACCTTTGGCACAAAAAGATAAAATAGCCTGCACAAGTGTTGCGATAATGCATTCGGAGGCCGAAACGAGCTCAGATCGCGATTTCGGCACCACAGAGCGAAGCAGTTTTGATCTCTGAAACACCTTGAGTATGCTCACCAAATTTTGTGCGAATCTGACACTACAAACGGAGGAGTGTCAACGTCGCCCTAGATGAAGCGACAACCTGCTCTGATACCAATTCTTGGAGTTAGATGTCTGTGGAAGCACGCGAACAGCACCAGGAAGAAGAAGAAGCTTGGAGTACAAACACACAATACTGAATGTATTACTAGAGAATGTACAAAGATAAGTAGCCCATTAGGGCAAATGGCGTATATACAAGCCGGGGGAAAAAAACCTCCTAAAGAGGGAAAAAAGTGTCCCGGCGGTCCTAGTGTGTTCACACACATCACTACCTAAATATATCAACAATCCTTGTGCTCTTATAAAGAACAACTCATCATCTAGGAAGTCCTCACCCACTCCAATTGCTTGATCATTTGTGTTAATCCTAGACAGGTGATCAGCCATAACATTTTCTCTTCCAATTCTATGGACTATAGAGAAATCCAATTCTTGGAACAAACGGAGCCACCTCCATACCCTACTAGTTGCTTGTGGCTTATTTAGTAAATACCTGAGTAGTTGATGATCAATTATAATAACAAATTTCACCCCTAGCAAGTAATGGTGAAACGTTTTGACAACAAAAACCATTGCTAGGGCTTCCCTTTCTATGGTGCTATAATTCTTTTCTACTTTTGTCAAAACACGACTAGCCTACTAAATAGGTCTGCCAAGCTTGTACTCTTCACTATGTTGAGTCAGAACTAAACCTACTGCATATGCACTTGCATCCACATGTACATGGAAAACCTTTGACCAATCTGGTGTGATTAGAATTGGTGCATCCAATAGTTTGGACCTTAATGTTTGATAAGATGTTTTCCCTTGTCATCCCACTTGAAGGGTATTTCTTTACCTGGAAGCCTAGCTAGTGGCCTAGCTATCTTTGCATACATTTTAGCAAATCTCTTGTGGTACCTGGTATGCCCCAAAAAGCTCTGAAATTCTTTTGGAGATTTGGGTTTGCGTAACTTTAGTATAGATATATTTTTATCTAGGTCAGGAGCCATACCTTTAGCAGATCCCACATGTCCCAGGAGAGTTCCTTATATCATGAGGAAGTGATACTTATTAAGGTTCAACTTTAGTTTCGTCTCTTTGCATCTTTTAAAAATTTTTTGTAGTTGGCTCAAGTGATTATCCAAGCAATCCAAATGAGTCTCCGTGTAAGTGCCTGAAAAGGATGAAAAGTCATCCATGAGAATTCTAAGGATTTGCAGCAATAAGGGTCCAAAAATAAGGTTGAGAGTCTTGTTGAATGTGGTTGGAGCATTTCTAAGTCCAAATGGAATTTTTACATATACATATGTGCCCCATGGTGTAATAAAAGCAGTCTTTTTGTGATCCTTTGGATGAATAGATATTTGATTATATCCACTAAATTTGTCCATGAAGTTATATAGTGCATGTCTAGCCACTTCCTCAATGACCTACTCTGCAAAACTCATGGGGAATCCATCTCGAATAGTTACTTTGTTGAGTGCTCTAAAATCCACACAAATCCTAATTTTGTTGGTATTCTTCTTTGGTACGATAACCATGGGTGAGATCCATTTCAAGTTCTCCACAAGAATGATAATTGCCGCATCCTCCATTTTTTGTATCTCTAAATAAATAGCCTCATCATATTTTGGATTTAGTCTATAAATTTTACCTCTTACCGATTTAGCTCCTTCAATGAGAGGAATTATGTGCTCTCCAAAATTGGTAGGCACTCCTTCTAAATCTTGAGGAGAATCCTATGGTAGAGGACATTTTCTTTGGTAATGTCCACACTCTCCACATCTAAGTACATATAAATGATGTTTTAGGCTAGGAATGGATTGCCAAAGAGGTTTAAAAATTAGGCGATAGAATTTTATGTAAAGTAAGTCCCAATTCCAAATTCTCTTTCATTTCATGCGAGATCTTTCAATAGTCCCTAGTATTAGTATTTGACTACATAAGGTAGAGAAAGAAGCTTGGAAATTTCCATACAATGCTTTATTGAGTGTGCAAACATAAGATGGATGATTAGGGTTTTCAATACTTGGTTGTTGTGACATGTATACCTCTTCACTTATCCAACCATTTAATAATGCCTTTTTCACATCAAGTTGGAGGAGTTTCCAATTCCTTGCAGCAACTACACTTATCAATATTCTAGAAATTGCCCATAAGCCAGAGACCACTACACCATGTGTTTTCCAAAGAATTTGTAGATGAAACCAATATGTCATCATTAGCTGCTAGGGTAGTACATTTGGAAGAAATTGAATCTATGTTTAGATAGAGAAGAGAAAGAGGAAGCTGTCGTAGGAAGTGTTGGAGTTAGACATCTACGGAAGCACGCGAACAACACAAGGAAGAAGAAGAAGCTTGGAGCTCAACGCACCATACTGAATGTATTACCACTAGAATGTACAAAGATAAGTAGCCCATTAGGGCAATAGGCGTATATACAAGCCCGGGGAAAAAAAACCTCCTAAAGAGGGAAAAAAGTGCCCTGGTGGTCCTAGTGTGTTCACACACATCACTACCTAAATATATTAACAAATCCCCCCTAGGAGTGATGTGGTGAACAAGGACCAGGCACTCATGTATAAGCAAGTGCCAAGCTATGTGAAAATCACTCCACAAAAGGAAGTAAGCCCAAAGCTTTGTGGAAAGCTTCAAACTTCACCCTAGGTAGAGCCTTCGTGAAAAGTTCTGTAATGTTTTCCTGCATGGGCACATATGCCAAGTTGATCTCCCCAGCAAAGAACCTCTCCCTAACATAATGATAATGCACCTCAATATGCTTAGTGCGAGAATGGAACACAGGGTTCCTCGCAACTGCCAATGTGTTTGACTGTCAGTGAAGATGGTGGTGACAGAAGACTAACCAACACCCAAGTCAATCATAAGGCGTCTGAGCCACACACACTCAAAAATCCCTGTGAAAACTGCCCTATACGCAGCCTCACAATTGGAAGTGGCCATAGTAGGCTGCTTCTTGCTCAACCAAGATATACATGAGCTACCAAGCATGAAGCAAAAGCCACTAGTGGACACACGAGTGTCATAGCAACCATACCAATCAGAGTCAGAAAAAGCATGCAAATCTAGCGGTAGTGATCCCCCCTTGGGATAAAATGACCCAAGGAATCGAGTACCACTCAAGTAGCGAAAGATGTGCTTAACCACCTGCCAATGCTTGACTCCTGGGCAATGCATAAACCTGCTCATCTGTGAGACAGCAAACTGAATATCTGGCCGAGTAATGCATAAGTAAATCAAGCTTCCAGCAGCCTGCTGATGAAGAACAACATCAAATGCATTTACAGCATCATGAAGACTTAGTCGTAAATGTGTCTCCATAGGAGTGGCAATAGGTTTATAGTCTTCAAGACCAAAACGCTGCAATAATGTGTCAATATATTCTGTTTGACACAAAGCCATTCTACCATCAACTGGCATAAACTGAATGCCCAAATAATGATGCAAATTCTCCAAATCAGACATCTCAAATGAGGCATGTAAATCAGCCTTGAAATCAGCAATACGCTTCTCATGAGGACCAGTGAGAAGCATCTCATCAACATACACCACAATGATCAGAAGTACATCATTAGCATGCTTGACATATAAGGTGCTTTCACTTGGACTGTTCTCAAAACCATGTGCAATCATATAGGCATGTATCTTTTCATACCAAGCATGTGGTGCTTGCTTTAAACCATATAATGCCTTCTTTAACCTGCACACCTGGTTTTCATGCCCTTTCTACACAAAGCCACAGGGCTGAAAAACATACACTTCTTCATGCAAGTCACCATTCAGAAATGTTGTTTTAATTTCCAACTAATGTACATTCCAACCATGATGAGCTCCAAGTGCACAGATGCTATGAACAGTAGTCATTCGGCAAGTAGGAACAAAGGTTTCATCAAAATCAACATCTGCGCATAACCCTGCAACAAGCCTAGCCTTATACCTGTCAACTGTACCATCAGGTTTATGCTTCAACTTGTATACCCACTTAATGCCAATGGCCTTCTTGCCATGAGGCAAGTCACATAAAGACCAAGTACCATTCTTCATTATAGCATCATATTTAGAAGTGGCGACCTGCTCTAATACCAATTGTTGGAGTTAGACATCTGCGAAAGCACACGAACAGCACAAGGCAAAAGAAGAATATTGGAGCTCAACACACAATAATGAATGTATTACCACTAGAATGTACAAAGATAAGTAGCCCGTTAGGGCAATAGGCGTATATACAAGCCGAGGGAAAAAAACCTCCTAAAGAGGTAAAAAAGTGCCCCAACAGTCCTAGTGTGTTCACACACATCACTACCTAAATATATCAACAGGAGGAACCTAGTCAGGAGTTCACAATGCATGGAGTGACCAAGGACAAAGAGGCAAGAAGAGGTAGGATTACTCCTAATGAAGATATCCAACCAAAAGAATATTTTACCAACACAAGTGAAGCAATTGGACAAGCATACAGTAGGGCTCAAAAAGATCTTGAGGACTTCCACATTGCCTAGGCCCCTATGGAATCTGAGACTTTGAGACTATTGAAATCAATAAAGAAGGAGGTTAATATTTTTTATCTATAAAAAATGGATGCAAGATTTAGGTGGGAAGTTTTGCTATCATAGATGAAATAAGCACATCCACTTTAGTTAAATATTAATATTCTATGTGACACAAGGGTGGTATGGGAAGCTCTCCTCACTGATTATAAGAGCCCACGACTCATTGTCACTATAAGAGCAAACAATCTACAAGGAGTTATAGTGGATGGTGGCTTAAGCATAAATTTAATATCTGAATACACTATGGAGAAGCTTTGATCTCAACCTTCAATACCAACTGATTTCATCGTAAATTTGCTAACCAAAGCACAAAAAGTCCTTGGGAGTGTTTGGTCGAGTTCCAATTTAGATACAAGGTACCTTCTTTACTTTTGTCTTTGTTGTATTAAGATTGTCACAGGTGGATGGGAGATATCCATTGTTGATTGGGAGGTCCTAGTTGCGGCATGCCAATGTTTTGCACGATAGGGGCAAGGATGATATGTGGGTAAAAGATAAACGAAAAGATCTCAAACAAATCCATCTACAATGAGGACCAAACAACCATGCAAAGACCAGCATGATGAAAATAGTTGGAATCTATATGGAATAGGACATGGTGGAATGCCCATGATTGGAAATGATGAGGAAGAGGACTTTTGGCTTGGCTCAAAATAGGTAACTTATTTCCTTGCTATGGATTTTTTCTAGATGAGACAAGGAAGAGAAAGAGGAGACCATACAAGTTCGTTGATTTGGTAAGAGGGAAGAAAACAACCCTTTAATGTAACATAGATGAAGTTGATCCAGATGTTGAGAAGAGAACTACCTGCAAGGTAAAGCAACCTTGTGAAGAAATTTATTTCCAATTGAAGATACTCTTGTAGGGTGGATGCAAGAAAAGGAAGAAAAAATTGATATTCAAAGTGCTCCTGCATACGAAACTAGGACAATCTAGGAAAAAGTGATGGAAGATTACAAGGATGAAGAAGAACCTCTGGACACATTGATGGATCGGAACCTATTCAAAGAAATTAAGGTAGGAAACAAGGTTACTTCTTGTCATAAACTGTGGTCACATGGTTATGAATCTATCTTGAGTTGCTTTCAAAGGTGGCTTCTTTTATGAAAAATCATGTTGATGTATTTGCATGGCATTACAATGATTTGGAAGGATTACATGTAAGTTTTGGGGAATATAGGATTCCACTGATAGAAGGATCAAAACTAGTAAGGCATAGAAGCTACACATTGAATCCAAAGTATGTTGAAGTTGTATACCAAGAGATCCAAAAATTGGAGGATGCGGAATTGTTGTTTCAGTGGAGCATTTAGAATGGTTTTCTCCCATGGTCATTGTGCCCAAGAAGGACACTAATAAAACTTGGATGTGTGGAACTAAGAGTACTCAACAAGGTAACGGTTATTGATGGATTCTCTATGCCTTTTGCAAAATAGGTTATTAAGGATGTAGTTAGGCATACACTATATAGCTTCCAAGTGGTGGGCACCTCCTTAGACAGATTATAAGCCAGATAATCCTAGATGTTGGCGTCTGGTGGCCAACCTTGGTCAGTGATGCAAAAGATAGAGCTCATGCATGTGATGCTTATCAGATATGTGGGCCAAAATCTTAAAAGTTATGTGTTCTTTAGGGAAAGTTCAAGCACACATTTTTCACTAAATAACTTCATTTGAAGGCTTTTGAACCATAGGAAAGTCAAAGCACATGTTTGAAGGTGCAACATTATCCAAAAGAAGCCATTGAACCACCAAAAGACACTCCAATGAAGAGACAAAGTCACAAGGTAGCTGAAGAGACAAGGAGGTCATGTGAAGAAACATGGAGGACATATGAAGAGTGAGGGAAACCTCCCCTGGATATTTAAGCACCATCCAAGCTCATTCTAAGTCTGTGTGGTTGGTAGGAAGTTGATATGTTTCTTGTATAAGTGTTACTAAGCCATTATCTATCATAGGAGTTCATATTCTCTTGTATATCTCTCTTACCCTTTCCAAAGGGTATTGAGTTCCTATAGCACCCTATTAGGACTTCATTTTCTCTCTGTACAAAGCTCCATTTTATGGTTTCTTATACTTGTTAGAAAGCTCATAAAGCAAAGATTCTATCCTAAAAGGTTCTTGGAAAAGTCTTCTTGTACTATGAGTTATACTTGTTTCTTTCTTTGCTAACCTTTTTGGAATCCTATTAGGAAAACATGTATGTCTTGTGTGATTGAGTTGACTAGTCTACAGGTGTCCAATTCCAGTGATTGTAGCTCATTGCAAAGTTCTTAGTTTCTAGTTTATGTGGGTAAAAAGAATTCAGAACTAAAAGTGGTATACTTATGAATTTGGGAATTCAGAACTATACCATTTTTAGTGAGTATTGGTCTGAGAGAAGTTAGGCCTTGAGCAGCGTCCAAGGTCCTTGTTGTGCATAGGAGGAGAAATCTTCCATCAGTGGTATTATAGCAACTTGAAGACATCAAGATGAGTTTAAGAAGACTTGTTTGAAGACTTGAAGTAAAGCAACATAATAAGGTGAAGTGGAAGGCTACATCAAGGGGGGGCATCTAGACGAGTTCTCATTATCAAAGGAGCAAAGCTATATTTAGATTCTATAGAGGTAACACACACCTATTTTAATAATGGCTGGTAAATTCAATGCTATTGAGAAGCTTGAGAAGGAAAACTACCGGCCTTGGAGGTTTAGGATGCTCAATTTCATATTAATCAAGGATCTAGGTGGCATCATTGATGGATCACATATCAAGGTAGTACCATTGGATCTTATGGCACCTACCGTAGCTGCGTTGAAGGCTATGAAAGATTGTGAGATCAAAAATAGAAAGGTAATGTTCATGATCTCATAATTTTTTAGTAATACCATGATTGGACATATTCAATCAGTGGAGACAACTAAGGACATGGGGTATTACTTGGAGATTATGTTTACAACTAACACCAAAGCTAGAAAGGTGCAGCTCAAGAATGAGCTTAACAACCTCAAGAAACCAGGTAATCTATTTGTCTATGAGTACATTATGAAAGACAAAGACATTAGGGATTCACTTGCCATAGTAGGTATCCAAGTGGATGATGATGACATGGTGGCCTATTGCACCTCAAAGAAGAATCAAGGTAACTATCTTCTAATGAAGGTAATGACCAAGTGTTAGCCATGAGCCATGCCTATAGGGATCATTTTCAGGATAAAGATGAAAAGTGGTACATAGAAAGTGCTTGTAGCAACCACATGTCATGTATGAAATATATGTTCACTAATTTCTAGGCTCTCAAGGACAACGGGTGTGTTGAGATAGGTGATAATACCGAGCATGTCATTAGGCATATTGGATGCATCATATTTCAAAATGGCAACAAGAGCACTACATTTCAAGAGGTATTGCATGTTCCTACTATCACTAAGAATGTGATTTTGGTTGGCTAGATGGTAGAGAAGGATTACCAATTTAAATTCAATGACAATGAATGTTTCATAGAAGATCCAAAGAATGATTTCAAGCTCATTGACAAAGGTGAAAGGCAAGGGAGGATGTTTACACTTGGATTTAAGGAAAAATCTAGTAAGTATATGTTCATTACATGTGGGTCATCTAAAATTGAAGCTCTTGATCTATGACACAAAATAATTGACCATCTAATGTTGAGAAGCTCAAGAATATGTAGAAAGATAAAGTTGTTAGAGGACTTCAAGGCTTCACCACACCTAACTTGCATGAGGAATGTGAATCATTTCGATTTGGGAAGCAGACTAGGATGCCTTTCAAGCCATCAAGCTATTTAGCTCCTAGGGTTTTGGGCTTGGTTCACATAGACAGATGGGGACCATCAAGAGAGCCATCACATGTAGGTACAAGTACTTTGTAACCTTTATTATTGATTGTTCTAGAAAGATTTGGTTGTATATCATATAGCACAAGAGTGGTGTTTGATACATTCAAAAGGTTCAAGGCACAAGTTGAGAATGAAATAGGCTAGATGATCAAAACTTTAAGATCAAATGGTGCAAGAGAGTACTTCTCCAATGATTTTACCAAGTTCTTGCGGGATGAAAAGATAAAACCAAAATATACATGTAGGTATATCCCTCAATAGAATGGTATTTATGAAAAGAAAAATAGATAGATTGTAGGGGTAGCTAGATGCATGTTAAACAAAATGAATGTTCCATTTACGTATTGAGTTTATGCAACGAATACAGCTTCTTACTTGATGAATAGGATGACCACATCACGAGTCCATGATGCTACTCCAGATGAGGTTTATTACCAAAGGAAGCCTGAATTGTCACATCAAAGGGTTTTTGGATGTGTATGCTATGTTCATGTACCTCAAGAGGTGAGGGAAGGTAAGATGGATGTTAGGGCAGAGAAGTGCATCTTTATAAGCTACTCTATAGAACAAAAGGGGTATAGACATTATAATCCCATCACAAAGTAGCTTAGAGTATCAAGCAATGTGGTATTTGATGGACATAAGCCATATTATGGACCACCTAATGCATTGCAGGTTGATATATATTGAGGAAGCAAAAAAAGTCTATGAAGGACAAAACTCATGTTAGCACAAGTTTGAGTGGTCCCTCCACTTCAATTCAATCATGGAATCCTTCATCACTCAAAGGAAAATATAAGGAAGGTTAACCAAGTTCAACATGAAACCACAACTAATATGATAAGGGTAATGTGGTAAGGGACTTCCATTCTAGTGATGATGAAGATGATTTTGAAGAGATAGTGACTCCGAATGTGAAACAAGAGAGGGACTTGAAGAAGTATTCTACCACAAGTGATGAGAGGAGTTCAGAGAGGCTTAAACACCCCATTCATATGTTAACATATTATAGCTTCATTTCTAGGAATTATGCTTTTATGTCGCAAGTTGTGAAGGACAAGGAACTCTGCACATATGAAGAAGCTTGTCAAGATAAGGTGTGGATAACTAAGATCCACTAAGATATACATGTGAATGCAAGTCAATTCAAGTCAAATGGCATACAAAAAGGAGCTAGCAAAGCAAAAGGGATATATAAAAAGCATACACTGAGCAAAAAAGGGAGATCAAGAGACATAGATGTTGGAGGAGATGGTGGATAAATTCTAGAGATGAAGTGGTGCTGCAAAACCCTACTTCACACCAGCCAAGAACATGTTGTGGAGAGTTTACTAGGCCCTTTTAGCTTCCTATTGATAAAAAATAATCATATATGTGCTATGGATCATGATCCTCTAATCAATGGATCAAAACCGATAAGTAGAAAGTTGAACCAAGACAATAGACTTGTTATTTTGGTCTCTGCATATGTTGAATAAAGCGATATGTGCTCTCAACCTGCTAGCAATTGGCTGAATTCCTTTTGGGAGTATCTAAATATCTTAGATAGCTACCAATCATGAGTTATTTAAAAAAAGATTAACTACACACTAAGAATGATGCTTAGCAAGTTAGAGGACTTGCCCGACATTTTTGAGGTACTTCAGTGTGCAGATCAGAGAGCAAAGATATGAAGATATCTCAGAATTGGAAATAACAATAATAATGCAACTTTGGAGCTATTAACAAGATAGTATACTGAATCTATAGTACTTTAAATCACATCAAATGATCAACCATGCACTAAGAACAAGCTCTAAGAAGTTCACTGTTCTGAGATGATCATAGCAGAGAAGTGAAGTAGAGATATGATCAATGTGTATGTATTAAATCACATAATAGTACAATGGCATTGGCAATATTCAATTGCAAAATGTAAGGGTAGTGAAGTGGCTAAAGTATGAGCACACTAATCACACAAGTCCCTCTCAATCGATCTCTCTAATCAGACTCATACACGCGAGCCTTTTTTATCCTCTTTTATAGTTGAGGTTGGAGCCAAGCTTTGAATTCAAATTCGAATTATCACCATAAAGTGAGTCCTAAACTATAGGATTTATTCTCTCATCAATCATCTACCAAATAACTCGAGATTTGATTCTTCCTAACTCCACATGAGAGTAGTGCAATAATCATAGGCATTTTTACAAGGATAAAAGGTAAAGTGACTTTTACAAGGGGATAGTCATATGTGACTATATGAGATACATGCTAGTTATCCAAGTATGTAGGCTTGGATTCTTTTGCACCAATAGCTCCCCCTCAAGCCTAACATGCTTGGTCTTCATTCCTCCTTGATCTCCTAAAAACCAATCGTCATCTTGAACCTATTCATCTTAGTTCCATCCAAAGATTTTGTGAGCATATCTACACATTGCAAATGAGTTGATACATAGGACAATTGGATGTCCTTGCTAAGTCATTTCTCTCTTACATAATGGGTGGTTGAGCCAGGTAAACTTCTTCTGAGATCCATCCATTTAGGAATGCATTCTTGACATCTAACTGATATAGGTTCTAATTCTTTAAAGTCGCAATACTTACCAAAACCCTGATGGTTGGCATCTTAGCCACAAGTGAAAAGGTCTCCTCATAATCCACTCCATGGGTTTGAGCAAACCCCTTTGCCACTAACCTTGCTTTATAGAACCGTCTGAATTCTTCTTGATTTTATATATCCACCTGGATCCTATTACCTTCATGCTTGGTTTCTTGGGAACCAAATCCCAAGTGTTGTTCTCCTCAAGTGCTTCAATTTCTTCCTGCATGGCTTCTCTCCATTCTTCCTTCTTATTGGCTTCTTCAAATGAAGAAGGTTCTTCTATCATAGAGTCTCTAGTCATGTACACAGAATGCTTGGTGACTAGTGATGTGTAATAGCCATATCTTATTGGTTTTTTACTCTCCCTTTGAGATCTTCTGAGTGCTTGATTGGAAGACTCTCGAATGTCTTCCAATTGCTTGAACTTGGTCTTTCCTTTTGACTTCCAAGCATTGAAGTCAATCTGCTCTTCATCCTCTAAGTTGACATCTTCTGGTATTTGTTGATCTTCTTGAGTGAGATTTCGAAAGCCACTTTCCAAGTCATAAGGTAGCTTAATTTTCCTACAATCATCTTCAAAACATGAATTGTTTTCATGAAAAACCACATCCCTACTAAGTATAAAGCAAGGCTCAATTGATGAAGGAATTTAAAATCAGTGATCTAGGGTTATTAACCTACTTCCTTGGCTTAGAACTTGTGTAACAAATTTAGGTATATTCATCACACAAAGGAAGTACATACAAGATATGTTGGTAACGTTTAAGATGGAGAACACTAAAGTTGCAGGTATCCCTATGGAGCTCAACCATAATCTAAATTCACATGAAGGTGAACTACTTGAAGATGTTACAAGCTATCAACAACTTGTGGGTAGTCTTAATTATGCTACTTTGACAAGAGTAGACATTGCCTATGCAATAAGGACATTGAGTCAGTTTATGCATGTACCAAGGTAGCCTCATATGGAAGTTGCAAAGAGGGTGCTTAAGTATCTAAAGGGTACAATGAATAAGGGGTGGTTCTATCCCTTCACTTCTGACATAGATATAAAGATGTATTCTAAAGCAGATTGGGCTAGCTCCAAGGATGATAGGAGAAGCACTTCAGGGTACCTATCTTTTATAGGTTCAAAACTCATATCTTGGTCATCTAAGAAGTAACCAACTGTGGCCTTATCTTCCAAAGAAGCAGAAAATAGAGGTTTGGCAAATGCAACTCAGGAAGCTATGTGGCTTAAGCAATTATATGCACATTTGGAGATACATTCCTATACTCCAATGATCTTTGGAGATAATACTAGTTCACTTCACTTGGCTGCTAATCATGTATACCATGCAAGGACTAAGCACATTGAAGTGCACTATCATTATGTGAGGGAGAAATTGCTTAGCAAGGATATCCAATTATCCTTTGTATCAACTCATTTACAATGTGCAGATATACTCACCAAAGCATTGGATGGAACAAAGATGAATAGGTTCAAGTTGATGATTGGGTTGCAAGAAATCAAGGAGCAATGAAGACCAAGCATATTAGGCTTGAGAGGGAGGTGTTGATGCAATTAAGCCCAAGCCTACATACTTGATCACCTCACATAAGCTTGATTTATTGGCATAACACTTGGAAGGCTTCATATGGTCAACCTCTTGTAATTCTACTTCACATTTACCTTTGTAAAAGTGGAATATACTCATGAAGAGTTAGGAAGCATAAAATCACGTATCATTTGGTAGTTGAGTCAAGAGAGAATCAATCATATACTTTAGCATTCACTTTTAGGTAGAGATTTGAATTTGAATTCAAATCCTTTGGCTCCAACAATACCTATAAAAAGAGGATAGGAAAGGCCCACATCTATCTTGAGATTTAGAGATCATTTTGATGTACTTTCATTGAGAAGAGGAGCTCACCTCATAGCTCATTTGCTTCTCATTCATTGAGCAATGATTGATTGCCAATGACATTGTACTTTTACATGATTTGATACATACATGGTCATTACTTCTTATTCTCATTTCTCTGTCATAACTCCATCACAACAGTGATTTTGTCAAAGCTTGTTCTCACTGTATAGTAGATCATTTCTCATGATTTAAAGCATAATAGATTCAACATAGTTTCTATTGTAATCCTACAAAGTTTCATTATAAATGCCTCTCGCAATCATCAGATATTGATCCATCTTTGTTCAATGGTCTATTGATTGTCAAGACCCGTAAATGTCGGGATGCTTGGTTGATTTTCTAAACATATTTCTCTACATATAGTCCATCATTTTTTATGATATCACTCATGATTGGTAGCTTTTTAAGCTTATTAGAGTTCCCCAAAAGGAATTTAATCAATTACTATTGTGCTCAGAGAATGGTTCAAAACACTGAACACGTGTGTGGACCAAAATAGCAACTTTTGGACCTTGGATTATATTCCTACCTATCTGTTTTGATCCTACCTGTAGTGGATCATATTCCAAGCAACATATGTGATTATTTATGTTTATTAGCTAGCTATAGAGGCCCACAACACTCTTTATCCATCACTTGTAGAAGGTGTGAAGCAGGTTTTAGCTACACCAATTCATCTCTTGTGACTATCCACCATCTCGTCCAACAGTGGTATCAGAGCAAGCACAATCAAGATGGGAGATGGATTTCCATCCTTCATTGAAACATTGGATAGGAACAACTACTCAGCATGGTCACTAAGGATGCAAGCATACCTTCAAGGGAGAAGCCTATATAAATACATCTCAGGAGATGAAGACATGTCAATATTCAGGAGCAAGCATCAACGAACGAGGGAAGAGCAAGAAAGGTTGACCACATGGTGTGCAAAGGATGCTCTTGCTTGGTCATATCTACTAAACATAATCTCTGATTTTGTATCACCACATGTTAGGAATTGCAAGACCTCCCAAGAGACTTGGGAAGTACTTTCATCATATTTCTCCTCAAACACAAGAATTAGGAAGAATCAGTAGTGGATGGAAATCACAACCATTAAGAAACAACCAAAGCAAGGAGTGGCTAATTATGTAACCAAAATGAAAGATGTAGTTGACCAGCTTGCAAGCATTGGAGAAGAGATAGAGGAAGAGCACATAGTGAGGCATATCATCAATCGAATTAAGGCTGATGACAAGTGGAAGTCCTTCACCACAGCAATGGACCTCTCCATGGATATGCAAATACCTGATCTCAACACCTTGATGGGGAAACTCTTCACCCATGAGACAAAGCTCAACAAAAATGGTGACAACTTAAGAGGTAACCAATCTTCTAACCTTTATACAGATAAGAATAAAGCTAAGGATAAAGGTAAAAGCAAGAAACGGGAAGAAGAGGCTAGTACCTCTCAAGCTAATTATGCAGGAAGAGGAAGAGGTACTAGAGGAAGGGGCAGAGGATCAAAGCAAGGCAGGGGGAGACCTTACAACAATTCACCATGCAACATTTGTGGCCTCAACAACCACACTACAGAAGAATGCTACAAAATTACAAGGAACCAAAGGGGAAGAGGCTTCCATAGAGGAAGCTATGGACAATCTAGAGGCAGGTACAACAATGGTGGAGGCAACTACAACCCTAACTACAATCAAGGCTACAACAACAACAATTATAAAGGAGGCTTTAGAGGAAGAAGGGACTTCAACAACTATGCTGAAGATCAAGGATACTCTCTACTCATCATGAACATGACATCCAAGCACGGTAAAGATGATGAGCATCTCTTCTACATTGATTCAGGTTGTTTCAATCATGTGGCAGGAAATGTAGCTCTATTGTCTGATGTTGAAGAACCCAAAGGGAAGCATGAAGTACAAACAGGTGATGATACTAAACACTCAGTCAAGAAAATTGGAAATGTCAAGACATCTGATGGAAGTATGAACCTTTAATTGAGCAAAGTTCTGTACGTGCCTACTATAACCAAAAACCTAATTAGTGTTGGGTAGATTGTAGAGAAAGGTCTACAGGTCAGGTTCACTAAGCATGGAGCATATGTGGAAGACCCCCAAAAAGGCTTCAAAAGGATTTCCAAAGGTGAGAAGTCAAGTAGATTGTTTAGATTTGAAATTGAAGACACAAGGAACATAGCACTATTCAATTATAGAGATCAAACCTTATTTGAGTTGGAAATATGGCACAAAGGACTAGGGCACATAGGAGAAAGAACTCTGAAACGAATTTGCAGGGATCAGAGTGTGCTTGGCATTCCCAATGTGACCACGCTGCACATGATATACAAATGTGGAGCTTGCCAATTTGGGAAAGCTCACAGGCAACCATTCAACAAGAAAGGATACATCCATGAAGACTATTTGCTTGTACACAGTGATGTGTGGGGTCCTAGCAAAGATCCATCCATCTTAGGTTCAAGGTACCATCTCATTTATTATTGATTACAGTAAGTGGACAATCCTCTATTTTATGAAGTTCCATATTGATTTAGGGAGGAGAATTCGTATGGACAAAATTCAACAACTATTTCAATGCTCATGGAATCAAGTAGCTGATTACCATAACCAAAAAACCTCAAGAAAATGGTATCATTGAGAGATATAATAGGGTAGTAATTGAAATGCCAGGTTGCATGGAACCTCAAGATATGCCTAATTCATTGTGGGAAGAATCAGTTAATATGGTTGTGTACATTTTGAATATATGCTACAAAAAGGAACAACATGGCATTACTCCTCAGGAAGCATACTCTGGTAAAAAGCCTTTAGTTATGCATTTCAAAATTTTTAGATGTTCTTTGATGCACATATACATGAATCAACAAGAACTAAGTTAATATCAAAAAGCAAAAAAATGTGTCTTCTTAGGATATAGCAAAGATTCTAAAGCATATAGAATTTGAGATCCATAGGAAAAGAGGATCACTCTCAATTGTGATTTGGTATTCAATGAGTGACCACACCTATTGGATAACAAAGCTAAACCCACTATCTTATCAACTGAAGAAATAAATCACCTTGTGCCTTTCCATAGATAGGTCAATATCGATGCATAGATCAAAGAGGACTGAGGAGCAACAAAGAGTCTCACATCATATTTGCGATATGGCTTTGATGGCCAAAATTGTGGGATCAATAAAAGAAACCACAAATATAGATGAAGCATGCAAAGACTCCAAGGGGAGATCAATATGAAGGTTGAGTATGATAGCATACTAAAGAATGACACTTGGGAATCAGTTGATTTTCCACCAAAGGAAAAAGTTGATTGGAACTAAGTGGATTTGGAAAGAAAAATAAAAAAAGCAAATGTTACTTTAGAGAAGTATAAACGTTGGCTTGTTGCACAAGGATTCTCACAAGTGGAAGGATTTTATGTCAAAGAGACCTTTGCAACAATAGTCCAATGACTACGGTACACACGATACTTACAATTGTTGCACATAAAAGGTTGCATATATTCTAGATGGATGTAAAATCAGCACTTCTAAGTGGATAGCTCAAGATGGAGGTATATGAAGGTATTATATAGACTCATGCAAGCTTCAAGAGCTTGGTACCAAAGAATTGGCAGTTTTTTCCAAAACCTACGCTTTCAAAGAAGCACAATAAAGGAAGTACTTCTGATGCAAAGTTGTATGTTATGAGAAAAGATAAACAGATAGTGATTGTCATCTTGTATGTAGATGATTTGATCATTACAAAGATCATGGAGATTTCATCAAACAAACTTGTATTGACTTGAGCAATGAGTTTGAGATGACAAATCTTGGGCTACTTGGTTATTGCCTTTACATTGAAGTATGGAAAAAAGATTATGGGAATTTCATATCACAATATAAATATATTGCAAGACTGCAAAGTCACCGACACACCAATGGAGGTAAATCTTAAACTTTCAATAGAGCATGATATACCAAAAGTAGATGCTAATAAGTATAGACAGCTTGTTGGGAATCCTATCTTTTTGTGCAACACTATACTAGATATCTCCTATGTTGTTGGAGTATTGAGCAAGTTCTCTAACAAACCAAAAGATAGCCATTAGAATGCAAGCATGCAAATTCTAAGGTACATTGCAAGAACCTTGGATTTTGGTATTCTTTGTAACACAAGTGATATGCTTGAAGGCTTTTGTGATTCAGATTGGTCTAGAGATTGTGATTCTAGAAAATCAGTCTCTGGATATTGTTTCTCACTTGGTTGAAGAATATTTTCTTGGGTAATTATGAAGTAGCCAATGCTCACACTCCCCTCCACTGAAGTAGAGTACAAAGTAGCTTTCTTTGCCTCTTGTGAGGAAGTCTAGTTAAGAAGAATTCTTTCAGATCTAGGCTTTCCATCACAAATTGCAACCATATTTAAATGTGATATTCAAAGTTGTATGGACATTGCAAAGAACCCAATATTTCACGCTTTCACTAAGCATATACAGTTATAGTACCATTATGTTCATGAGCTAATAGAAGATGACATTGTGGAGTTGGAGTATTATCAAATAGAGGCGAATTGTGTTGATATATTCACTAAAGCACTTGGAAAAGAGTAGCTCAATAAGTAGCTTCAACAAATGGGCATAGGGCCCACACCTACTTGATTTATCATTTGATAAACATTGAGGGGAGTTATAAGTATATGACCAATATCTACCCCCCATGATTGTATGTACTAATGCACATTTTGTAAGGACCCCATTATGAGGAGAATCCAATCATGCATAAACAAATTGATGGGAATCCCAACTTTCATGTTGGATGAAGGTCAAATTGGACCATCTAAGGTATTATAAAGAAAATGAGTTACTAGGGTCCCCAATTTGTGAGGTCGAGGGCAAAGTGAGTAGCCTCGACTTGAGGGTCCTAAGTGGCTAGCATCCCCCTAGTGGGGGTCTGAGGGCAGCACCCTAAAGGTGATAGTAAAGGGTTTCTAAATCACCATTTATGCTCTACCTTGAGAGCACATGGGTGGAAAATGCCATCATCTTTGTACTTGTTGTGAGTAGAAAATTCTTGAGATTCTAATATAAATGTTTTCTCTACAACTGCAGATTTTTTATCTTGCCTTGATTTCAAGGAGCCACTAAAAGGTGTGGATGAAAAATTTCTTGATGCCAATTTTTTCAATATTGTTTCAAATTCCAATCATGATTCAAGTCTCACTAATTGGTACAAAAATATGGTAGATTTTTTTCCAAGTGGAGTTATGCCTTCAACCCTATTAGCATTGTGTTGGAGTTCGAGGTCTGCGGAAGCACGCAAACAACACAAGGAAGAAGACGAGGCTTGGAGCACAACATACAATACTGAATGTATTACCACTAAGATGTACAAAGATAAGTAACCTATTAGGGCAATAGACATAAATACAAGACGGGGGGAAAAACCTCCTAAAGAGGAAAAAAAGTGCCCCGATGGTCCTAGTGTGTTCACACACATCACGACCTAAATATATCAACAAATCCCTCCTCGGAGTGATGTGGTGAACAAGGAGCTGACACTCATGTATAAGGAAGTGCCAAGCTATGTGGAATCAATCCACAAAAGGAAGTAAGCCCAAAGCTTTGCAAAAAGCTTCAAACTTCTCCCTCAATAGAGCCTTTGTGAAAAGGTCTACAATGTTCTCCTACATGGGTACATCTGTCAAGCTAGTCTCTCCAGCAAAGAACCTCTCCCTGACATAATGATAATGCACCTCAATGCGCTTAGTGGGAGCATGGAACATAGGGTTCTTTGCAATTGCCAATGCACTGTGACTATCAGTGAAGATGATGGTGGCAGAAGACTGACAAACACCCAAATCAGCTATGAGGCATCTGAGCCACACACACTCAACAATTGTTGTGAAAGCTACCCTATACTCAGCCTCACAACTAGAAGTGGCCACAATAGGTTGCTTCTTGCTGAACCAAGATATGCATGAGCTACCAAGCATGAAGCAAAAACTACTGGTGGACACATGAGTGTCATAGCAACCATCCCAATCAAACTCAGAAAAAGCATGTACACCTGGTGGTAGTGATCCCCTCTTGCGATAAAAAAATCCAAGTAGCTCGGTACCACTCAATTAGTGAAAGATGCACTTAACCGCCTGCCAATGCTTGACACCTGGGCAATGCATAAACCTACTCATCTGGGAGACAGCAAACAGAATATCTGGCTGAGTAATGCATAAGTAAATCGAGCATCCAATAGCTTGCTGATAGAGAACATCATCAGCTGCATCTCCAACATCATGAAGACTCAATCATAAACCTGTCTCCATAGGAGTGGCAATAGGTTTGTAGTCTTCAAGGCAAAAATGTTGCAATAATGTGTCAATATATTTCATTTGACACAAAACTATTCCGCCATCAACTTGCAGAAACTAGATGCCCAAATAATGATGCAAATGCTCCAAATGTGACATCTCAAATGAGGCATGCGGATCAGTCTTAAAATCACAATATGCTTCTTATGAGGACCAATGAGTAGCATGTCATCAACATACACAACAATGATCAGAAGCACATCATTAGCACGCTCAAAAAATAAGGTGCTTTTAGTTGGACTATTCTCAAAACCATGTGCAATCTGATAGGCAAGTATCTTTTCATACCAAGCACGTGGTGCTTGCTTTAAACCATATAATGCCTTGTTTAACCTGCACACTTTGTTTTCATGCCCTTTCTGCACAAAGCCACAAGGCTGAAAAACATACACTTCTTCATGCAAATCACCATTCAAAAATGCAATTTTAATTTCCAACTGATGTACATTCCAACCATGATGAGCTGCACGTGCACAGATGCTATGAACAATAGTCATTCGGCAAGTAGGAGGAAAGGCCTCATCAAAATCAATGCCTCTTTCTTGAGCATAACCCTTTGCAACAAGCCTAGCCTTATACCTCTCAACTATTCCATTAGGCTTATGCTTCAGCTTGTATACCCACTTAGTGCCAATGACCTTCTTGCCAGGAGGCAAGTCACACAAAGACTAAGTACCATTCTTCATTATAGCATCATATTGAGATTGCATACCAGCCATCCAATTTTTAGAATTTTTTGCTTCATCAAATGAAACAAGCTCATCCTCATCACAGAGACTAGAGGCAGCCATATCATAGAAATCTGATGCAAAAGAGGCACTATGAAAGCCTGAATGAGTATGATATGATAGAGGTGCATCTAATTTGCTATCACGCAAAGTCTAAACTAGCCATTTTGGCATAGTTTTTGCTCTCTCTACCCTTTTAGGAAAAAAGGTATACACAAGTACAACAAAGGACCCCAAGTACTTGTGCATTCAACCTTTGTGCCACTTCTTCACCTTCCCCGGTCCTCTGAACCCCTTGCACTCAATCCTCCAATAAAATTGAAGTCATGCCGATACTTCTATTATCGATTGCACACCTCCTTGATAGTACTATTATCACCTTGGTTTTCTTTTGTCTTTAAGGAATTTTTTTAGCACAAATAAAAGAGCCTATAATACTTTCTCTCAATAATCCTTTGCTCTCGAGTTCTGTGCACTCCCTGCACACTTTGTCTCTGTGCACACCTTGCACTCTTTGCACACACTGCACACTTTTTTTCTCTACACAATCTATGTTTAAGCATGTGTATGCCTATTTTTGGTGTAAAAGAATCCAATCCTACATACTTGGATAACTAGCATGTATATCATATAGTCACATATGACTATCCCCTTGTAAAAGTCACTTTAACTTTTATCCTTGTAAAAATGCCTATGATTATTGCACTATTCTCACATGGAGTTAGGAGGAATCAAATCTCGGGTTATTTGGTAGATGATTGATGAGAGAATAAATCCTATATTTTAGGACTCGCTTTATCGTGAGAATTTGAATTTGAATTCAAAGCTTGGCTCCAACCTTGTTGAGCCCATAAAATTCATATTGGTCAAAGTCAACTATATTCAAAGTCAAAAGGTCAAAGTCAATTGGTCAAAGTCAACAAGGTCAAGGTCAAGGTCAAAGTCAACAGTTGCAAAGTCAAAGTGCTAAAGTGCAGGTGTCAAAGTGCACAGGTAGTGCATAATTAATTGTAAGTTCAAAGTGCTAAAGTGCAGGTGTCAAAGTGCACAGGTAGTGCACAATTAATTGTAAGTTCAAAGTGCTAAAGTGCAGGTGTCAAAGTGCACAGGTAGTGCACAATTAATTGTCCACAAAGGGTAAATTGGAGAAAGTGGGTTGCAGGTTGCAGAGGTATTTTCTCTAATTTCCCTAACGTTCAAAGTGTTTTGGAAGGTTCAGGTGAACCCTCCCTTATGTGCAAAAGTGAAGACTTAAAAGGAAATGTGAAGGTATGTGAAGCGACAGCGTATGCACAGGGGAAAGTATGGCCCCCCAATTAAAATTTTTGGTTTTAGTCTAAAGTCACTACAGGACAAAACAGGGAGTCGTTGGCTGCCACTTGTGAAGACAATCCTGGGACATCAAAGTGAGCACCAAGATACTATTGTAGTTAGGAGCGTATGTGATCGGCACACTCAAATCAAGGCAAGGACTATTCTTGGACCATTTCTAGAGTAAGCAAGAGAAGTATAGTCTAAGTGAAGCAAGAGAGGGAAGGGCAAGAGTCATCAATGTGCGACGCAGAGAAGTGGAGTTGAAGGAATGCATGGAGAGTGACTAAGGGATTGTGCAGAGAGTGCTAAGCTAGTCCCCCAAGGATCTCAAGGTCTCCTTGCAGGGTGCACGTGCCGAAAGAAGGTATTCATTCCTCCCCCTTAGTGGAAGCTTGGTGCAAGGTGTGCACAAGGATAAGCTTGAAGCAGGTGGAGGTCTGGTGCAGAGGAGGCTGGCGGCAAGAAGACTTTGGGATATTTGGTATTTTGTCATTGAGCACTCTGTGTGGGATTGTGCACAGAAGTATTGGTTTGTATTGTGCTTCAAAAATTGTAATTGTCTTACTGTAATCAATCGGCAGAAGCTTCCAAGGTGTATTTCATCTCTTGGTCTTTTCCTTTTCTCCTACAAACCCTCAAACTCCTTCTTGTCTAAGAATCCCCCAACAAAATTTGGCACGCCCAGTAGGACTTCCAAGGAGATTTGAGCTTAGGAGAAACCAAGTGCAAAGTATAGCAGAGGTCACGTGTCTACAATGCTACTTCATCATCCAAAAGGTAAATATTCTTATCAAGTGTTTCACATTAAGTGGACTATGAGCAGCTCATGACCGCAACCCGGTCCCAAACATTGAGGGTCACCTGCAAGCAAACAGGAAGGAAGGTTGCTAGAAGGTCCTCCAGTCCACTATCTTCAACCTCATCAGTAAACAGCATGGCGGGACAGGTAGACTTGGAAATCTTACTCTCAAGATTAAATATAAAGTTTCCTTCTTTCAAAGGCCTAGCTCAGGAGGATCCGGATGAACACATTAGAAGGTTTTTGGCACTATGTAAGACTAGAGGCTTAATGGGTAGGGAGGATGCCTTTTTTATTCTCTTCCTTGCCACATTAGAGGGATTAGCAGATAAGTGGTTCAGCCAGTTTGCTGAAAACCATTTTACCACTTGGGATGTGATGAAAGATGCATTTAAACATCAATTCTAGCATGGCAACACTGTGGAGATCATCATAGAAGAACTAGAAAATTTGAGATTGGGTCCAGGAGAAAAGTTCCTAGAGTTTGTGACTAGGGCCAAAGCACTAATGGCTAAATTGCCAGATCCACCACATGATTTTTTTGTTAAGAAATGGTTAGCTAAGCCCCTACCAGTGGCCACCCAATGCAAAATAAAGGAATTAGTGTTACCTACAGCCTCCATAGAGGAGTTCATCAACACAGCCACACGCTTGGAGCAGATAAGGCACCAGTATGGAGCAAGTTCTTCCCAACCAACATATGGTACAGAAATGGAGGATCCAGTGATCCAGCTAAGGAAGGAGCTGGAGGGCTTAAAAAGAAATAAGCCCTACAAAGAGGAGGAGAATACTGTTGCTCAGTTGAGAAGGGAGATTGAAGCACTAAAGCTCCAAAAGGAGGAGGAGGCCCAAGCAGAGGAATTGGCTCAGCTGCGACAGGAGCTGCAAGAACTCAAAGGGAGTGGCATCAAGAGTGGACTTTGGTGTTCCATGTGCAGCAAGCAAGGTCACATCGTAAGTGAATGTCCTCTATTAATTGTGACTTGCGAATTATGCAGGAAAGTTGGCCATGAGGCCCATGAATGCCAATCAAGGGGAATGCCTGCAACGACATACTGGACACAAGGAGGACCCCCAACACTAGCAAATGTGATGGCTGCTGCACCAAATCAAGGTAACAACTATAATCCTAGACAGAGGAATAACTTTGGAAATGGGCCTAGGAGGCCAATCATCTGTTTCAGATGTGGAGAATGCGGGCACTATCAAAGTAGGTGCACCCTACCAGAAAATGCCCCTCCTTGCAGGAACTACCCTGAGGCAAGAGACCATTATACAAATTGTTGTCCTAAGAATCAAGCCTCTTCATCCGGGCCCCATATTCAAATGATTTCTGTGCACAAAGAAGAAGTGTGTGATCTAGTCAATGAGCCATGACCATCTACCAGGGTGGTGCAATTAGAAGAAATAGAATCTTTGACTGTGCAGACAAGAAGCAATGGGAAGGTTCAAGCAGACATAGGACAAGGATCAAAGATTAAGGAATGGAATCAAGACAGAGAACCATCTGAAGATAAAGCCACCACAGGTGCAGATACAAGGCAAAAAGGAGATCTCATATGCACCAGTGATGCCATTGGGCATGCCTTCAACAGGGCTCATGAGGAGTTTGATAAGTCAACTGGAGCCCATGCTCTCAAGGAATCAGAGGCTTCAAAACTACTCAAGTCCATGAAAAAGGAGGTTAGTATTTTTTATTTAATAAAGATGGATGGGAAATTCATGTCAGAGTTATTGCAGATAATTGATGAAGCTTCCACTACAAGTTTGGTGGCAAAGACTGTTATTTTACATAAAGGAAAAATTATAGGGGAAGCACCCCTTACAGATTATAAAAGTCTTTGGCTGACAGTATCTGTCAAAGGTCATGAATTTCAAGGTGTTATTGTGGATGGTGGTTCTGGCATTAACTTGATGCCTGAACATACAATGGAAAAGATTGGACTCCACCCTTCAAGGCCTGCAAATTTCACTATTACTTTGGCAGATCAGAGCAAAGTAAGGCCCTTGGGAGTGATCCCAAAAGTTCCACTTGAAGTACAAGGTAATCTATTCATTCTGGATTTTGTGGTTTTAAGATTGCCCCAGGTTGAAGGAGGATTTCCCCTCTTAATTGGACGACCATGGCTGAGGCATGCAAGTGTCATTCATGATTGGGGCAAGGACACTATGTGGGTACAAAATAAAGGGCAAGAGCTGACACAGATTCATTTAGAAGAGGGCCCAGATAATCAAGGAAACACTAGCATGATGCAAAAGTTGGCATATGCATGGAACCAGAATTGGAGGATCAACCCCAAATAGATTTCGAGGAAGAAGAGGATATTCTAAATTGGCTCCAAGCAGGCAACTCTTCCTCTTGTTTTGGAATTTTTCTTAATAATTCTTGCACGACTGAAGGTTATGATGAAGATGAGGAGAAAGTCCAGGTTGATGGATTGGGAGAGCCCATCACAAACCACAGAAGGGGCAGGAAGACACCCCTCAAATACAACTTGGAGGAGGATATGACAACCACAGATAAGGAAGTTACTAAAGCTAAAGGCAAGGTAAAAGATTCTAGTGAAGAGTGTTCTTTCCCGATTCAAGAAATCCCTGCAAGATGGATGCAGGACAAGGAGGAACACATTGAAATCCAAAATACACCTGCTTATGAAGCAATGCACGAAAAGCTAGTGGAAGAAGACAAGGAAGGAGATGAGCATGAAGATAATATGGTAGAGAGAAATCCTGTCAAAGAAATACAATTAGGCACTCAAGACAATAATCGGCCAGTTTTGGTGGCCACTTGGTTGTGGAGTCACCCAGGGCTCCTTGAAAAGGTAAGATCATTCTTGACCCATTATACAGATGTTTTTGCCTGGCATTATAAAGACTTAGAAGGAGTGCCTGCGACTTATGGAGAGCATAGAATCCCTCTGGTTGATGGAGCCAAACCCATAAGAGGGAAGAGTTATAGACTTAATCCAAAATATGCTAAAGCTGTCTATGTGGAAATACAGAAGATGGAGGATGCAGGAATCATCATTCCTGTGGAACACTCAGAGTGGCTCTCACCTATGGTCATAGTACCAAAGAAGAATACTAATAAAATCAAAATTTGTGTTGACTTTAGAGCACTCAACAAAGTGACCATTCCAGATGGTTTCCCAATGCCTTTTTGCAGAGCAGGTCATTGAAGAAGTGGCTGGGCATGCAATATATAGCTTTATGGATGGATTTAGTGGCTATAATCAAATATCAATACACCCAGAGGATCGTGAAAAGACTGCTTTTATCACACCTTGGGGAACATATGTGTATGTAAAAATGCCATTTGGGCTCAGAAATGCTCCAGCCACCTTTAACAGAACGGTCAATCTCATTTTTGGCCCCCTATTGTTGGAATCACTTAGAATCTTCATGGATGACTTCTCTTCGTTTTCAGGTTCTCACAAAGAAACTCCTCTAGATTGTTTGGACCATCACTTGAGGCAGCTGCAGAATGTTTTCAAGAGATGCAGGGAGACTAAGCTAAAGCTCAATCCAAACAAATGTCATTTCCTTGTGACAGAAGGAACTCTCTTAGGACATGTGGTGTCGGCTAAAGGTATGGCCCCATATCCTGACAAAATCATTTCTACATTAAAGTTGCCTAAACCTAAATCTCCTAAAGAGATTCAGAGTTTCTTGGGGCATATTGGATACCATAGAAGGTTTATAAAAATGTATGCAGAGATAGCCAGACCACTGGCTAGACTTACAGGTAAGGAAGTACCTTTTAAATGGGAAGAAAAGGAGGAAAAAGCATATCAAACATTACGGTCAAGGTTAGTGTCTGCTCCTATTTTGATCACACCTGAGTGGTCAAAAATCTTTCATATACATGTAGATGCCAGTGCCTATGCAGTGGGGGCAGCTTTGACCCAACCTAGTGAGGAATTTAAAGTGGACAGACCAATTCAATATGCCAGTAGAATCTTGACCAAGGCTGAAAGGAATTACAGTACTACAGAAAGGGAAGCCCTAGCAATGGTTTTTGCTGTCCAAAAATTTCGTCATTACTTATTGGGAGTAAAATTTATTATTATAACAGATCACCAAGCACTAAAATACTTGCTTAACAAACCACAAGCCACTGGTAGAATATGGAGGTGGTTATTGTTGTTCCAAGAGTTTGATTTTTCTATAGTCCACAGACCAGGTAAAGAAAATGTTATGGCGGATCACCTATCCAGAATCAATATGATGGATCAAGCTAGTGGAATCAATGATGATTTTCCAGATGCCCATCTATTCGTTGTACAAGCTCAAGGTTGGTATTATGATATCAAGAATTTCATTAAAACTGGTGTGTATCCAGAAAAGGCTAGTGCTGTGCAAAGGAAGAGACTGCTAATAAAGAGTAGACCGTATACCTTCATTGAAGATAAATTATATAGACAGGGAAAGGATGATAGGTTTAGAAAGTGCTTGGAAGAAGAAGAAGTGAGGGAAGTACTTCAATCTGCACATGAAGGAATAGGTGGTGGGCACCTTCCAGGACATATTATGAGTCAGAGGATACTGGATGCTGGTCTATGGTGGCCTACACTATTTAAGGATGCAGATGAATGGGGAAAGGCATGTGACGTTTGCCAGAGGTGTGGACCTAAGCCAACAAAGCAGAGGCATAACCCCTTGATTGTTTCCACTTCCTGGCAACCATTTGAGAAGTGGGGGCTAGATTTTGTAGGGCCCATCTACCCTCCGTCGATTCCAAAAAGAGACAAATATCTCTTGATAGCTACAGATTATGCAACAAAGTGGGCTGAAGCTATTGCCTCCCCCGACTGCACTGCCCAAACTGTTGCTGATTTCATTTATAGTAGCATCATTTGCAGGTTTGGATGTCCACTTGAAATTTGTACAGATCACGGTACCCATTTTGTCAATAAGGTCCTGCACGAAATTTTCAATAGGTATAGAATTTTACATAGGACCTCTTGTGCCTACTATCCAAGAGCCAATGGACAGGCTGAATTGACCACTAAGGTTTTAATCTCAATGTTAAGGAAGGAGTGTATGTTACAGCCCACTTCTTGGGGCATTGCTTATCAAGGTACCCTATGGGCATACAGGTTAGCTTACAAAGAGGCCACGGGATATTCTCCATTCCAACTAGTTTATGGCATATTTCCCATTGAGCCCTTTGAATTTTTACATGGATCACCTAAAATAGCATTCATGCAGGGCAGGAAAGATCGTGATGTCTCTCAGAGGCTTGGCACACTACATAAAGTGGAGGAGATTCATCTACTAGCAACAAAACAATTGATAGAGACTCAGATGAAGAGGAAGGAGGCACATGATCGACATCTGTGGAACAACAACATAGAACCAGGCATGTTAGTTCTTCTCCATAGACCTCATCTTCATACACAATTAAGAGGAAAATGGCTTCCACACTGGGAAGGACCTTATCGAGTCAAAACAATGCTAAATTGGGGTGCTGTGGAGTTAGAGACGCTGAAAGGAGAGGCCTTGCCATTGGTCAACATTTCAAGGCTCAAGGCCTACCATCAACACACTTGAAGAAGTATGGATCACCTAGAACTGCAAAATCTGTCCAGGTTGTACATAGCTTTCTCATCTCATTCTGCTTAGTTTTAGTAGTTTTCTTTATCAATTTCATACTTGTTCCTTGAGTTTTTAGCAAACCTAGAAGGCATTTCATAACCTCTGCAAAAGTACAAATTTTGGGTATTTTTGGAAATTTTTCTGGTATTTTTAGCATTTTTCTAGCATTTTTTATCCTTTTCCGATATCATTTTCTTGCCAAATAGGAGGAATAAAAGGAGGCTCTCTGTGGTTTGATGAAGGAAATCGGGCCTAGCCCTGTAGAAAATTTCATGAGAATTTTTTCAGAAATTTTTGGTAATTTTTTGGCATTTTTGGGGATTTTTCCTTCATTTTTCTCTATTCTTGGGTTATTTTCCAAAAAAAAAAGCCCCCCCAGGATTTTAGGGTTGAGGGTTTTATAAAAAAAAAAAAAAAAAAAAGAAAAAAAAAACTCTCTCTATCTTTCCCCCTTCCCCCACCGCACCCCCGCCCCCTCCCCCCCCCCCGTTCTGACACACCCCCCCCCCCCCCAAATTTTTTTTTATTATTTTCTTATTTTTTATTTTATTATTTTTATTTTTTATTTTATTTATTTTATTTTCTTATTTATTTTATTTATTTTTCCTTTTATTTTTATCTGTATGGGCGTTCAAAAAAAAAAAATTTATATATATATATTTTTTTTAATTTTTATGGCTCAAAGCTTTTGGCTCTGTATCATGCCTCGGTTGGCTGTTTTTTACAAAAATGGAGTCATTTTCATGTTTTTTGGCACCTCTGAGCTCAGTTTTTGGCTTTATTTTTCCAAATTCCAACTTTTTCTCTGACTTTTGGTCAAAACTCACATGTTTTGAGCACATTAATCACATGCTTTTATTTCCCCACATTGTCCACATGGTCTATTCTCACCTTGTCTTACCTTATGTTTCATAATCTCCCACATGCACCCTCTGTAGCTCTACTGTTTGACATTTTAACCCTCTCCAGACCCCATCATCCTACCCCATGCCCTACCTTTACCAATCTGCCCAGCCACATCCTTAACTCTCCCTATCCCTTCAATCCCCGCCCCTCAACCCTCCCCTCCATCCCCTTTCTACCCTCCCATTGCAACCCTTTGCTTTTCCATGGCAAAATCCAATTTTTGGTTCTTCTCTAGTGCTTGTTCTATCCTGCATTTGGTGGAATTGGTTTCTGCTCAGATGTCCTCTACCAGTTTTTGCAGCTCTCTTATCATGGTGTCCTATATGCTCAGAGTTTTGGCTGTATCTCTCCGGGACAGAGAGCACATTAGGTGGTGGGCAACTGTTGAGCCCATAAAAGTCATATTGGTCAAAGTCAACTACAGTCAAAGTCAAAAGGTCAAAGTCAACTGGTCAAAGTCAACAAGTTCAAGGTCAAATTCAATAGGTGTAAAGTCAAAGTGCTAAAGTGCAGGTGTCAAAGTGCACAGGTAGTGCACAATTAATTGTAAGTTCAAAGTGCTAAAGTGCAGGTGTCAAAGTGCACAGGTAGTGCACAATTAATTGTCCACAAAGGGTAAATTGGAGAAAGTGGGTTGCAGGTTGCAGAGGTATTTTCTCTAATTTTCCTAAGGTTCAAAGTGTTTTTTAAAGTGTTTTGGAAGGTTCAGGTGAACCCTCCCTTATGTGCAAAAGTGAAGACTTAAAAGGAAATATGAAGGTATGTGAAGCGACAGCGTACGCACAGGGGAAAGTATGGCCCCCCAATTAAAATTTTTGGTTTTAGTCACTACAGGACAAAACAAGGAGTCGTTGGCTGCCACTTGTGAAGAAAATCTTGGGACATCAAAGTGAGCACCAAGATACTATTGCAGTTAGGAGCGTACGTGATCGGCACACTCAAATCAAGGCAAGGACTATTCTTGGACCATTTTTAGAGTAAGCAAGAGAAGTATAGTCTAAGTGAAGCAAGAGAGGGAAGGGCAAGAGTCACCAGTGTGCGACGCAGAGAAGTGGAGTTGAAGGAGTGCATGGAGAGTGACTAAGGGATTGTGCAGAGAGTGCTAAGCTAGTCCCCCAAGGATCTCAAGGTCTCCTTGCAGGGTGCGCGTGCCGACAGAAGGTATTCATTCCTCCCCCTTAGTGGAAGCTTGGTGCAAGGTGTGCACAAGGATAAGCTTGAAGCAGGTGGAGGTCTGGTGCAGAGGAGGCTTGCGGCAAGAAGACTTTGGGATATTTGGTATTTTGTCATTGAGCACTCTGTGTGGGATTGTGCACAAAATTATTGGTTTGTATTGTGCTTCAAACATTGTAATTGTCTTACTGTAATCAATCGGCAGAAGCTTCCAAGGTGTACTTCCTCTCTTGGTCTTTTCCTTTTCTCCTACAAACCCTCAAACTCCTTCTTGTCTAAGAATCCCCCAACAAACCTCAACTATAAAAGAGGATAAAAAGGTTCGTGTGTATGAGTCTGATTAGAGAGATCAATTGAAAGGGACTTGTGTGATTAGTGTGCTCATCCTTTAGCCACTTCACTACCCTCACATTGGGCAATTGAATATTGTCAATGTCATTGTACTATTATGTGATTTGATACATACACATTGATCATATCTCTACTTCACTTCTCTACTATGATCATCTCAAAATAGTGAACTTCTCAAAGCTTTTTCTCAGTGCATGGTTCATCAGTTGATGTGATTTAAAGTACTATAGATTCAATATATTTTCTAGTTCATAGCTACAAAGTTTCATGAGATATGAGATCATGAGATATCATATCATGATATCTCATGAGATATCTTCATATCTTTGCTCCTTGGTATGCACACCGAAGTACCCCAAAAATGTGGGGCAAGTCCTCTAACTTGCTAAGCATCATTCTTAGTGTGTAGTCCATCTTTTTTATTGAGATAACTCATGGTTGGTAGCTATCTAAGTTAATTAGAGACTCCCAAAAGGAATTTAGCCAATTGCTAGCAGGGTGAGAGCACAAATCACTTTACTAAACATAAAGAGAGACCAAAATAGCAAGTCTATGATCTTGGTTCAACTTTGTACTTATCTGTTTCGATCCATTGATTAGAGGATCATGCCCATAGCACATATATGATTATTTGTGATCAATAGGAAGCTGTAAGGGCCTACTACACTCTCTACAACTTTTTCCTTGCTGGTGTGAAGCAGGGTTTTGCAGCACCACTTCATCTCTAGAATCTATCCACCATCTCCTCCAACAGTGGTATCAGAGCAACAACAAGCAAGATGGGAGATGGATTTCCATAATTCATTGAAAAATTGGATAGGAGAAACTATTCAGCATGGTCACTAATGATGCAAGCCTACCTCCAAGGAAGAAGCTTATATGGATATATCTCAAGAGATGAAGAAATGCCAACATTTAGGAGCAGACATCAACCTAAAAGGGGAGAGCAAGAAAGGCTAACTACATGGTGCGCAAAGGATGCTCTTGCTAGGTGTTATATACTTAACTCAATATCTGATTTCTTATTACCTCACATTAGGAATTACAAGACCTCCCAAGAGACATGGGAAGTACTTTCTTCATACTTTTCATCAAATACAAGAGCTAAGAAGAACCAACTATGGATGGAGTTTAAAACCTTGAAGAAGCAACCAAAACAAAGTGTAGCTGACTATGTAACCAAGATGAAGGATGTGGCTGACCACCTTGCAAGAATTGGAGAAGAGATATAAGAGGAGCAAATAGTATGGCAGATCATAAATGGCATCAAAGCTGATGATAAGTGGGAGTCATTCACCACAACAATGGACCTATATATGGACATGCAGATACCTGACCTCAACACCTTGATGGGGCAACTCTACCATGAGACAAAGCTCAACAAGAATGGAGACAACTCTAGAGGTAACCAATCTTCTGCCGCTTACATAGATAGAAATAAAAGGAAGGATAAAGGTAAAGGCAAAAATAATGAAGAAGAGGCTAGTACCTCTCAAGTGAACTTCAGAGGTAGAGGAAGAGGTACTAGAGGAAGGGGCATAGGAGGAAAACAAGGCAGGGGGAGAGATTACATTACTTCACCTTGCAATATCTCTGGCCTAACCAATCACACCATAGTAGAATGCTTCAAGAACATAAGGAATCAGAGAGGAAGAGGCTTCCATAGAGGAGGCTTTCAAAATCATTTCCTATAATAATGATATCATCTACATAGACACATAAGTAAATGACTTCTGATTTGTTCTTCTTAACAAATAAAGAAGAGTTTGCCTTGCTTACTACAAAGCCTTGGTCCTGCAAATAGGCAAGAAGTCTATGGTTCCAAGCTCTAGAGCTTGCTTGAGAATAGTGCTTTTCTAAGCTTGCATACATAACCTACTTTTTCTTCATCTTCAAAACCTGGTGGTTGTGCCATATACACTTCTTTCGATATCCAACCATTTAAGAATGCATTATTGGCATCGAACTAATATAAATTCTAATTTTTAGAAGCAGCAAGACTTACCAATACCCTGATTGTTGGCATCTTTGCCACAAGTGAAGATGTTTCTTCATAGTCTACTCCATGTGTTTTGGCGAATCCCTTTGCCACTAACCTTGCCTTGTACTTGTTTATAGATCCATCAGAGTTCTTTTTGATTTTCTATATCCACCTTGAACCAATTACCTTCATATCTGGCTTCTTGGGAACTAGATCCCAAGTGTGGTTTTCCTGCAACGCTTCCACTTCTTCCTGCATGGCTTCTCTCCACTCTTTCTTCTTCCTAGCCTCTTCAAATGAAGAAGGCTCTTCTGCCATAGAGTCTTTAGTGATGTACATGGAGTGTTTTGTGACTAAAGATGTATCATATCCATACCTTATGGGCTTCTTACTTTCTCTTTATGATCTCCTTAAAGCTTGATTGGAAGACTTGGGTAGATCTTCTAATTGCTTGAATTTGAACTTACGTTTTGAATTTCAAGCTTTGAAATCAATCAGCTCCTCTTCATCTAAGTTGATGGCTTCTGCTAAGTGTTGATCTTCTTGAGTGAGGGTTGGAAAATCATTTTCCAAATCATATGGTAACTTGAATTTCCTGAAATCATCTTCAAACCATGCATTATTCTCATCAAATACTACATCCCTACTAACTATGAATGCCTTGTTAGTGGGATTGTATAGTCTCAATCCCTTTTGATTCTGATCATATCCAATAAATATACATTTTTCAGCCTTAGGGTGAAGCTTCCCTCTTATTTGTGATGGGATGTGTGCATAGGCAATGCACCCAAATATTTTGAAATGATCCAATGAGGGTATCCTACCATTCCATGCTTCATATGTTGTCATACCATCCAATGATTTGGATGGAAGCCTATTGACCAAGTAGGTGGCTGTGGAAACAGCCTCTGTCCATAAATAATTAGGTTATGTTTTCTCATTTAACGTAGACATAGTTGCTTCAACAATTAACATGTTCCTTCTCTCTGCCACTCCATTCAATTCAGGAGTATACCTAGTTGTTGATTCCCTCTTTATGCCTCTATCATGTAGAAACAGATCAAACTCATGTGAAAAGTACTCATCACCTCCACCATACCTGATTCTCTTCAAGCTCCTTCCTGTTTGGTTTTCAACTAGTGCCAAATACTTCTTGAAACATGTAACTACCTCATCCTTATGCTTCATAAAATAGAGGATTGTCCACCTGCTGTAATCATCAATAAATGAGACATAGTACCTTGAACATGAGATAAATGGATCTTTGCTAGGACCCCACACATCAGTGTGTACAAGCTCCAAATATTCTTCATGGATGTATCCTTTCCTGTTGAAAGGTTGCCTCTGAAACTTTCCCAAATTGACAAGCTCCACATTTGTATATCATGTGTTGCTTGGTCACATTGGGAATGCCAAGCACACTTTGATCCCTGCAAATCTGTTTCAGAGTTCTTTCTCCTATGTGCCCTAGTCTTTTGTGTCATATTTCCAACTCAGATAGGGTTTGATCTCTATAACTGAATAGTGCTATGTTCCTTGTGTCTTCAATTTCAAACCTAGACAATCTACCTGACTTCTCACCTTTGGCAATCCTTTTGAATCCTTGTTGGGGGTCTTCCACATATGCTCCATGCTTAGTGAACCTAACATGTAGACCTTTCTCTACAATCTTCCCAACACTAATTAGGTTCTTGGTTATAGTAGGCACATATAGAACTTTGCTCAAAAGGTTCATACTTCCATCATATGTTTTGACATTTCCAATTTTCTTGACTGAGTGTTTAGTGTCATCACCTGTTTGTACTTCATGCTTCCCATTGGGTTCTTCAAGATCAGATAAATTGAAGTTATGGTTGTAGTTGCCTCCACCATTGTTGTACCTGCCTCTAGATTGTCCATAGCTTCCTCTATGGAAGCCTCTTCCCCTTTGGTTCCTTGTATTTTTGTAGCATTCGTCTATAGTGTGGTTAATGAGGCGACAAATGTTGCATGGTGAATTGTTGTAGGGTCTCCCCCTGCCTTGCTTTCCTCCTCTTCCCCTTCCTCTAGTACCTCTTCCTCTTCCTACATAATTAGCTTGAGAGGTACTGGCCTCTTCTTCATGTTGTTATCCTTAGCTTTATTCTTATTTGTATAAAGGTCAAAAGATTGGTTACCACTTGAGTTGTCACCATTCTTGTTGAGCTTTTTCTCATGGGTGAAGAGTTGCCCCATCAAGGTGTTGAGATCATGTATTTGCATATTCCTGTAGAGTTCCATTGTTGTGGTGAAGGACTCCCACTTGTCATCAACCTTAATTCCATTGATTATCTGCCTCACTATGTGTTCTTCCTCTATCTCTTCTCTAATGCTTGCAAGCTGGTCAGTTACATCTTTCATTTTGGTTACATAATCAGCCACTCCTTGCTTTGGTTGGTTCTTAAGGGTTGTGAATTCCATCCACAACTAATTCTTCTTTGAGGAGAAATATGATGAAAGTAGTTCCCAAGTCTCTTGGGAGGTCTTGCAATTCCCAACACGTGGTAACAAGAAATAAGAGATTGTGTTTGATGGATATGACCTGGAAAGAGCATCCTTTGCACACCATGTGGTCAACCTTTCTTGTTCATCCCTTGTTGGTTGATGCTTTCTTCTGAAGATTGGCATGTCTTCATCTCCTAATATGTATCCATATAGGCTTCTCCCTTGAAGGTATGCTTGCATCCTTAGTGACCATGTTGAGTAGTTGTTCCTATCCAATTTGTGAATGAAGGATGGAAATACATCTCCCATCTTGATTGTGCTTGCTCTGATAACACTTTTTGGAGGAGATGGGGGATAGTCACAAGAGATGAATCGGTGTAGCTAAAACCTGCTTCACACCTTCTACAAGTGATGGCTAAAGAGTGTTGTGGGCCTCTATAGCTAGCTAATAAGCATAAATAATCACATATGTTGCTTGCAAGATGATCCACTAATGGTAGGATCAAAACAGATAGGTAGGAATATAATCCAAGGTCCAAAACGTGCTATTTTGGTCCACACACCTATTCAATGTTTTGAACCATTCTCTGAGCACAATAGCAATTGATTAAATTCCTTTTGGGGAACTCTAATTAGCTTAACAAACCTTTTGGGGAAATCTAATAAGCTTAACAAACTACCAATCATGAGTGATATCATCAAAAATGATGGACTATATGTAGAGAAATATGTTTAGAAAATCAACCAAGCATCCCGACATTTATGGGTCTTGACAGTCAACAGACCACTAAGCAAAGATGGATTAATATCTGATGACTGTGAGAGGCATTAATAATGAAACTTTGTAGGATTACAATAGAAACTATTTTGAATCTATCATGCTTTAAATCATGAGAAATGATCCATTATAGAGTGAGAACAAGCTCTGACAAAATCACTGTTCTGATGGAGTTATGACAGAGAAATGAGAATAAGAAGTAATGATCATGTATGTATTAAATAATGTAAAAGTACAATTTCATTGTCAATCAACCATTGCTCAATGAATGAGAAGTGAATGAGCTATGAGGTGAGCTCCTCTTCTCAATGAAAGTACATCAAAACGATCTTTGAATCTCGAGATAGACATGGGCCTTTCATATCCTCTTTTTAAAGTTATTGTTGGAGCCAAAGGATTTGAATTCAAATTCAAATCTCTACCTAAAAGTGAATGCTAAACTATAGGACTGATTCTCTCTTGACTCAACTACCAAATGATATGAGATTTTTTTATTCCTAACTCTTCGTGAGTATATTCCTCTTTTACAAAGGTAAATGTGAAGTAGAATTACAAGAGGTTGAACATATGAAGGCTTCCAAGTGTTATGCCAATAAATCAAGCTTATGTGATGTGACCAAGTATGTAGGCTTGGGCTTAATTGCATCAACATTCCTTTGCTATTTGGCCATCATGTACGCTTCACATGGTTACTGCAAATCAAAAAATGTACATAAATGCGCAACCATGCCTTTTCTTTGCATTTCTTTGAGAAGAGCAAATCCAAGATGCCACAAATGTTGATGCAAAATTCTATTTGTGTCTTTTTCTTCTGTAGTAGTGAGGTTTCATAACTCATACAAGTTATCTTTTTGCATCCCTATAGTAAGGATTTTTTCTAATTTTAATCACGCTAGTCACTATGAGCATTTGAAGTTCATTGTGTCTTCCATAGATAGTAAGTTTTTTGAGCTAGTCGATGTGCGAACCTATTTATTTTGTATTGACTCTTTCTCCTTCATGCTCCGAAGTACATAGTGCATTTTATTGCACTTTTCACATGCCTATAAGCTCTATTTGAGTCTCCATAAGCTCAAGGGCTGGTCTTATGCCGGTTGGCTGGACCAAACTTTGTTGCTTTGCAACTCACTTTTCTACCTACAAGCTTCTACAAATTCTTTCAATTACTTCTATTTATGTCAAAGGATTGGATGATCAACTTATATCACTCATGGTCATGGAGGAGAGGAATCAAAATGGATCTACTTCAAATAAAAAAGGATCTCAAGGATAAGCTCTCTATGCAAGATCATTAAGAGGAGGAAGCAGAGGTAGAAGAGGTTTGAATAGAGGTCGAGGAACAAGGAATACATCAAATAATGATCAAGGGACTTCAAGTGGCTCCTTCAACATTAGATGAAGGGGAAGATCTAGCATTAGTGGTATGAGAGGCTACTACAGCTACAATCAAAGATAAAGGAGTGAAGTTGACAACAATTGCTATATATATGGAAGGTATGGACACTATGCTAAAAATTGCTACCAAAATGAGAATAACCAAGGTGGTAATAGAAGATAAGGCTACTCAAGAAGATTTAAACAACAATGAAATGGAGTTGAAGATAAAAGTGATGATTATGATTCTCTTCTTATGATGAATGCAGAAAGTAAGATGAATTGCAATAGTGATTTATGGTATGTAGATAGTGGTTGCTCCAACTATATGTCTCATGATGCTTCATGGTTTTAAAATAATGCATAATCATTCATTTGAAGGTTAGGTTAAATCATGAGATGATACAACACATAAGAGTATGCAGGTTGGAGTTTTTTTCATGCAAGATAAGTTCAAGAAAATTGCTCGAAGAATGTACTTTATGAGCCGTCAATCACTAAAATTTGATGTCCATTGTTCAAATGGTATAAAAGGGTTTACAACTGAGATTTTGCTTCAGTAAGGATCAAAGCAATTGCTAGAGGTGAAAAACAAGGTAGATTTTTTGCATTGAAGGTAAGCCCAAATCATACAAAGTATTTCTCTTATGGTATGCATAGGATAGCAGAACTTGATCTGTGGCACAAAAGGATTGGCCACATGAATGTACACATGTTAAAAGAGCTATCATGATCTTACAAAAAAAAATATGGTGCATCTTTGTGAATCATATCAAATAGGCAAACATAGTAGACAACCTTTTAAGCATTCAAGTTATGTAAGTGATGATTTGCTAGACCTTATACACAAGGATGTGTGGGGATCTACTAAAGATGCATCCTTGGCTTGTATTATGATCATAATAGAATGAAATTTGTGTATTTCTTGAAACATAAGAGTGAAGTCTTTGATTGTTTCAAGAAGCTCAAATCATTTATCAAGAAGCAAACATGGTATGTTAAGAAGCTAAGATCTGATAAAGAGGAGAATATTTCTCTCAAGATTTTATTGATTTTTTTAACAATGAAGGTATTAAAAGAGAAGCAATATGTAGGTATACTCCACAACAAAATGTAGTTGTAGAGAGAAGAAATCTAGTCATAGCATAAGCATCTAGAAGCATGATCAATGATATGTGTTTGCCTGATTGTTTTTGGGTTGAACCTGTTAGCATGTGTGTAAACTATGAATCGAGCTCCTACTACTAGAGTTCTTCATTTGAAACCATATGAGGTATGGCATGGAAGGAAACCAAGTGTAAGTCACTTGAAAGTATTTGTTTGCATATGTTATTTGTATGTAGCTAATGAAGTGAGATCAAAACTTGATGTAAAATCAAAAAAGTGTGTATTTATTGGTTATGTAGATACTCAAAGAGGATATGGATGTATAACCTTCATTCCAATAAGTTTTTTGTTTCACGATATGTAAAGTTTGATGAATCACTTTCATGGTATGCAGATAAGAAAAGTTTGCAAGGCTGAAAGATATGAGTAGTTACCTCAGCCCACAAGAACTTTAAGTGATGGGAGGAGTCATTTTGATGAAAAAAGAGAGCTACCTTTCAATGGAAGATCAAGGAAAGAGTCACCTCCAAGTGTTTAAAGTAAAAGTAACCTCAAACTTATTGAAGCTAATGATGAAGGAGAAGACATCGGTACTATACATGACTTTGGAGAGTCATCAAATATTCCTGATAAAAAAGCAAAAGCACCTACATTGGTAGTAAGAAGAACTTCAAGAGTGAGTAAGTAACCTCAAAGGTGTACTTGTGAATCTTTTATGAATACTCATTATTCTTTTATAAAAAAATTTGATCAAGAAGATTAACCTACATGTTATTAAGAAGCAAAAGTAAATGACAAGAGGGAGAAAGTAATGAAAGAAGAAATGGATGCACTACATGATAGAAACCCTTGAATTTTAGTTCCAAAGAAACTAAAACAAAAGGTGATTGGTTGCAAATGGGCTTTTATTATTAAAAGAAATAGTGATGGTAATGTATCAAGATATAAAGATAGACTTGTAGCAAAAGGATATGCTCAAACTCAAGGATTGGACTACGAGGAAACATTTACTTGAGTAGTAGATTTGTGATATGTTGAAAAGGTTCGGTATGCAAGAATGTAAGTTTGTTTCTACTCCAACATAACGTAATGTAAAGTTGAGTGGAAAAGAATGCAATGAGTGCATGATATGAATGTTTAGCGATCCATGGTAGGATCTTTGAATTATGCAACAAAAATAGATTTGTTATATGCTATGCAGTGGGATTATTGTCACAATTTATGCATGAACTTATAGTACCTCATATGCATGCAAAAAAAAGAGTGGTTAGGTATTTGAAAGGTGCAATGAACAAAGGATTATTTTATAGTCATGATGTTGATCTAACTCTTAAATTCTTTAGTGATGCAGATGGATTGGATGTAAAGATGGCAGAAGATCCACAAGTGGATATGAGGTAATAGCAGGGAACAAGACATTAACATGGAGGTCAAAGAAACAACCTACAGATGCTTTATCTTCGACAGAGGCTGAATATAGAGGTTTAGCATTGGCAGCTATAGAGATCATGTGGTTTAAAAATTTGTTTCATGACTTGAACGTGCAAGTTGATGTACCATTGGTATATGGTGACAACTTGAGCAACATCTATATGACCTCGAATCCTATTTTTCATTCTAGGACAAAGCACATAGAGGTACACTATTATTATGTTCAAGAGAAGGCCATAAAAAATGAACTGTTGGTTTATATCCCTTAAAAAAATGGAGCTCATAAGAGAAAAATCATCCACATTGTAGATATACCTAAGCCCTCCTCCATGAGCTAAGTATGCCAAGTTTCCATTGAAGAAAATGCAATCAATATAGGTGTCTAGTTGATTAATAGAAAAATCACAGGTAGGATACATTATTCAACAACACCTTATGAGGTCTAATATTATTCTAGACTCAGCCTATCTTATTTGATTTTTTTTCTTTAATCCACATGTTATGTACATATTGTAGAGAGTACATGCACGGAAGAAAAATGAAAAGAAGAGTGTACTCAAAAAATGAAAGAGTGTGAGACTCAAAGTGAGTAGACCATGAAATGGGAAAAGTCACATGGATTAGAGTGAGCTTTCCAAGAGCATGGAGTAGGCTCCTCAATCTTCTAACCAAGTATGAATGGGGGAAGATTCACTCCCTATATAGAGTTGGAGGGGGCTTCTTCAAAGGACATCAAATGTGGAATAATTCCCCTTGAAGGAGAATGAATACGTTAGTAGAAGAAAATGGCAAGGTACCCAAATACAAAACAGATACAATATAAAATGAAAATGAAATGGAAATGGAGTGCCCTTTGGATACAAAATAGAGATGCACTCATGCAGGTACAAATGGAAATGATGTAGGAGAAATCATGTCATCAACACGCCCTCTACAGCTCCATTTTGGAGCAGTTGAATGCTATAGAGGTCACCAAGCGCTAGAGCAAAATTAGAGGTAGAGCCTTCGTGAACATGTCCGCTAGGTTCTCCTGAGAGGTACACTGCTCCAAAGTAATCTCTTGATATATGAGCTTCTCACAAATGAAATGCTATTCGATCTTGATGTGGTTCATCCAAGCATGGAACACTAGATTCTTGGTCATGGCCAAGGCTTACTGGCTATTCGTGCATATGCATGTCGGAGTGACTTAAAAAACACCAATGTCACATAATAAATGTTGAAGCGAGATGGCCTCATATGCTGCAAAGTTGGATGGTTGGTACTTGGCCTCGATGGATGATAGAGAAACTGTAGGTTGCTTCTTACTTGCCCAAGAGATAGGTCTTGAGCCAAGCAAGAATATGTATCTAGAAGTAGACCATTGAGAATCAACATCACGAGCACAATCTAAATTTGAATATTTGACAAGTTTGATGCCCCCTGTGTACCAAAGATCATGATGTGGATGAGGGCAAGATATCGAAATAGTATCTAAGTAACATCCCAATGTGTCTGACCAAGCTAATGTGCAAATTGACTAAAGATCCCAACTGCATTAGAAATATCTAGTCTAGTGTTGGCTAGGTAAAGTAATGAGCCAACAAGTTGTCGATAATTATGCACATCCACAAGTGATGATGAATCCTCTAATGTGAGCTTGATGTTTGGATCAAGTGCCATAGATATTGAGTGACAGTAGTCCATGTTGTATCTAGAAAGAAGATCAGAGGCATACTTCTTTTGTGATAGGAATATACCTTCTTTTGTTTGCCAAACTATTGCGCTTTTATCAAGCCACAGAGAACGCGTTTTACCGAAGTAAATTGCTTCGGTTGCTACGTTTGTGCGACCTTTACTCACACTAGGCTCGCAGACACGCGCAAATACGCCCTTTTTTTCAATCCCAAGTAGGAGCACTCAATTGAACGACCCCTTTCTTTTCACTCTCAATCCCTCCTACTCTTCACACACTCACAAGAAGCCTTCACAACTCTTAAACACTCTTTCTCAGATAATCTCTTTTTCTCTCCCTTACTCTTTGGCACATGCGCACATAGTCACATCATCTATACAACCTCACTCTTAAGCATCTTCACATTTATTCTCTCTAATATTTATGTTCATTCTCATCCCTCTTCCACTCTCATGACCTAGCCCTCACACTCACTTTCATACACACAAACGGTCTAACGCACATCAACAATTCACCCGTACACGCAATTACATGCCTAATTCTTCCGCACAGACATTCAACTACAAACGCACACAGGCAATTGAAATCCCACACTAAAGTACTTAAACAAGTACACATGCAATCATTCTCTTGCACTTACCCTCCTTTTCTCATTCACACACTCTCTCGTTCTTTCTCACACTCTTCCCTTTATTCACACTCATTCACTCACGTGTACTTATGTTCATGCACACTCACCTATGTACTCATGCACCATCATTCTCCCATCCACATGCATACCTTGTTACACGCATTCCTCACCCTCTTTCTTCCCTTCTCCTTCTCAATGACTTCATCAAAGCTAGCAAAATGTTTCACTACTCGTGACATGTTTACACATACAGTCGAAGAGCAAAGTACATTCCCATTGAAACCCCAAAAGATATAAGCGTTTCTATTTTTATAATGCATGAAAATTTCTTAATAGCTCAGAGATCACTCTCGAATTCCCTAGTTCTATGATGCTTATACATTAACAGCAGTGAGCATACAGTCTTCAACTCTCTCTCTCTCTCTCTCTTTCTCTGTGTGCATCCGAAATATCTTCCCCCTATCCACATCCATGAGTCTTATGCAAAATAGGCACGCAATGCTAAAAAATCATATGCAAGACATACACAAATCGCCCATTTTCCTCTCGATCACTTCATTTATGATGTTACACTCACAAGGGATTTTTGTTAATCATTCACATTCCTTTATCTAATGTAACCCTCCACACCCTTCATACCCACATCACCATATCAATATGGGTTCCCTGACTTATATCCTTGTTCCCCTAATAAAACAAACCCAAAAACTCATAGCTACCCCTCTCACGATATTCAGAATAGCGCCCAGTTTTTTTCTAAGTGTACTATTCATTGATAAGACAACACTTGAAGCTTCAGCTTTTCCAAATGACTCAGAGGTTATGGAGCCAAGCCAAGGGAACAGGAGATTATATGCAGACAGACATAATCTGAAAAATTGCATGAGAATATCACCCATTCTCAACACAAGCAACTTCCTCCATACCATTTAAAACACTCTGATTACCGACCCTGGGAAGTGTAAAACCACAGAAGGATGTTTCTTTTTCTCTCTAAACGTAGCTGCAGACAAAGCCCTTCATCTTGGTGGAACACACAAACCCACACTATCAGTGTAATGTCTCTTTACCTCTATTTAGAACCCACAAATACTGTTAAGGGGTGTTTAACGATGGCATATTAAACCAATCAAACCGAAACTGAAGCAGGCATCAAGCATCGCAGAGAGGAAAACTTCATGGTTAATTGTACGATCTTCTTGGCATTCAGACATTGAGGGTGACATGCCATACATTTCTAACAAAGAATAGTCCCTTATTGTGGAAGGCCCCTACAGGAATTGCTGGACAAAACGCAACTGAAGGTTATAGCCATGTACCTGACCTCCACAATCCCCGGCTGAACACACTTCCTCCCATTGCCTTTCCCCCGCCAGCTGATGTACATTGTGGCTCCTCTTGAAGCCCTCTAACTGCGTGAAGGAAAAAACCCTGTAGACCAGCAGCTGCTGCTGCATCCAGCTAAACAACCAAGAGATTCCTTCCTCCTCTGTGCACGAGATATCTCCCTTCCTCATTCGTCACCCGCATAGACACCCCAAAAAAACACCACAAAAAACAAAAACCAAAAACAATAGAGATCCAGCGTGATCCCCTCCCGAGAGAGAAGAGAGAGAGTGAGAGAAAAAGAGAAAGTGAGTGGGGAGGATTGAAATTTTTTATTTTCTTATTTTTTCCACTCTCCCACTCCCTTTCACCCCCTCTGACACCCCACTCGCCCCACTCACACGCACACATCCACTTTTATTTTTTCTTTTTATTTATTTTGTTTGTTTTTGTTTGTGTTTTGTTGTTTTTTTTTAATATTATTATTTTCCCTTTCTTTTCTTTTTGTGTTTCTATTTTGTTTTTCTTTTCTTGCTTTTTTTTTTTGCTTTTTTTTTCAAAACATATCAACCTTCAAACAACATGCACATATGAACGGAATTATGAAGTTTGCAGCCGTAGTACAAATACAAGAGTATCCAGTAAATAGTCTTGCTCATTGCAACTAGAGCAAAGCATTTGTGATTTTGCTTGCTACAACCAAAATTTCCGCAAAATGGTACAATCATAACAGAATCAAAGGTCACTATTTGAGAAAAGCACTCTTGTCAATAGTGTAATCCACATCTTGAAGTGGAGCAGCAACCTCTTGGCTTGTTAATTTACCTTTTTCCCTTCTTCGTAGCTCTACCCTTTCCTTTCCTCTCAAGGAGAGCCTTCCTATCTTTTTTCAAGCTTATGGCACTTACCACCTTTGATGGATCAATCCCAACATTCATGGTTGCACCATTCACTTCCTAGCGCGTAATCCGTTCGATATGAATCACTCATTTTTTCTATAAACCTACACCACCTTGCATCTTCACCTTTGAAAAACCTCTACAATCAAGCATTTCCTTTGCAAAATGGAAACAATATAGTGCACAAAAACCAACAATTTTTACCGCTAACACAGACTTCCATACCTAAGAAATAGGGAAGTAGACCAAGATCTTTCATAGAGTACTCAAGGTGAAGCTTTGTGATGATGAATTGGATGCATTATTCATCTGAACCTATTAAGATCAAGTCATCTAAATAGAGGATGGTTATCGCAACTATGGACTATTTTTGGTATATGTATAAGTTAGCATTAGTAATGATATGTTGAAATCCTTTATCTTCAAAGAACTTGTGGATCTTTTCATATCAAGCCCTAGGATCTTGATTAAGTCTGTAAAGTGCTTTGTGAAGCTTGTAAACTTGATCTTCCTTTCCTTTGAACTTGAAACCTTTAATTTTTTCAACATATACCTCTTTTGAAGATCTCCATTGAGGAAAGCACTTTTGATGTCAAGTTGGTAAATAGGCCATTTGAAGTGTGCACTTTGTGGAAGAATGATTCTTATAGTTGTGAACCTTCTAGTAGGGGCAAATGTTTCTTCATAATCAATTTCGTGCTTTTATTTATATCCCTTAGCTAGAAGTCTTGCTTTGTACTTGTCCAATTTACCATCTGATTTGTACTTGAATTTGTATAGCCACTTAAATCTTATGACTTGATGATTTGATGGCTCTGGAATAAGTGTCCAAGTGTTGTTCTTCTCAATTGCAGCCATATCCACTTGCATAGCTTCTTCCCACTCGGGTTTAAATTGGGCTTCTTTGTAGCTGGAAGGCTCTGGAATCTATTGAATCTGATGCATAAGTGCATAATTTACATAGTGACTTTGTTCACATTGTTTCTTTTCAATGAGCCTTTGGGATCTTCTAGGTTGGTGAGAAGTACTTGCCTCTGAGTTTTGATTAGAAAAGATGGTTTCCCCCTCTAAAGTGTAGATGGGTGGACTCAAACTTGAACTTGGATCTTTACTTGAATATCTTGAAGCTTCATTAAACATGACATGTTTTGAGATGGTGATGGAGTGGTTCTCAAGATCATACATTCTATAAGCGTTAGATTATTCACTATAGCCAATGAAGATATGTTTCTTGGACTTAGATTGTAGTTTGCTTTGATCTTCCTTTGGCACATGTACGAAATCTTCACTTCTAAATATTCTAAAGTTATTGATATTGGGCGTCCATAGTAGGCCTCAAATGGAGTCTTGTTATGTAAGGAACTTGTAAATACTCTGTTGATGATGTCCACTATAGTGTGTACTGCTTCGGCCCAAAACTTTGGTAATGATTTGTTGTGAAGTATAGTGCATGCATGCCATTTTGATTACACTTCGAATCTTTCTCTCAACTACATTCTAGGATGGAGTGTGAGGTTGAGTGACTTGCCTCTTAATGCCCTTTTGCTTTAATAAATTATCAAATTCGTGATTGATGAACTCACCATCTCCATCTTATCTAATAGTCTTGATTGAAATGACTGCTTCATTCTCAACGTGAGATATCCATTCTCAAACCTTGGAAAAGGTATCTACCTTGGACTTCAAAAAGTAGACCCAAATATATCGAGAGGTGGTCTTAGAATAGCCTCCAACCCTCAAGTGCACACACATAGTAAGTTTTTGTTTTATTCTCTAGTTACAAAGTCAAGGGGCACTTAGTGCTATAGTGTGCCAAGTGATAGTTGAAACCCTCTAAGGAAATACAAATGGACCCCTTACAAAGTGGTCAATTAAATGCTTGGAGTTCCAAAAAAGAAGGGTTCAAAATATGTACCACAATGAGGGTAGATGACCCTTAGATGGTTTAAATAATGATGCCAAAATTTCTCATGGAAAGTACAATTGTAGAGATAAGTATCCTTGGGAAAATAGTTCCAATAGAAGAAATACAATGATAATTACCTACTAGCTGAATATATGCTCAAAGCGCATTGGAAAAGATTTCTTCATCTTTGTCCTTCAGAACTATAGCATTGTTGGAGCAAGCCTTACATGTTGCTGGTGATGCTTGCATCCATTCTGTATCCGCAATCAAAATGCAGATGCACAAAGACAAGGTGAATACAACTGGAAATCAAGAATAGTGCAAGGATATTGGCACACCAAGAGATGTGCATAATCAAACTCTCATCCTGAGGGCAATACAAATTATAAAGCAACTGCTTGATTTATGTTTGGATGTTTACAATCGAAAGCTTTCCAAAATAGATTAAAGGATGCACTTCACTGTATCTAAGCACTCTATAAACATGAGATGATTAAAGGACAGACTTTAGTCTTTCAAAGACTCTTAGAATGTCCCACCACACATATAATTGATCAAAAGTGTGTATAAACACTTAGAGAGTATGAGATGTGTCATCAAAGGTTATGCATATTGTCATAAGGCCATGAAATTCATAAAAACACATGTGAAGAGCAAGTGAGGGATGGTGGGAAAATAGGGGTAAACGGGTGGAAAGATGGATGAAATAGAAGGGTGGGAGGGTGGGAAAATGTGAAAAATGAGGCCCAAGAGAGTGCAAATATTGATGGCAAAAGCTTATCTCATTGAGGAGAAAGCACGCCACTAAAACTCTAGCACCACCACCACCAAATGCATCACCAAAAAACCACCAAGCTGAAGTATTTTCATGGCGATGCACCATGTTGAACTCTTCTTCTCAAGAACTCCATGATGACACTCTTGGAGTAGAAAAAAACTGAGCTCTAGGCACTCCACATAGTGGTCCGCACAGAGGCTATAGGGAGCACGAAGATAGATTTTGTAGGTGTTACAAATGCAGTCGAACTTACATTCTATGGCTGCCTAGGCCACTATATGTTTAATTAAGGAGCATATAAAAAAGTATCCAATCGACATTTGGCCTTTCACATGGACACTAATGGTAACAATCTCCCACTAAAGGCCAATTTGGCCAAAGTACTATGGGAGAAAAATAAATAATGATAAAGAATACCTGAGTGTAAGTATACAAAATATACCTCCCACCTGATGGGCATATTATACAATATACAAGTAATTGTGTAAGATCATGAATCAAGTAACCTCCATCAAGTGATGACAACAGTGTTGAAAGCTATCCTATGGTAGAGTTTTAGTCAAAGCATCTACAACATAATCTCGAGTATGAACCTTCTCAAGAATAATGTGCTCAGTGGCTAAGCAGTCTCTAATGAAGTGATACCTTACCTCAATGCACTTGGTCTTTGCATGATAGACCAGATTCTTAACCAATGCAATGCCACTCTGACAATCCTTGAGTAAATGAGGTATGTGCTGAGGTAGACGCATATTGCAAGCAAGATGGGAAGGCCACAATGCTTTCGTACATGCCGCACTTGCTACATCATAGTCTGATTTTGTAGTGGAAACACCTAGACGTTCTTGAAGATGAGAACTCCAAGAGATAGAACCTCCATCAAAAATGAAAAATGTACCCTAATGTAGACTTACGATTGTCTTCACAACTAGCATAATCTAAACCTATGTCACCAATGATCGATGCTTTCCCTCTACCCAAGCATAGAAGCTTGCCGTTAGTGCCATTCAGATATCTCAAAATCATCTTGACCACTTCCCAATGCTTCTTGCCAGGATTCGACATATATAAGCTCACAACTCCCACTACAAATGCAATGTCTGGTCTCATATCTACCATACCATACATGAGACTACCAATAGCAGACTGATAAGGAACTTTGGTCATGAATTCCTTTTCCTCATCTAATTTGGGACAATCATCCTTGCTCAATTTCACATACATGGGTAAAGGTGTACTTAATTCCTTTCCACCCTGCATATGGAACTTGTGAAGTACTTTGGATATGTACTCACTTTGAGACAAGTATATGCATCTTTTACTCCTATCATGATGATGGCAAGGTGCATAACAACAAGATTGCTTTCATTTCATTATCCGTGTCCATTTTCTAAGCTTGTAACTAGGAGAATATAGAATCAAACATATTTAGATGAGAAACAATACTATTTGTGTCCATGCGACAGTCTTTCTCATCAGATACACTTTATTTGATGCGGTTTCTTTTTTGTATGTATTGTGTAGCTTCTTCCAAAGCTCCTTTGCACTTTCATAATCCAATACTATAGAGTAAACATTATCTACCAGGTGCAATTGAATGGTAGACCTAGCCACTTCATCCAAGTCATCTGAATCATCTTCATCCATGTCAGCAAGCTTCTTTAAGATTCCATTTGCTGGATTCCGTTGCCTCCTCTAAATCAGCACATCTTTAACCTGATTGTTCCATAGAGCAAAGTTTGTGCCATCAAATTTTTGGATCTCAAAATGGTCTTTGTGTTGCAGATTATAGCTCCTTCTGGAAACACTGGCACGAGACCCTGATCTAGCAGATGTGCATGAGATATTTGATGCCATGATGATCGAGAACTAACCAGAATGATAATGGAGTTAGAAGAGTCCAAACGCTAGTAAGGCTCAAAAAAGGATTACCAAGTGTCAAATTTTGGGAAAAGTTAACAGTCTCTCCCCAAAGAAATGGATTAATGAACAATAAGACCAACCAAAAGGATTTTGTGAGAATATATGTGCTCACACCAATAAGTCTATCAAGGAGAAAATCGATCACTATATAGTTGACAAAACAAAAAATCTAGAATAATTTTGCTAGAGTCTCCTCTACAAAATGAGCATATGACCAATGACCAATATGAGTTCTCATAAAACTCGAATTATAGACATGAATGCATAAGCAATCACTGACTCCATTGCATATAATCAATTAATTGAAAGAAGCCAACTTGGCTTATCAAACACCTATGAACAATTAGCATACATCTCCTATGACAAGGCTGGGTAAGTCTTCCACCTGCATCATCGAAGAGACCCCGACATCTGGGTCTCTTTGAGTTAAGAAATCCTCACCATGACCCTCTTTATCAACATCAAAGGCTTTATGCAAAAACATAACTCCTATATCAATGACCACATGGACATACATAAGTGATATCCATAGAAGCATGCATAGTGTGTATGTGCTCAATATATGCAGTAAGATGGCACTGAAAGGCTGAATTCATAGCGTGAATACTAGTCAACAACACCTACAAGTGTCTACCAATTCTATTCTTTCGGGTCAAAAACCGGCATAAACTTGCAGTGGCTGCTCCCACCACAACTAAAAGCTTTCAATGCACCATAATGGACTCTCCTTCTTGAGAGCTCCACGATGATATTCTCAAGTGAGAAAACTGATCTCCAAACATCATGCACATTACTCTACACCAGAGCTATGGAATACATAAAAACCACACAATATACATACCATAAACACATATTTCTTAGGTCACACAAATGCGGTCGAACTATGGCTAACCAAGCCACTATATTTTTTATTAAGGAACATATACAAAAGTGTTTGATGGCCATTTGACCTTTCACATGGACACTAATGATAAAAATCTCCCACTAAAGGCCAATATGGCCAAAGTGACTATATGGGAAAAATAAAGAATGATAAAGAATACCTAAGTGTAAGTATGCAAACTATACCTCCCACTTGATGGGCATGTTACACAGTATACAAGTAACTATGTAAGGTCATGAATCAAGTAACCCCCATCAAGTGACAATAGTGTTGAAATCTATCTTGTGATAGAGCTTTAGTCAAAGCATCTACAACATTATCTCAAGTATGAAACTTCTCAAGAATAATGCACTCAGTGGCTAAGTAGTCTCTAATCAAGTGATATGTCACCTCAATGTGCTTGGTCTTTGCATGATAGACTAGATTCTTAGTTAATGCAATGGCACTCTGACAATCACTAAGTAAATGAGTTACATGTTGAGATAGACCCATATCAGAAGCAAGACATAAAAGCCACAATGCTTTCTTACATGCCTCACTTACTACACCATACTATGCTTCTATAGTGGAAATAGCTATACATTCTTGAAGATGAGATCTCCAAGAGATAGAGCCTCCAATAAAATGAAAAATGTACCTTGATGTAGACTTACGACTGTCTACATAACCAGCATAATCAGAATCTATGTATCCAATAACGGATGCTTTCCCTCTACCCAAGCATAGATACTTGTCCTTAGTGCCACTTAAATATTTCAATCTTGACTGCTTCCCTATGCTTCTTGACAAGATTTGACATATATCTGCTCACAATGCCCACTGCAAATCCAATGTCTGATCTCATAGCTACCATAGCATTCATGAGACTACCAACAATAGACTGGTAAGGAACTTTGGTCATGAATTCCTTTTCCTCATCTGATTTGGGCCAATCATCCTTGCTCAATTTCACGTATGTGGGTGTACTCAATGCCTTTCCACTCTTCATATGGGACCTATGAAGTACTTTGGATATGTACTCACTTTGAGACAAGTATATGCATCTTTTATTCTTGTCATGAGTAATGTGCATGTCACGAATATGTTTGGAATCCCCCAAATCCATCATATCAAATGTCTAACTCAACTTCTTTTTGAGAATTGACAAGTCATAAGAGGACTTCCTAGCAATCAACATATCATCAACATAAAGTATCAAGCATATCAAGTTGCCATCTAAGCATCTCTTTGTGTAGAGACAATGATCCTCATTGCTTTGACAATAGCCTTGAGATTTCATAAAAGCATCAAACTTTTGGTACCATTGTTTAGGGGACTCTTTAAGTCCATATAAGCTCTTCGTCAATTTAGAAACTAGACTTTCTTTACCAGGAACTACATAAGCCTCTGGTTGTTCCATTTAGACCTCATTTGTAAGATCTCCATGCAAGAAAGCAATTCTTCACATCCCTTTGGACTAGCTCTAAGTCCTCCATTGCAACAAATCAAAGCAACATTCGAAATCAACACCATTGGAGAGAAGATTTCCTCAAAATCAACACCATGTTGTTGCTTAAAACCCTTTGCAACAAGTCATGCTTTATACTTCAAAGATGCACTATCTGATGCAAATTTCAGTTTGTATACCCATTTACATGGTAATTCTTTCTTGCCCTTTGGCAAAGGTACTAAATCCCAAGTCCTATTCTTGTGAATAGAATCCAACTCACTCTTCATGGAATGCTCCCACTTGACATGATCCTCTATCTATATATCCTCTCTGTAGCAAGAAGTATCAACAACATATGTTCGCATAACAAAATCCAAACCTGGAACTTATTTATCAGGTGGATGTGAGACACATGCATAGCGTCTCAATGGTTGTTGAACTGGAACATGTGTAGATTGATCTGATCAACACTCTCTTGAACATCCCTATGTGCAATGTTTTTATGCATGATAACTAGAGGATTAGTATCCTCAAACACCACTCTTCTCACATCAACCTCTTTAATGGGTTGTTTGTGCATCTTAGACTCATTGAAAATGACATCACTACTTCTTATCACTGTCCGTGTTTAAGGATCCCATAAGTGATATCCAAATTGGCCTTCTCAAACATATCCAAGAAAAATGCATTTCTTTGACTTATGGTCCAACTTTTGTCTAAGGTTCTTGGGTATATGAACATATGCTTCACACCCAAAACTCAAAGATGATCATAATATGGTGGCTTCCGTGTTCATAACTCTTGTGCCACTTTAAAACCTTTGGTAGTACTAGGTGAAAGGTTAATCACATGCACTGGAGTTAATACATCTTCTGCCCAAAAGGCTTATGAATGGTTTGCATGATGAAGCATAGAAACTACTATATGCTGAATAGTTCTATTCATCCTTTTAGCTACACCATTTTGTATTGGGGTATAAGGAGCTCTAAACTCTCTACTTATTCCTCTAGAATAATAGAAAAGGCTAAGTTCATGTGAGGTATACTCACCCCCATTATCTAAATGTAAAGCCTTAGGCTTAGTTCCTTTTTCAGTCTCAATTGAAGCAAGTCATTTTTTGAAAGGTAGTACCTCATCCTTTGCTTCAAGAGGATATACCCAAACTTTTGTAGTAGCATCATCTATGAAAGTGACAAAGTAAAGAGAACCAACTAATGACCTTGTGGGCATAGGACCACACACATCTATATGAACGAGATCTAAAGGCTGAATTGAAGAGTCAATGTGCATCTTGTGCACATTCCTAGTTTGCTCTCCATGTTGACAATGCTCACAAAATGAAAAATTGGAAAAAGATAACACACGTAAGTATTTAGAACGAGAAAAATTTTCCATTCCACTACGTGATATATGGCCCAAACGACCATGCCAAATACAAGCCATAGGCTGTTCAATAATAGTTAACAAGTGTTCTTTCTATGATACAAATAAAGGATAAAGTGAGCCTTCTTTTCTTTCTTTTGCAATAACCATATTGCTCTTTGATATGAAAATGGACTGAGCATAGAAGACCACCTTGTAACCAAGGTCATCAAGTTGACCAATTGACATCAAACTATGTGATAATTGAGGTACATGTCATACATTATGCATAGTAAATTTTGAACCATCAATGAACTACATAGCCACATCTCCAATCCTGACAACATCACACTGATAAGAATCACAAATTCTCACAGTACCAAGAGACTTTGCTGCATAAGTAGAGAACCATGCACTATGTGGTGTCACATGGAAAGAAGGACCAGAATCTAGCAACCATGTGTGGAAAAGAGAATCAACCATAATAGCCTCAATATGCACAATACTGTCAAGTGTCAACACATCACTATCATAAAAAAATAGCATTGATTTCTTCAATCTTCATAGTGGAAGTAGATGGTGCAGGTAGCTATTTAACATGCCCATCAACATTTTGTCCTTTACCTTTAGCATTCTTTAATGCATAGCAATCTTTCTTCATGTGTTCTTTCTTATGACAATAATGGCATTCGATATCCCTCTTCCATGATTTACATCTACTCTTATTTTGTTGACCATTCTTTTCCTTTTTCTTGCTCCTCCCACATTGTTGATTCTTTCCTTGGTAAATATCATGAAATTTATATGTATCTCCACTCTATGTGCCAACCATAGATTTCCTATGAATCTTCTCGCTCAAGAGTGCTCCACATATGTCATCATATACTAGTTAACCACTAGGTGCACTATTGCTAATAGCAGTGAAAAATGTATCCCATGATGATGGCAAGGTGCATAACAACAAGACTGCTTTCATTTCATTGTCCATGTCCATTTTTTGAGCTTGTAACCAGGAGAATATAGCATCAAACACATTTAGATGAGCAGCAACATGATTTGTGTCCTTCATGCGAAGGTCATATAACTTTCTCATCAGATACACTTTATTTGATGCGGTTTCTTTTTCATATGTATTGCGTAACTTCTTCCAAATCTCCTCTACAGTTTCATAGTCCAATATTATAGAGTAAACATTATCTGCCAGGTGCAATTGAATGGTAGACCTGGCCACTTCATCCAACTCATTCGAATCATCTTCGTCCATGTCAGCAGGCTTCTTTAAGTTTCCATTGCCTCCTCTAAATCAGCACATCTTTAATCTAATTCTTCCATAGAGCAAAGTTTGTGCCATCAAATTTTTGGATCTCAAAAATTTCCTTGCCTTGCAAGTTATAGCTCCTCCTCGGAACACTAAGACTAGACCCTGATCCACCTCATGTGCTTGAGATCTCTGATGCAATGATGATAGAGAATTGAATAGAATGATAATGGAGCTAGAAAATTCCAAACATCACGAAAACTCAAAAAAGGATGACCCAGTGTTAGATTCTAGAAAAAGAAAACCTCAGAGTCTTCCTAGAGAAATGAATTAATGAATTGTAATGACCAACCACAAGGAGTATGTGAGAATAAATGTGCTAACACCAATAAGTGTATCCTGGAGTAAATCCACCACTGTATAGTTGAAAAAACCAAAAATTATGGAAAAAAATTGCTAGAGTATCCTCTACAAAAATGAGCATATGATCAGTTTCAAAATCTCATAAAACTACAACTACTAACATGTTAACCTGCATAATGAATCATTGACTCCACTACATATAATTAGTTACTCGAATGAAGCCAACTAGGCTTATCAAGTACCTATGAACAACTATCATACATCTCCTATGGCGGGGCTGGGTAAGTCTTCCACTTGCATCACCGAAGAGACCCCGACATCTGGGTGTCTTCCAATTAAGAAAACCTCACCATGACCCTCTTTATCAAACGTAAAAGGCTCTATGCACAAAATGCAACCGCTATATCAATACCCACATGGACGTACATAAGCGGTATCCATAGAAGCATACATAGTGTGTATGTGCTCAATAAAAATAGTAAAATGGCACTGAATTCAAAACCCAAACACTAGCCAACAACACTTGCAAGTGTTTGTCACCCCCATTCTTTAGGCTCACAAACTTGCATAAATTTGCAGTGGCTTCTCCCACCAGTAAAAATGTTTCAAGAAACTTGTAGATTTACTATCATGGCTGAAAACACAGCACCAAAGATGAATATTTGTTGTTAGAGAAGTACAAAAGAGAACTCTTTGTGATGTTCTTGAACCTGTGTAATGAAAACTATGCGTGAAAGTACCCCAAAATGACTCCAAAAATCACCCCAAAAATGCTTCAAACCGGGCTTTGAAAGCAAAGAATGAAGCTTTGAGGGACCAAAACATGTTCAAGGTAATGTTAGCCATACTCTTTCCCCTTCTTCAGACACCACAAGAGTGTAGCTTAGTGGCAAGAGAGCTTGTCGATTAAGCACGCTCTGAGGGGAACAAACTAGGATGGGTGAGCTCTCGGGAAGTGTTGGGAACCTTCGTCTTCCTTGATCATTGCGGTCCTTGCTCATGCGCAACCAATGGCGCCAATGGTGACTTCAATGACTCAAATGACAAGGTATATGCCTTGGTTGCCACCTTAGTCATAAGCCTTGGAGCCTTGGGTGAATGGGCAGGTGCTGGCTTCACTTGCACAAAAGGAACAAATCTTTTGCATCCGAATGCTCTGATATCAATGAAGTATTTTGACAACAATGCACCACAGTGGACTCTCCTTCTTGAGAGCTCCATGATGATATCCTCATCATAGAAAACTGAGCTCCAAACACCATGTAGAGTACTCTGCACTGAGGCTGCAGAATACACAAACACCACTAAATACACAAACCACAAATAGGTCACACAAATGCGGTCAAACTTACAGTATATGGGCTGACCAAACCACTATATGTTTTATTAAGGAACATATACAAAAGTGTCCGATGGCCATTTGGTCTTTCACATGGACACGAACATTAATAATTGATGTATGTGGTCCTACTAGGAGATGGATGGTATGCTCTAGCAACTCAGGGAGGTCATCTCGACATTTCAGGAACAAGATGATGTGCAGACATAGTCAACTTCATCAATTCATATCTCAAGATTGGTTGAACCAAAAATAATGTAACTTGATAGATAGATTGTAGACAATTTACTCTAACTATACCAAGTTAAAATGCATCAAATGGTTGAATATACATATAGAAATCACTTTTGCAAAATCACTAAAATGATGAAGATGCAATAGACAGCAGTATATAGAAATGAACTTGATGAAATGTATCAAATTATGTATGCTAATGAACATATGATACAAGGGAAGTGTATTGGACTACTCATACATATGTTGAGCTCAAGGTATGCTCAATGGTGAAGCTCAAAGTCTCTCAGAAAATGGCACACTTGCCCCATGTCCTTACTCATAATCTTTTCTCTGACATAATGGTAGTGAAATTCAATGTGTTTGGTCTTGCCATTATGGATATGGTTAGCAACAAGATGTAATGAACTAATGTTGTCTCAAATATGTGTGGAGTATAAGTATTTAACCCTAAATCTGAATATAGGGTCCTTATCCACATAGCTTCTTGAGTAGCATTTGCAACTCCTCTGTATTCAGCTTCACTTGATGAGAGAGCAACTGTAGGATGCTTCTTTGCTGACCATGAGATCAATTTGGTACCTGCAAATGTGAGATAGTCTGATATGCTTCTCCTATCATCATTGGAACTGCCCAATCTGCATCAAAAAATAATTTGACATCTATATCAAAGCTATGAGGGTAGTATAACCCCTCATTAATTGTGCCCTTCAAATACTTCAAGATTCTTTTAGCTACATCCATGTGAGGCTTCCTTTGTGTGCATGAATTGACTTAGTGCACTAACTCCATAGCATATATCTACTCCAGTTAGAGTAGCATAGTTCAAGCTTCCAACTAAGCTTTGGTAACTAGTCACATCTTCAATTAGCTCACCTTCATGAGCACTTAGCTTGTGATTTACCTCCATGGGTGTACCTACAGCCTTTGTATTTTCCATCTGAATTTCGAAATCATATCTCCAATGTACTTTCTCTAAGTCATGAACATACCTCTTTCTATGTATACCACTTCCAAACCTAGGAAGTAAGTTAGTAAGCCAAGATCATTGATCTTGAACTCTTCTTTCATCTATGCTTTGATCCTCTTGATTCCATCTGCATCACTGCCTATAATGACTATATCATCCACATATACACAACGGTATATGACTTCTGAGTGATTCCTTGTTATGAAAAGGGAAGGATCTACCTTGCTCACCATAAATCCTTTATCCTCCAAATAAGTGACCAATCTATGATTCCAAGCTCTAAGAGCTTGATTCAAGCCATACAAGGCTTTCTTCAACCTACATACATATTTTGGATGTGATTGATCTTCAAAGCTAGGAGTTTGAGCCATGTATACCTCCTTTGAAATCCAACCATTCAGAAAACAATTTTTAATATCCATTTGATAGATATTCCAATTCTTAGAAGATGCTACTCACGAGTACTCTAACTGTAGGCATCTTTGCCACAAGTGAGAATGTCTCTTCATAATCTATACACTGGGTTTGAGCAAACCCTTTAGCCACAAGCCTTGCTCTGTACTTGTTATTTAAATTCTTCTTTACCTTGTAAATCCAACTTGAGCCAATGAGTTTCATAGATGGTTTCTTGGGAAGCAATTCCCAAGTCTGATTTTCTTGTAGGGCTTCAATTTCTTCTTCCATGGCATCTCTCCATTCTAGTTTCTTATTGGCCTCATATGTTGATGGTTCTTCTGAGTTTGTATCTTGAGAAATCTAAATAGAATGCCTAGTGACCAAAGATGTGTCATAACCATACCTTTCTGGCTTCCTTTTTCTCTCTAGTAGATCTCCTTATAGTTTGTTGAGATCATTCTACCACATCTATCATCTCCTGCACTTTGGCTTTGCCTTTGGATTTCCAAGAGTTGATTTCTCTTCTTGGAGTTTTCTGATCATCATTAGAGATCAACCTAACCAATTGGGCATTGTCATAATCTACGAGTTCAAAGATCCCGAGACACGAGGCAAAGTTGTCTACCTGGATAACACGTCAGAGAAAATGTTTTTGGTAACAGAACATGATAGGCATGCATACACTTGGAAGAGTGAATTGATCTTTCCTCCACCATGATCTAATATTTCCACTCCAAGGCATAGGATCATCCAAGGCTCATGAAAACCAGAGGGAAAGGACTAGAGAGAGACCGGAGGTAAGCTTTGCACACAATGTGGGTAGAGATAGATCAAGATTTGAAGGTGAAAGAAATGAAAGAGAGAGACATCAAGCACATAGGCATCAAAGAGATGAACATGATTTTCCATTGCCTAGACCTCGAGAGTAACCAAGAACCCTTAGACCCTCTCAAGTGGTCAAGACAATGAAAAATTACTTTGATGGTTCAGGAGACCCTTATGATCATGTGGCCGAGTTCAAACAAGTGTTAAGAGCTGAACAGATTGAGGACTTGTTCACTCAGTTCGAGGCATTTGGTTTGACTCTCAAGGGCACTGCCTTAGCTTGGTTTCAGCCCCTGAACAGTCACAACTACCAGAATATAGGTCAACTATTAGAGGAATTCATTGTAGAATTCTCCAAGAGTGGCATCAGGCATAATAGATCATCCCTGATCCACAACTTCAAGCAAACACCCCAAGAAACAGTGCGACTTGCAGGAAGACGGTTTAGACAATACTTAGAAAGATGCCCTGTTCCAGAGTTACCCACACCAGTGAAACAAGTGGCCTTGTTCTTAGATGGCTTACTGAGCACCAAGTTAAGATCATATCTGTACTTGAAAGAGCCCAGATCCATAGAAGAGTGTGTGCGAATGTGCATAGATATAGAAGACAGATTCTGACAGTTCTACTAGTCATACTTCGAGAATCTCCATGGAAATAGATGAGATAGTTGAGCAAGTTGCCAAGAAGCTAGGAGTCCAAAATAGACCAACACAGAGAGTCACCTCATTGAACCGGTGTTATACTTGCGGAGGGGACCACATGGCTAACGTATGCCCAATGCAAAACCCAAACATAAGAGAAAAGAATGCTCCATATTGGACTATTGAGAGGAAGTACACAAACCACACGGCCCAGGATTGTCCTTACAATAGGCAGGCTATTAGACAAACTTATCAGCAACCTTACCAATAGGGTAGGTATCAGAACCAATACCAACAGCCATATTATAAACCACAACACCAATATCAAGCACCATATAGGCCACAACCAGTCCTAGGAAACCAACCACCAACTCCTGCTAATGTAATTCCAGTTAAGTATGCAGTAGCAGAGGAGAACCTCAATAGAGCATTGGTGCCAGTAACTCCACTCGTCTCAGAGAATGACCATCATGCTCAGAGTTTTGACTACTCCTATGAAGATAGTCCACATGCTTATTACACGGAGTCACCTGAGCATAGTGAGACTTATCCACATCAATATGAGACACCACCTATGGAACAAAATTGGGAGCCCGAATACTCCAATGTCATGTACACAAATCCTAACCCTAGGCCCCAATTGAGACAAATGAGACCACAAGCCCCTAGAGGACCATGTTTTAGATGTCAGGGCGACCATTTCATTCGTGAATGTCCCCACTCACCAGCTCTAGGACAAGGACAAAACATCACAATACAAGGTTTTTGTCTTGAGTGCGGCAAAGAACATATCCCGAGAGGTTGTCCAAGGAACTCCTCTAGTGCACCCAAGGTTACACCCATTAATGTGGTGGGCTTAGTGGTAGATTCAAGTGCCAGTAGCAGTAATGTGGCTCCTGTACAGGCAGTCACTAGAGCTCAAGCTTCAAAACAAGATAAGCCAGCTGAACAATCAGATTCAAGTGAATCAGGAGAGCCTAGTAAGCGAAAAACAAGAACATGGAAAGATACCAGAGAGAAGGCCAATCGCAAGTGGAATACAAAGCTATCAAAACTCAAAGAAAGCCTGAGAGATGAAAAAAGCAAAATAGAAGATATCGCCTCTCAAAATCCCTCGCATGTCGAAACTCCATCCACACCATCTCATCCCACCCCACCACCTATTGTAAATAGATCACAACCAAGGTTTGTTCTTGCAGATCCAACACTAGAAGGCTTGGACATGATGTTCAAGGCCTACCAAGCTCGACTCCAAGAAGGGCCCATAGTTGCAAACCTAGATAGGAGTTACCCTAGAGCAGACTTAGAGATTGAACGGACAAAAATATGCATGAAAATGGTAGAGCTAGCTCAGGTTATGCTTGAGACCAATCAATCATTCAATCAGACAAGCTCTGACAAATCGGATTTGCATTTTCAGGGCTTACTTCCAGATTAGAGCAGTTGGTAAACAAACCGCAGGTTTCTTTACCTCCGCAGGCTCAACCAATTGTTGAGAGAGAAAGCTCTCCACCAATGAAAGCTTATGTTCCTAATTCCACGAATGTTGGAGCACCTCTTTCAATTCAGGAGTACTCTCAAGAGTTCTTGCGGGAAATACAAGAAGAGAAATGGGCCAAGGAGAAGGGTAATCCCCCTCCTATTCATGAGATTGATGACCTTCATGATCAATTTCCCCAAGACATTCCATCTATTTATGGAGATCAAGCAGAACAACAAGAAGACGAAAGATTAGATTTTGAATCTAATACTTTAGACAAACTGCCACAATTCATAGGCCCATGGGAATCTGAATCTCTTCAGATCAGAGCTCCTACAATATTGGTAAGAAATGAAGACTCAATGGTTCCAAGAAACATTGACCTCGTGAAGAACACTAAGGTTCAGTGTCATCTCACTCTAGAAGAGCTACTCAAAGCAAAACTTGAGCTATGGAATCATGTGAAGGATCAGGTTCCAGAACTTGATTCCAATATGCCAAAAGCAAGCTCTAAGCAGAAAGTCCCAGAGATACCTCTAGACAAAATAGAGGACATGTGTGAGGGTGAAGAAGGTAATACTTATCTTCCAATCACCTACCAAGGTTACACAACTAAAGCAATCATAGATTCAGGTGTTGGTGTTGCTATTGCGACCACCTCCTTGTGGAAATGATGGGGCAAACCCACATTATGACCAAGTAGAATGAAACTTCAAATGGCAGATGGTCATTTTGAAAGACCTCTAGGATTGATCGAAGGGATAACTATAACCACTTGTGGTGTAGAGTTTGAACATACATTTGCTATATGTGACTTTGAGAAAAATAATGTCTGTGAGATGATCCTAGGAAGAACCTTCCTACGACAATTGCAAATAGTACATGATTGGGGAACCAACTCCTTGTACTTACAGCACTTAGGGGTCACCACCAAGGTCAATTTGAAGGATTACACCTTCATAGATGTACCACCCCTACAATGGAATCCTATCCACAAAGCAAAAGAAGATTCTATCTTTGTGCATTCTGGAAGTTCACTTGATCCATCATGGCTGCATGAAGATACTCACTTGTGGATGTGCAAGGTCGCAGAGGAAGAAGAAAAGTGCCTAAAAGCGAGAGAAGAAGGAACTCCCCCAGGAGATAGACCAGTTAAAGACCCAACCTATAAACCGATGATTTTTTTAGATGAGGAATTTGAGCCTCATGGTTGGGCATAAATCTTAGCTACCACGTACATTGCAGTCAATGAAGAACAATGATTACCTCATTGTGATGAGGAGGGTTATGATATTTCAATGTTCATGTGTCAGCCCTTGTTGGAAGAATGTGACCCTAGTGATGTCATAGGAGAAGGAGAAAACGATGATGATCTAGAGTCCATTGTGATGGATAGTTGCTTTGTCTCAAAGGAGCACTATCTAGAAGATGTAGGAGTATTGACTCAAAAAGAAGAAGAACCTCTCACAAGCATTAAAACAGTAAATTCAAAGGATGGAAGTGAAGGAGGTAAAAAGAAAAAGAAAAGAAAAACAGTGAAACAAGAAGAGGAGGAATCATTGTTTGAGGTACCAGAAAATTTCAAGAAATATGAAGTTGAAGATCAAAAAATTTTGGTACGAATGCCTAAGAGAGAGGCCATCATAGGAGAATCATATGATAATAAAGAAAAGACAGAAAAAATTGTAGTAACCATTGAAGAAAACGCGATGTAAGTACATAGGAGATCACCTAAGTGCAAAAGAAGAAGCAGAGCTTGTAGCTCTATTAAGGGAATATAGGGACATGTTTGCATGGCACTATAGAGACTTGAAGGGGGTAGATCCAAGAATATGCTCTGATATGATCCCCATGACTGTTGATGCCAAGCCTACCAAACAGAAGCCCTACACATATAATGACACTTATGCAGCTAAAATAAAAGAAGAAATTGATAGGTTGATTGAAGCTGGATTTATCTATGAGATTGAGCATATTGAATGGGTGTCACCCATTGTAGTGGTTCCCAAGAAGAATGGAAAGTTGCGAGTGTGTATTAACCTTAAATTTAATGCCGATACAATTAGAGATAGCTATCCGCTTCCAATCACTGAACATTTATTGGAGCGCATTGCAGGCAAGGAAGTTTATAGCTTCCTTGATGGGTTTTCAGGTTACAACCAAGTAGCCATTGCCTCTGAAGATCAACACAAGACGGACTTTGCCACAGGGTGGGGAATATTTGCATTTTGTGTGATGCCATTTGGGCTCACCAATGCACCTGCAACATTCCAAAGGCTCATGTGTCATGTCTTCAAAGAGTTCCTACGGAAGAGCTTAGAAGTATATGTGGATGATTTATGTGCTCATTCCCAATAGAGAAAATACCACATCCCTGAGCTCAGACAAATCTTCAACAAGTGTAGAGAATATCGAGTGTGTCTGAACCTAGAAAAGTGTGTATTCATGGTACGACAAGGTAAAATCTTAGGTCACATTGTTTTTGAGAATGGGATATAAACAGATGAGGACAAAGTAAGAGCCATCGTAGAGCTTCCAAGACCAAGGAATGTTAAAGAGGTACAAGCCTTTATGGGCCATTGTGGATATTATCGAAGGTTTATCCACATGTATGCGATCATAGCTAAACCTCTTTATGCCTTGTTGACAAATTTTGAGTGGAATGAAGAATGTGAAAATTCCTTCAATGAACTGAAGAGACGTTTGTGCACAGCACCAATACTGACCACTTCTGATTGGAATAAACCATTCCATGTACATGTAGATGCATCCAATCATGCAATAGGATGTCTGCTAGCACAACCCACATGTGAAGAAAATTTAGATTTACCCATAGCATATGCTAGCAGACAGCTAACGACAGCTGAACGAAACTATACCACCACTGAGCGAGAGGGCTTAGGCATGGTATATGCTGTGAAGAAGTTTAGACACTATTTATTGGCCAACAAGTTCAAGTTTTTCACTGATCATCAAGCTTTGTTATATTTGGTCAATAAACCTTGCAATACAGGACGCTTAGTAAGATGGTTCCTCTTACTAATGGAATATGACTTTGAAGTTGTTGTTAGGAAAGGTAGAACCCACCTTAGGCCAGATCACCTTTCTCGCATCACTTCAAGAGAGCCACCGCAAGGAGTGTCTGATGAACTACCTGATGCTTATCTGTTCAATTTGGAAGTTGTGCCTAATTGGGCAAATAAGTTGGTACCTGTCCTAACCTTCGGACCCGCAAATAAGAATGTGAAAGCAAATAAAGAAGAAATTTTAAGATCTCAAAACTATCAAATATTGGCAGGTTGCATGTACAAACAAGATACAGAAGGTGTATTAGCTTGTTGTGTTGAGGACGATGAACATAGTAGTTGGTTGCAACAAGCTCATGAAGGATTGCTAGGAAATCACTACTCTAAACAACGAACATTGCAAAATCTAAAATGTTTAGGAGTGTATTGGCCTAGCATGGACAAAGAAATACATGAGTGGATTAAGAATTGTCCAATGTGCAAAGAGAGACCCCTAGTGGAGCATGCCACCCTTTATCAAGTGTCATTAATTCTGGATTGGAGTGCTCCATTGGTGGAATTTATGAGATCGGGAACATTACCCAAAGAGGCTAGTCTAGCAAGACGACGAAGCATGGAGCAAGAGGCTCAGGACTATGCCTTAGTTGGAGACAACTTATATCGAAGAGGCAAGGATGGTTATCTCAGGTTGTGTGTTCACGAATCAGACTATTTGAAAGTCTTAGAAACTGCACATAGTGGTATTCCAAGTGGACACTTTGGTCCTGACCGAGTAATTAAGACCATTCTTTTCTCAGGACTTTGGTGGCCCACTCTTCATATGGATGCACATACCTATGTGAAGAAATCTGACACATGCCAATGTGCACAATGTCCGGTTAGAAAAGACGAGATGCTTTTGAGGCCAATTATGGGAGGACGTGCATTTTTGAAGTGGGGTATAGACTTTGTAGGTCCTATTAACCCCCCAGCTAGAAACTCCCATGCAGAATACATTATTGTAGCCACAGATTACCTAACAAAGTGGGTAGAAGTCAAAGCCACTACAAAGAATGATGCTCAGACAACGACTAAGTTCTTATTTGAAAATGTGTTCACTAGATATGGACTACCAATAGAGTTAGTAAGTGATAGAGGCACGCACTTCTTGAATGAATTCATTGAAAAACTTCTCCAAGAATTTTTGGTGATACATAAGAAGTCTGCCCCCTATCATCCACAAGCTAACGGACAAGCCAAGAGCACAAATAAGATCCTATGTAATGTCTTGAGGAAACTTGTAAATAATAAACGCTCTGATTGGGACAAACAACTTCCTCATGTTGTTTGGGCTTATAGAGTTGCCTACAAAACGATACTCAATGCCACCCCACTTTAGATGGTCTTCGGGCAAAATGTTGTGCTACCATTAGACTTCTTAATCCCAGCTTTAAAAGTAGCACAAGAGCATGAGTGGGATGGACATGAATTGTCATCCAAGATCTTTGATCTAGAATGCTTAGGTGAGACGAGGCTATGAGCAGCAGCAGGTATATCTACGTTGCAAAGAAAAGGCAGAAGGCATACTTCGATGTACACATCAAGGATAAGAAACTGAAAGAGGGAGATTTAGTGATGGTGTATACACTAAAGCAACATGCCTGTAAATTGGAAAAGCAAGGATATGGACCCATGATCATTAATAGAATTTCCACTAGCGGTGCGGTTCAATTGGCCACTTTAGAAGGTGATATCTGGCCAAATTATATTAGTGGATGTAGAGTCAAGCTGTATCAAGAACCTCTTACAGAGGATATGCTAATGAGACTCAACACTGATAAGAAGCGAAAAGAAGAAGAGTTAAGAGTTAGAGAAGAGGCACAAGCAGAGGCTAGAGAGCACATTAGGAAAAATAAGTTACGGCGACTAGGCCTAGAGGTCAACCCGAAAGCCCAAAAATATCACATGGACATGTGCCAAAAATCGGGCATAACTACTTCTCGAATATTTGACCGACGTCCCTTTGTGACCATAGAGATAGGACAAGGAAAGAGTGCGAGGACTGTGAATGCATTGATTGACTCAGGTGCAGCAACTAGTGCAGTTAGACTTTCCTACTGCCAAGAACATCAATCCCATAGAAGCCTATCTCATAGGGTTGGGAGGTGTGGAAACCCCTTGTTTGGGTGAGGTGGAGCTTCCCATCTATCTTCAGAATGTCCCAATGATAGTCAAAATGTTAGTGTGTCAAGATGAGGACCTTACGGAACCACTTGTCTTGGGTCAAGATTGGATCTATGACCATGCAGTCAACTTGAACCTAAGAAGTCAACTTCTTCAAGTTTGGGTACATGACCAATGCATTATAATAGAATTAGAGAACTGCAGGCTCACCAATCCAGGTGTCACAACTTCTCTTAGTTCTTCTAAGCCTAATCTTAGCAAAAGAGATGTTGTATGTGTTAAGAGCTTTATGTTCCAAGAGAACTCAATCATGGAAGAACAGGCTCAAAGGCAAGCGGACTCCTCCTCTGGTGCAAGGACTCCTCATTAGAGAGAAGATCATGGCAAAGGAGATTGACATTTCGTTTGTTCCTATTGAAAAGCAAGTAGTAGATATGATGACAAAGGCACTTGATGGAATAAAGCTTTGTAGATTCAAAGCTATGGCAGGTATTGAACCTATCAGAGAATGAAGACTCAAGCATACTTTAGCTTGAGGGGGAGCTGTTGGAACATCAAGCTTACACTATGCTTGAGGTGGATTTGATCTACATCAAAAACTATCGCTTGGGTTATGGCAAAAGAATATCCGTTGGAGAGTTCTTTTACCTATGATCATTTATTGTATTTTTTTGAGAGATTTTTTATGGTTCATTTACCATTGTAAAAGCCTTGAGCTTTACACATGTAAAAGCAAAAAGATAGATCCCAAATCCCACGAATTTGTGGTGGTTGAGTTGCATTCAATCGAGCAATCAATCACCTAAAAGTAGATCAAACTATATCTTCATTTTTCCTAGATTATAGGAAAGTGAATTGATTCCCTCCAACAACCATTCCCACCTTCATTTGAATTCAAAATCCACTTGTGGAAGTCATGGAACACTCTTAGAGTCTATATAAAGACTTCAAATCTCTTGTACAATACATGGAAGCAATATACATACACTTGTGACCATCTTTGTCTTGCTCTTTCAATTCTCTCCATCATCTTCTTCGCCAATAGTAATTTTGCAGAGCTTGCTGCTCTCTCTCTCTCTCTCTCTCTCTCTCTCTCTCTCTCTCTCTCTCTTTGTAGAGCTCCAAATTTGATAACAGATGCCTCCTTGGAAAGGTATTAGTGTCTAGTTTATGCTTGTAAATTTTCATAGCATTTGGTTCAGTAGATTGGGAGAAATCTCAGTTTTATTATCTCGGGGTCAATCTCTGCATATTCCTGAAAAATACGAGGTACCACCGTTGAGTGTCTGATTCATTCTTATCGCATATTTTGCTTATTCCTTATACTTTTGAGCATTATATACACTCAACCCTATTTGTATCACTCCCATAAAAGAATTTTTTCTAGTTGTAATCATGCTGGTCGCTATGGGCATTTGAAGTTCATTGTCTCTTCCATAGATAGTAAGTTTTTTGAGCTAGTCGACATGCAAACCTATCTGTTTTGTATCGACTCTTTCTCCTTGATGCCTCAAAGTACATAGTGCATTTCTTTGCACTTATCGCATGCCGATAAGGTCTTTTTGAGTCTCCATAAGCTCAAGGGCCGGTCTTGTGCCGGTTGGCTAGACCAAATTTCGTCGCTTCGAAACTCACTTTTCTACCTCCTACAAGCTTCTCCAAGTTCTTTCAATACTTGGATCCAGAGATAGATGGCTCCTTCATGTCTATTCCTTGGATCCTCTAAGTCTGAGAGTAGAGCTACATTCCCTGCTACATGATTTGAGCAACATGAGTCTATATAGAATACATGTTCATCTGCTTTACCTTGCTTCATGGTCATATTCATCAGAAGTTATGAATCCTCTTAAGTTTGATCATCTGTATAATTGTTGTAGTCTCTACTTACTCTGTATCCTCCTTGGTAATTATTGTTGTCGTATGAGTTGTTGTTGTAGTCATTGTTGTTATTGAATCTTCCTCTTGACCTTCCATAGCCTCCTTTGTTGTAGCCTCTTCCTCTTTGGTTTTTGGGGTTCCTAAAACAATTGTTAGTAATGTGGTTAGTTAAGCTACATATGGCACATGGAGAGGAGCTTTGAGATCTCCCTCCACCTTGTCTTCCTCCTCTGCCTCTTCCTCTTGAACCTCTACCTCTACCTGCAAAGTTTGCTTGAGAGATACTACCTTCATCATCAGACTTTTTACTCTTGCCTTTACCATATTTATTCTTGTTCTTATCTGTATATAGGGCAGAGAATTGATTACCTTTTGAGTTACCTCCATTCTTCATAAGCTTTGCCTCATGTGTGAACAATTGTCCCATGAGGGTGTTGAAATCAAGAACCTGCATATCCATGTAGTGTCATGAGGAAGGAGATAAGGAAGAAAGTTCACACACACTCTCACTCTCACTCTCAAGGAGAAGCACACACAGATTGAGGCAAGGAAGAATAATCTTCTTCTTCTTCTTCTATTACATAAAAGGAATGTACAAGAATGACTTAAAAACAAGAATACAACAAGTGCAATATATAAAGATTAGTAGATAAGGAAAAACCTAATGTCCGTGAATGAGTGAGCTGGCAAGGAACAAATGTGCCATCACTCTCGGTAGATACATCTAATAAAGCTCAATGAAGTATCCCTGACATATACCGGTGTGACCACTATACATGTTAAAGAGACGAAAAACTGGTACGTGTCATCCTGGATCATCACATGTTGAGCTTGATATCTCAACACTCCCCCTCAAGCTCAACGCCATATCCTGTAAACCATGCATCTCCCAAAACTTCTTCAACTTCTCAGCTCCAAGTGCTTTGGTGAAAATATCAGCAACCTGCTCATCTGTTCTCACATAAACAAGATCAATATCATCCGCTAATACCTTCTCTCAGATGAAGTGATAATGTACCTCGATATGCTTTGTTCTAGCATGGAAAACAGGATTCCGTGCTAACTGTATGCTGCTAAGATTATCACAATAAATAGTGATAGAATTTCCCACTTCCACACCTAAATCTACAAGTAGCATTTCTAGCCATGATGCCTCATATGCTGCCATTGCAACACCTCTATACTCAGCGTTTGTACTCGACAAAGCAACAGTGGGTTGCTTCTTTGCCATAGCTAATGCAACAAGCGTTATGACAGTAGACATTTTAGCTACAAGGCTGAATGTTTCCTCATAATCAATGCCATATGTCTGTGCATATCCTTTAGCTACCAATCATGATTTATATCTGCTTATGCTACCATCAACATTATGCTTTACCTTGTAAACCCATTTGCAGCCTATGGGTTTCTTTCCTTGCGGCAATGGAACCAACTTCCATGTATCATTTCCATAAAGTGCAGCCATCTCCTCGTCCATAGCTTTTTCCCAATCTGCAATTCCAATTGCATCTTCAAAGAAAGAAGGTTTAGCATCTTGTATTACCTTTGTCATGTAGGCACAATGACGAGCCATATAACTGACATACGTCAATCGTTGCACTGAATTCCGCATCCTCCCATATCTTCTTGGTCTTGGGTCACTTCTCCTTGTATCATTTGCATGTGCCCTTCTTACTCCTGGAGTCTTCACAGAGGGCAGTCCAAGTTCCTCATCAAGACTCTTTTCGGAACCGCTTGAATCTCCATCAATGTCTTCAAAACCTACACATGTTTTATGACCTGCAGAAAGATTTTCTTTACCTTTCTTGGATGTATTTGATGAATTTGTTGGACTAAAATTTCCATGCAATCTTCCACTCCATGGATTTGAGTCGGAATTGCTTGGTGATGCATCTGGTCCACTCAAAACTTGAGATTCTGCATTTGATTTTCCAACATTTTCTTTGTCATTTGGTTCAAGATTCAGTCCTTCTTTGGCATCTGCATAGAAGCTTGACATTTCATCAAATACCACATCTCTACTCACCTTTACCTGTCGTATGAGTGGGTTATAACATTTATATCCCTTTTGCTCAAGGGAGTATCCAATGAAGACACACTTTTCTGCTTTTGGATCAAGCTTCGTCCTCAATTCATTTGGGACATGTACATATGCAATACAACCAAAAAATTTCAGATGTGATAAGTTTTTCTTTTTACCTGTAAACTTCTCTTCAGGTGTAACTTGATGTACAGCAGCAGTCAGAGTTCTGTTCATGATGTACACAACAGTATGCATAGCTTCTGCCCAATAACAATGAGGCATATTCTTCTCAGCCATCAAGGCTCTTGCTATTTCTGCAATATGTCTATTTTTGCATTCAACAATGCCATTCTGTTGTGGTGTGTACCTGCATGAAAATTGATGCCAAATTCCATTTAGAAAACTACTGAACTCATTTGACATGTATTCACCTCCTCCATCAGATCTTAATGTCTGAATGTACTTCCCTATCTGCTTTTCCACCATAGCTTTAAAACTCTGGAAGTGAGTGAACACCTCGCTCTTCTCTTTCATGAAATATACCCATACTTTGCATATATGGTCATCAATGAAAGTAACATAAAACCTACAACCACCCATAGATGTGGTCTTTGCTGGACCCCAAACATCTGTATGTACTACTTCTAGTACATTCTCACTAACATGCTTGTCATGTGGAAATGATGCTCTTGACTATTTACCAAATTGACATGTTGTACATACCTTTTGCATTTCTGCAACTTTGAAATTTGGTAGTCCATGGATGATCTCCTTTGACTACATCAATTTCAGCCTTTGCAAGTTTGCATGTCCAATCCGTTTGTGCCACATCTCTATATCTGTAATAACTCCTGCACCTTTTGCAAACATGGTTGCATTCATTTCAGGAATCTTCACATTTAAGGTGAACATCCTACCCACTTTGTTTCCTTTGGCAACCAGTCATCCATCCTTCTCCATCAACATTGAACCTGACTTGTAATCCCTGTTCAACCATTTGTCCAATAGAAACCAGATTCTTTGTTATATTTGGAACATGCAGCACATCAGCAAGATGTTTTTCCTTTCCATCCTCCATCGATAGTGCTATGTTTCCTATATGCTCAATAGGATGTGATGTTTATCACCTAGTTCAACATATCCAGGAACTGGCAATTTTCGCAAAGTACTAAACCATTCCACATGATTGGTCATGTGATTTGAAGCACCTGAATCAACATACCATACATTATCATTTGATTTTGAAACACCAGCAAACATCGTATTCATCATGTGATGTTGAACCATGAACAACTTCTCAAAATCATTTGCACTTGTGGATGCATAGTTATTTTGCTACCTTCTGTTATTTTGATTCTTCAACCTAAAATCACATTCAAAGTATCCAGGTTTACCACAATTCCAACATCCTTTACTGTCATTACCTGAATCATTTCTTTGGAAATTTCTGCGGCCTCTTTGGCTCCCGTTGCCTTGAAAATGTCCTCTTCCTCTTGCATGATTCTATTGTTGACTTTGGTCTTGGTTACTATTTCCTCTTCCACTTCCAAAACCTCTGCCTCTTCCTCTACCAGAGTGGAATACCTGCTCAGAACTAGATTTTCCTTAGGAGTTTGAATCCTCACCAAGATTCTTTTCTTCAATAATCAGCATAGATACCAGATTAGCAAAATTCAAAATATTTTCCCTGATCTATATAGAAGTTCAGAACTGCTTATATGCAGGTCCTAAACCACGAAGACACACTTCCACCTTATCATCATCATCATCATCATCATCTACATTCATGCCAATAGATGCAAGTGACTCACATATGCTTTTGATTTTCAAGGTGTAGTCACTTACCGACATGCTCTTCTTCTCCAATGTATGCAGCTCGTTCTTGAGTTGCAATTTTCATGCCTTTGTATTGGTCTCATACAATGTGTCCAATCATGCTATTCTGTATGCTAATAGATAGCCAATACATTACCTTTCGTGATCCTTGATTCCATTCCTCATATGCTCTTACCTAATCTGCAGTCCGATTCCTTTCTGGTAACTGCGGAGCATTTTCATTCTCTCCTTCGATGTACTTCTAGTAGCCTTTTCCCATTTGGAAATTTGTCATTCTGAATCTCCAAGCATGGAAGTTGTTCTTGTCCAGCTTATCGCTCATAAGCTGACTCATTCCATCTGCGTTTTCCATTTCAACAGCAATTCACAACACTGCAAAACACTACAAGCAGCACTTCTGCTTGAACACGTTCACACTATGACGTGACAATTCGATCTTAGAAAAACACAATTTTCGTGTATCAACAGTACACAGAATCGCTTGAAATTTTGGATCTAGAATATATGAGTGTTGTCGAACACAGCGCAAGTTAGAATTTCTGAAACTAACTTGGTTTTTTTGCGGGCCCCACCTTGCGGGCTCGAAACGGAGGTTGAGATGGCTCCGAAACTTCGATCTGACAAAAACGAGTGAACCTAAAGGGATAACTCACGAAAATATTTGAGGTCTTCTACCTTCACATCGATTTTCGTAGCAAATGGACGTCGTTTGTGAATCCCTTTTTCTCCACACCTTGCTGCGTACTCTTCACCGTCGCCTTCTCCACGAACTCTCTACAGCCACGCTGGCTCTGATACCATGTCATAAGGAAGGAGATAAGGAAGAGAGCTCACACACACTCTCACTCTCAAGGAGAAGCACACACACAGATTGAGGCAAGGAAGAATAATCTTCTTCTTCTTCTTCTTCTTCTTCTTCTTCTTCTTCTATTACATAAAAAGGAATGTACAAGAATGACCTAAAAACAAGAATACAACAACTGCAATATATAAAGATCAGTACATGAGGAAAAACCTAATGTTCGCAAATGAGTGATTTGGCAAGGAACAAATGTGCCATCACTCTTGGTGGATACATCTAATAAAGCTCAATGAAGAATCCCTGATATATATCGGTGTGACCACTATACATGTTAGAGAGACAAAAAACTGGTACATGTCATCCTGGATCATCACATGTTGAGCTTGATATCTCAAGTAGAGCTCCATGGTTGTGTTGAAAGCTTCCCATTTGTCATCTGCCTTTATTCCATTGATAATTTGCCTCACTATCTGCTTTTCATCAATGACTTCTCCAATGCTCCCAAGTCGATCTGATATGTCCTTCATTCACGTGACAAAATCAGTCACACTTTGCTTGGGCATCTTCTTGAGTGTAGTGAACTCCATCCATAGTTGATTCTTCCTTTCTTTATTACTTGATGAGAAGAATGCTTCAAGAGCATTCCAAGTCTCTTGTGAAGTCTTGCAATTCCTGATGTGTGGAAGTAAAAAATCAAAGATTGATTTAAGAATGTATGACTTGGCTAGAGCATCCTTTGAGCACCATGTGGTTAACCTCTCTTGTTCTTCTTGAGTTGGTTGTCCTTTGCTTCTGAGGATTGGCATCATCTCATGTCCAGAAATGTAACCATAGAGGTTTTTCCCTTGAAGATAAGCTTCCATTCTAAGTGACCAAGCTGAGTAGTTACCTCGATCCAATTTGTCTATGGATGAAAGAAATCCATCTCCCATGTTGATTTGTTGTAGCTCTCATACCATTGTTAGGAGATGGATGGGTATGCTCCAAAGATGAGCTGGTATTGCACAAAACATGATCTACACCTACCAAGCTGAATCCAAGGATGCTTAGTAGAATCCTTTGGCTTCACAATAATGCATTAACATCCACTAGGCACTTTGGAACCTCATTCCCAAAAGTTTGTACCAAAATAGATAACTTGCATGTACTAGAAATGTGAAGAAAGCTTCTATTTTGGGAATGCAGATGCTCAGAATTACAAACTAGTATGAATTGACCAAAGGGCTTTTTCACACATCTAATTCAAGTGTAGAGCTAACTAACACAAGTTATTTCATGAATTTAGAGGCACTATACATTGAGAAACGAGTTTAGCAACTCAGGGAGGTCATCCCAAGATTTCAGGAACAAGATGATGTGCAGACATACTCAACTTCATCAGTTCATATCTCGAGATTGACTAAACCAAAAATAATGAAACTTGATAGATAGATGGTAGACTACTTCACTCTAACTATACAAAGTTAAAGCCCATCAAATGGTTGAGTATACATAGAGAAATCACTTTTGCAAAACCATTGAAATAATGAAGATGCAACCGACAACAGTAGATAGAAATGAACTTGAAGAAATGTATCAAATTATGTATGCTAATGAACATATGATACAAGAAAAGTGTAATGGACTACTCATGCATATGTTGAGCACAATGATGAAGCTCAAAGTCTCTCATAAAATGGCACACTTTCCCTGCAATTGAAACCACCTCTATTTATACTCATCACTTGAGTTTGAATTTTGAATTTCCCTTAGCTAAAAGTGTTCCTACACTTTAGGTACTTAATTGATTTGATTCCTTTGCCAAACAAGCTAGGGCTTGATTCTCCTAAATCCATGAGATTCCATCTTCTTTTAACTTTTACATTTGTCTAAGGTAATTATACCAAAATGACAAGCATGTGTTCACATGTAGTTCCTCATGTGAGAAGAAGAAGAAGAAGAAAGTGTAGTCCTGAATATTTAGTCAAGCACTTAGGTTTGCTAAATGTACCAACAATGTAGACACCTTTTTGGGAACTACCTTTACTTCGTGACTTTTATTGATGATTTTCATAGGCATTCATGGGTGTATCCATTGAAAGCAAAGTTTGAAGTTTTTATGTGCTTCGAACAGCTTCTAGTTTTGGTTGAGAATCTGTCAACATGTAAAATGGGCACCGTCCATTCTTATTGATGAGGGGAATAGTACATGTCTTCTAATTTAATGCATTTATGGCTGAACATGAGATAAAACATTAGTGTATAGTGCCATATACACCTCAACAGAATGGAGTTGCTCAAATAAAGAATAGGTCTCTCATGGAGATGACAATGTGTATGGTCAAAAAGTCAAGCTTTACCTTATATCTTTTGGCTTGATGCTATTATGTATGCATGATATGTACTTAATAGGTGTCCCACCAAAGCACTTTAGTCTATCACTCCATATGATTCTTGGCAGGATCATAAGCCATCTGTTGCTCATCCGTGTGTCTTTGTTTTTCTCGCATATGCATTAGTGCCTGAACAACAATGCAAAAAATTAGATGATAAAGTAGAAAAATGTATATTATTAGGTATAGTTCTAAAAGCAAAGGCGATCATCTATATCATCCATAGAATAAACACATTTTGGTTAGTAGTGATGTTGTTTTTGTGGAAGATGCAATTCAACCGTTACTTTCATGTACTAAGGAGACATCAATTAGCTCCAAAGCTGTGTATGATACTTTGCTTCCTCTTTTTACACGTGGATAGTCAAGTGTTGGTCCAAATGAGGCAATTTCTCAACCTTTACAGGTTCCACATGATGATGTAGATCATTCCATTTTTTTATGCAGATGTACATGATGCACTTGTTGATGCGAGGGCTCATACAGAGGAGGAAAAAACTATGCCTAAATGGATAGTGCAAACTTTGCAAGATAGCAAATAAGATGCATCTCTAACATATCATACTCATTCAGGATCTCATAGTGCTTCTTTTGCATCAAAGTTCTATGCAATGGACACCTCTAGTCTTTGTGATGAGAATGAGCCTGTTTCTTTTAATGAAGCACAAAATTCTTAAAATTGGATGGCTGCTATGCAATCTGAATATGATGCTATTATGAAGAATGGTACATGGTACTTATGTGATTTGCCTCTTGGAAAAAAGGCCATTGGCACTAAATGGGTATACAAGTTGAAATGAAATCATGATGGAACAATTGATAGGTATAAAGCTAGGCTTGTTGCAAAAGATTATGCTCAAGAAAGAGGCATTGATTTTGATGAGACCTTTGCACCCACATGCCAAATGACTACTGCTCGTAGCATTTGTGCATTTGCAACTTATCATGATTGGAATCTACATCAATTGGACATTAAAACTATATCTCTGAATGGTGACTTACATGAAGAATTGTATCTTTTTTAACCCCATGGTTTTGTACAGAAAGGGCATGAAAAAAAAGTGTGCAGGTTGAAAAAGACATTATATGGTTTGAAGCAAGCACCACATGCTTGGTATGAAAAGATACATGCCTACTTGATTGCACATGGTTTTGAGAATAGTCCAACTAAGAGCACGTTATATGTTAAGCATGCAAATGATGTGCTTCTTATCATTGTTGTCTATGTTGATGACATGCTGCTCACTGGTCCTAATGAGAAGCATATTGCTAATTTTAAGGCTTTTTTGCATGCCTCTTTTGAGATTTCAAGTTTGGGGCATTTGCATTATTACTTGGGCATTTAATTTATGCAAGTTGACGTGGAATAGATATGTGTAAAATTAAATATAGTGACACATTTTTGTAGTGTTTTTGCCTTGAAGATTGCAAACGTATTGTCACTCCTATGGAAATAGGTTTATGGTTGAATCTTCATGATGCTGGAGATGCATTTGATGTTGTTCTATATCAATAGGCTGTGGATGCTTGATTTACTTATGCATAACTTGGCTTGATATTCAGATTACAATCTCTCAGATGAGCAAGTTTATGCATTGCTCAGGTGTCAAATATTGGTAGGTAGTTAAGCACATATTTCACTACTTGAGTGGAACTTGACTACTTGGATTGTTTTATCCCAAGGGGGTATTACTACCGGTAGATTTACATGATTTTTTTGACTTTGACTAGGTGGGTTCTTATGACAATTGTGTGTCCACTAATGGTTTCTACTTCATGTTTGGTAGCTCATCATATCTTGGTTGAGCAACAAGCAACCTATTGTGACCACTTCTAATTGTCTATTGTGGTCACTTCTAGTTGTGAGGCTGAGTATAGGGAAGCTTTCACAACGATCGTTCAGTGTGTGTGGCTCAGACACCTTTTGGCTCATTTGCCACCACCATCTTCACTAAGAGTCAAAGTGCATTGGCAGTTGCAAGGAACCCTGTGTTCCATGCTTGCACAAATCACATTGAGGTGCATTATCATTATGTTAGGGAGAGGTTCTCTACCGGAGAGATCAATTAGGCATATGTGCCCTCACAGGATAACATTGCATAACTTTCATAGAGGCTCTACCTAGTGAGAAGTTTGAAGCTTTTCGCAAAGCTTTGGCTTACTTCCTTTTGTGGATTGATCTCTTTCCACATAGCTTGGCACTTCCTTATACATGAGTGCCAGCTCCTTGTTCACAGCATCACGCATAGGGGGGATTTGTTGATATATTTTGATAGTGATGTGTGTGAACAGACTTAGGACCATCGGGGCACTTTTTTCACTCTTTAGGAAGTTTTTTTCCCTTGGCTTATGTATATGCATATAACCCCAATGGGTCACTTATCACCATACATTCACTTGGTAATACATTTAGTATTGTGTGTTGCGCTCCAATTTTCTTCTTCTTCTTCCTTATGTTGATTGCATGCTTCTGCAGACCTCAAACTCCAACAAAGGCATAATCACTGTACTTGAAAAAGAACTTGAATCTATGATGATAGCTTGCATAGTAGAAGAACCATTGGGTCATTTCTAGACATCTTCCATTGTGTTCCAAAGTTTCTTTGCAATAAGAACATGCTTTATCATGGAAGATCACATAATTTGGATACTGTAGAACTGAATTGCATTGTTATAAGTGTGCATATATGTAGATGCTAAAAACAACAAGTTGAGAAGGACTCTAACTTGCATCGATATCATTGTTTTGTATGATTGTGAGTGAAGAAGCCCTAATAGAAGTACACACAAGAGTGAAGAAGGAGATCGATGCACGAAGAAATGCAATGACTAGAAGAGCTCTCTATTTATAAATTATGAACAATGACCAATATGAGATTGAGTGAAGTGAGAGCTATAAGTGAATGCCTAGGTATATCTTGTATATGTGGTTAAATGGGAAAAAAGACTCTAGCCAAATCTAGAGTAAAAAGCTCCCATGTATAAGGAAATGGTTCACATCAAAACTACTCGAGAGGCACATAAGAGTAACACTCCCAACATTACAACTACAACAACCCCTTATGCAATAACTTTAACATTTCACTTTTTTCTCTTCAATTAACTCTTAGTTAGCTACTCCATATTGGAACCAAACCTTCAACCTACTCTTTTAATTCTCATTCATAGACTATTGAGACATATTTACTACTACATGTATGACTAATACTAACAAAAATATAAAATAATATGAGAATAACACAACATAGGACAAGGGGAAATTTTCAAAAACAGACTAAGATAGGAACCAAATGGAAAATTTTTTATTAATTATGAAAGTTATAAATGTAGATTTCCTTGCATAGGGTTTCTGTACACAATACTACAATTGGTAATAAGTTCAGTGCATGTAGGAGCAACACTTTAACCTACTCTCTTAACTCTCTCTCTCTCTCTCTCTCTCTCTCTCTCTCTCTCTCTCCCTTTAGTCCCTTCTTCTTTTGCAAGCACCTTCTATTGCGGTCGGTGTTAGGAATAGTGTGTAGGTTGCAGATCTAATTTGTCCTTTATTATCACTGGCTAAGGTAATAGATGTTACAATATCAATTTGTACCGGCATAAGCATCTATTATATGCATACATCTCATACATTTGCCATTTAGTGGTGTCGTTCAGTACTAGCTCAAGAAAGCTAAAGCCTTTAATTGTATACTTGTACAGAAATATATTGTCTAAAAAAATGGCTTCGATAGTAAAAATGACTATGCTATCGGCACTTATTTTTGCAAAGTGATGTTTTATTTTAGCTATGCTATCGGTACTTATTTTGGCGGCCTAACAAATCTATGTATTTTTTCCATGAAGAATCAAGCTCAATCATTTCGCTTCATGGTGGAACATGCCAATGTAAACCTCTCCATTTTTGTGAGTCAATAAATGAAAACCAAAATGGTATCATGACTCTATTAGATTTGGGAAAAACCCATCATAAAGTATATTTGTTTTCGGTAGTCTATAACATATGTAGAAGCCATAGATGAGACAAGTACTCAACTTTATTAGGTTAGGACTAGAGACACTTGTGCACGTAACTCTTAACAAAGGCTTCCATGATTGGTTAATAGAAATATTGGCCTAATAGAGCAAAGATTTGATGATTGCTAGGTTTTCCAACACATGGTGCGTCATCCCACTCCTTCAATATTTGTTCTCGAATGGTGTCACCCAAGCACACACACCTCGCCCCGCCCAAAATTAAACTATTCTTTTTTCCATATTCCTTTCTATAAGGAACCATTGAATGTCCGAATCACCATGGCTATATGGAGTGTAGTCCCCATCTTGGACTTGTTGCCAAGCCCCACCGAAATGATGATCATCAAGGAAATTCCCCTTGAGAGAAAGATAAAAGTCATCCACAATCTTAGCGAAGGAGAGGAGTTTCACCTTGAGGAAATTGCTAAGGGCATTGACGATCACGTTAATTGCACCCCTACAATACCATATTTCAAAGTCGATAACCTGCATGAGTTTTTCCTACCTCTCTTAAGGTTGTTCAATATGTAAGGTATGTGACATGAATTTTACATATGTTTCTTTTAATAATACTTGATGCGTTCTTCATTTTCAACATAAAAATCTAGCAAAAAAAGTAGTAGAGACATCATACATGACACTAAGTTCATAGACATACTCATGCTTGTTTCTTGACACACTAGGAACATAGTCCTTCATGTCAAGAAACACATAGTTGACTCTCGAGTCATTGATGGGCAACTAATGTGGGTATTGTAGGAGGGTTTTTTTGTCAAGTGAATTCAATATTTTTTTTTTTCGTTTCCCTAGCTACAAGCTCACAATTGTTGACTCACAATTGCTTCAATATAATACTAGAGGAAAAAATTATTTGTATTTCTTTGAAAGATTGAGTGAATGTGTAGAATATAAGAAGTTTGAAGCTCAAACAATAAACTAGAACACTTGCAAATCGGACCAAAATCATAGACTAGTCACATAACTATTTTTAAAATTATGGACCATGTCACATGTTTTCGACTTTCCAAAAAAACAAGGAGAATATATTTTTTGTTCGATATAGCAAGGTAGAGTTTTAGAAATTGTGTTTCTTATATATCAATCAAACAATACAACAATGGATAATTACTTATATGATTCAGATAGCTATAGGATGGACCCTCTATATGTTTGTATGGTTTTCTATCGAGCATGCTTCAAGCTGATTGTGCACATTCTTTGAACCTAATTTGATGTAAGAACCTATTTGATGTATAGATTGTTTTAAGTCGATGTGCCATAAATATTCAAACATATTGAATGGACGATTAAATATTTATCTTGATTCGCATAATATCATGATTTAAATTTAATAGTAACTCAATCAAAGTGCAATGCGATGCACAACTTAATCACAACTTGAGATTGCATAAAAAAGAGGCTTGAAAGGTAAACATGAGGTGTAACTTGAATGTGAATAGGTAGGTAATATGTTATAAGCATTGTCCCATAACTTGCACATGGTTTTGACACCTCTTGAAAGAAGACATGCATTGGACTAGCTTCTAGGTGTCGTATGAACCCTATAGTCTTTATGTTGGCCATAAATCATGAATATGTAGACATGCAAGGACTTAATGGACTTCATGCTATGCTTGAGAGGTATAATTTGAAGTTGTATATGTAGATAATGCATTGACTTACCTACTATGGAGACCATGCACTTGAGGATAGTCTCGAGGAGAAAGAGGATGTTGGTGATGATGTTGATAATGATGATGATGACGATGATGATGATGATGATGATGATGATGATGTAGGACATGAGGATATTGTGGCATGATATGATGCATCAATCTATCATGTTTGCTGGTATATGTCATATATCATGATGTTTTCTCGTTGATATTTGGTTGATAGCATATGATATTAACATTTGCTATTCAGTTATATATATATTATGCATGTATGTATGTACATATATATCTTATGTATGTATGCATGTATGTGCACGATATATGCATATTATATGCACATGTATATGTGTATTTATATGTTGATGTGGATGTGCGTGCACATATATGTGGATATACATATGTACAACGTACGCATATTTGTATTTATATGTATATGTATAAGTACATGCGCATGTATCTGCGTATGTATTCACAACATACGCATATACAATCATGCTTACGTATCTAGGCGTCATGAATAGATCTTTCTCCAAGCGTTATCACTTTTAATTTGATAGTTGGATACGCTGAGGAAAGAGGATGGGATGCGAGGGATTGCCTCGGTAGACATGTATGCCAAATGTGGAGCCCCTACATACAGATCATCATGTGCTTGAGGGCCTCCTTGTGAGGGATGTTATTACTTGGAATGCTCTGATTTCATGATGTGCCCAGCATGGACAGGGCCCTATTTTTGTCCTTGGATCTTCTAAGTATCGTCCTCACGTGATCTGCCCATGTCCTACAAGAGTTGGACTCTCAAGTTTCAGAATTAGCAAACGCTCAGCAGGTACTTACTAATTGAACTCATTTATGCACACAGAGAGAGAGAGAGAGAGAGAGAGAGAGAGAGAGAGAGAGAGAGAGAGAGAGAGAGAGAGAGAGAGAGAGAGAGAGAGAGAAAGAAAGAAAGTCATATTAACGTCTTCTGGAGGCCAAACTTGGCCTATGAGACAAAAACCATGTACAAGTGTAGTAACCCTGTGTGAAGGATGAAATGAAATAAAAAGTATATCGCGACACAAAGATATATAAGGCTGGAAAAGGCTGGGGAGACGTGGCTCTGACTCTGCAGATAGTGGCCACCTAATACATGGGGACATGTGAGTAAAAGTGTGAGTAAAACACCCTAGCTACTGGTGAATGGGTGGAGGTGGGTGTAGTATGTGGTACATCGGGGGTGGTCTGAGTGCCTCCTCAAGGAAGACAACCCATGGGGTGGTGGTGCGCCGATGCTCCATCATGTGGTCGTAGGCTGTCCTGATGCGTGAGATATCCTCCTGATAAAGTCGTGGTCGATGATATCTGCCCATGCATGGTCGGCGCCGTGCTCTCTGTGCTGCTGCCTAGTAGAGAGTGAGCCCTATAGATGGACCTCTCTGATGTGGCTCAGCCCGCTGAAAAAACTGGGTAATGGTCTGCTGCGTACTCACCCGTGGCTGATGTGTGGGCTGGAGTGACCGATCTCGCCTCTCGTATGCTGCTGCGAGGAAGCGTCCCAAGCGTCGCTGGTCTCCCATAGTCATGCATAACGGGAGTGACTCCTCTATCTGGAACTGTGCTCGTAGGTCTAAGTATGCTCGGCATCTGATAACAGAATGCTCCTCACTCTCTACCTCTGTCTGGCATACTGGGCACCACCTCTCCTCACGGGGGACTCCCCTGGACCGACCCCTCTCAATCTCCAGCTGATGTGATGAAACCCGGAGCTGCCCGATGACTACTCGAAGGTGGTGGGGTAGATATGTTTGCATGTATCTCGGAATCTCGATGAAGCCCTCGTCCCATATATGTAGAAAATGCTCACGGTAATAGAGCATTTTCGGTGGCAATGTATCCCTAGGGCTCACCCATGTCCTCTGTATGTATGTATGCCATATCTCCTGACGCATGAGCCTATTCCTCTCCTGATGAGAGAGCGAGTAGGTGGGTGCATGAGAGTCGTACTGTAGTGGTGGTAGCCTGTCTATGTCAATGCCGTGATGGGCCAGCCAAGCTCGTGTCTGTGCATACCATGAGGAGGTGTCGCCCGCTAATGCCATGTCCCGTGATGCATCGAAAGAACGATAAGCAATGCGCTCTGTATCCATGCTCCGGAGTCTATGTAATAGGCATACTGTCTGGAATAGTGCCTCAACTAGCATCAGAGGTGTAGCTAGCTCTGCTCTAATGATATCATGTGGTACTGAAGGCTTGTTGCGGATAAGTCTGGAAATCATGAGGACCTGTGGACTCTCTAATGCTGTCCATACTGATGTGGCTAATCCTGGTCCCCATATGGCTGCCCCATACATGAGGGCGGGTGTAACCAAAGTGTCGAAGAGCCACCCCTTTGTGCGGGGCTCCTGAAAATATGCCTGGTGGCATTGTCTCTCCATCAAGGCAAGTGCTGCATACCCACGTGTTATGCGGTCACGTGCTGCCTGAGACATAGAGAAGACCCCTGATGCTGCTGTAAATGTCACTCCCAAGTAAACATATGATCCGACCACCTCAATCGGTCCACCTGCTGCTGTGAACAAACTATGTCTGCGTACCTGTGCTGATGTATGAAAGATCATGACCTTGGTTTTACCAAGGTTCACAGATAACCCTCTGTGTGTGCAAAAGTCATCTAGGCCATGTAGATGCTGCTGTAGACCTTCTGCAGACTCTGAAACCAGTACAATGTCATCAGCGTATAGAAGAATATGGACAGTGGACCCACGTACCTCAATGCCATCACCCCCTGCTGCTGTATGTAGTCCACTATCTCATCAATGTAGAGACCAAAGAGGGTGGGTGAAAGAGGGCATCCTTGCTTCACCCCGATAGTGCTAGCAAGTGGATGAGATAAGCCCCCCGGACATCTGACTCTGCCAGATACTCTCTCGTATAAGGCGTAGATCCCCCATATCATCTCCTCTGGAGCTCCGATATCAAGTAGTCGTCTGAAGAGTCGTCCCCTCGGAACGGTGTCAAATGCTTTGCGGAAGTCCACAAAGCAGCAATATAATCTCCTCTTCCTCACCCTTGCCTGGTCGATCAGGCATCTCAGAGTGAAGATGTGGTCAATGGTAGAGTAATCTTGTCTGAAGCCTGCCTGTCCTGGAGCTCTGATATCCTTCCTCTCAGCGAGAGTACTCAACTCTGTCTCTAGTACCGCCCCATATAACTTGGCCAATATAGGGCCAATCATGATCGTCCGGTACGTAGCTGGATCCATAGTATCTCCTGGCTTATGAATGGGCACTATGGTGTGCTCAGTCCATGAGTCAGGGAACCCTTCAACCAGTGCATGGTTGAAGAGGTGGGCAATGAGCGGTGCAAGGGTCGTGCCTCCGTAGATGAGGTGCTCAGCCTGTAAACCGAAAAGGTCATGGGCCCTGCCATGCTGTAGACGGGCAATAGCGCGTCCCACCATAGTGGGTGTGAAGAAGTCAGAGGTAGTAGGACGTGAGCTCTGTGGTCTGGGAATGGGGGGCTGGTCTGGGATCTCATATAGGCTCTGTGCATAGCTATGCCAAGTGCTCGGGTCTCGGATGGGTGTCTGCTGTCTCTTCTCTCTCAAATGTCGCCATGCCACTGCACTGTCTCGACTTATGAGTAAATGATAAATGTCCCAGTACTGTCTCTCCTCCCAATCTCGCCGTTTGCGGCGAGTAAGGCTCTGCATGCGACGTTGTGCCTGTGTGTGTGTAATATCCCCTCTATGCTCTAAAATGCGTAGGTGCTTCCGTAGCTCGCGGCAATCTACATCATACCAGTGGTTCTGAGGCATGGAACCTGTGCGTGGAGGGTGTATATATGTGCGGTGTGGGAAACTGTAGAGAGCTGAGTCGTGTAGGATGGTGGTGAACTGTGATGTAAGTGTATCCAAGGGTGAGAGTGGATCGAGGGAGAGTAGGCGGGTGTGTAAATGGTGTGCATAAACGTGTGAGAGCTCGTGTGTGAAGTGTATCGTGATGTGTGTCTCAGTGGGTGAGAGAGAGAGAGAGAGAGAGAGAGAGAGAGAGAGAGAGAGAGAGAGAGAGAGAGAGAGAGAGAGAGAGAGAGAGAGAGAGAGAGAGAGAGAGAGAGAGAGAGAGAGAGAGAGAGAGAGAGAGGTATATTAATGTCTTCCAAAGGCCAAACTTGGCCCATGAGATAAAATCATATACAACTGTGGTAATCTTTGTGTAGCAATGGAAAGGAAAAATACTCGCTACACAAAACTGTGTAGGCTGAAAACAACAAAGGATAGTGTACCTGGTAATGAGGAGGTAGTGGGAATAAAATAGTGGTGCCTGGGGAGCGTGGCTCTGACTCAGCAGATAATGACCACCTAATACAAGGGGGACCCATGAGGGAGTGAATGTGTATACCCTAACTGCTGATGATGGGTGGAGGTGGGTGGAGTATGTGGTACATACATACTTGTAACCTAACGCGTCGGGAACGCTTTTTCTGACGTCGGATAAAACGTAAGTAACGCCAACGTTACTGACGCGTAGCTGACGCGATGTTTGCAGAGGTTTTTTTTTTGGCTGTAAAACTTCGCGACGCCGATTTCGGCCCTCATTTCTGAGTTTCCCCCGTTCAGTCCTTCTCCAGACACACTGTTCTCTTGCTCTTGGCTTCTCCAAGCTCCCTTTGAAAGAGCCACAACCTGCCCACTTCTCTCCTAAAGCTCGCGAAGGTCCCAGCTCAGCCCGCCCGGTGCCTGCTGACGTCCAGACTTCTACCCGAATTCTGCACATTGGTTCAAGCCTCAAGGTATAGTTCGAACTTCAAGGCTTGAAGAATGTTGCAGACAATTATCAATATATGATATATCATATATGATATATCTATAGCCTATTATAATTTATCATTCATGTATAATGTAGCCATGGGCCCATCACCCATCAAGGCTACATGTTGTTTGTAAGCATGTCTAGATCATTAGAGCCTTGACTTACGATTTTAAGTACTAATTGAGATGTTTTTGGATGTTGTGTAGATGCCTCGAAAGGCAGGAATTGAATGGGATTATGTTGAGAAGGTGAAGGCCTTACCAAAAGGCAATTGGACTGTGAAGTGTAAGTTTTGTGCCCACACTTGGGATGGAGGTGCAAATCGCATAAGGGCTCATATTCTTGCCCTGAAGGGTTATGGTGTGGGGAAATGTGATCATGTACCTCAGCATGTTAAAGATTCATGCAGGAAAATACATGCAAGGATACCAGAGCATTCTTTTGGAGAATCCCATGTATTAAGAAGTGTGGAAAGCGAAAGTGTTGGAGAACCATCTCCTTGTGATGACTTGGATATTGGGCTTGGAGATTCTTCCAGTGGTCATGCATCAAAAAGGTCAAGAGGACATGTAGGACCATTGGACAAGGCTTTTGATAGCCAAATTAGGGATGATGCATATAAAGCTGTACGTCGTTTTTTCTTTGCTGAGGATATTCCATTTTGGAAGGTAAGGAGCCCTTACTTTTTGGAGATGCTTCATGCAGTTGGGAGAGTAGGGACTTCTTTCAAAGCTCCCTCATACCAGAGATTGAGAGGAGTTGAGCTCCATAAGGAGGTTAGATGTATTGAGGAGGACCTCCTAAAGATAAGAGAAAAGTGGAAATTATTTGGATGCAGTATTGTCTGTGATGGTTGGTCTGACACCAGAAATAGACCAATCATCAATGTGATGGTATCATGCATATATGGAAGTGTCTTTCTAAAATCTGTGGATACCTCATGTGAGGTAAAATCTGGAGAGTTTATTTTTGAGATACTAAAAGATGCTATTTTGGATGTAGGTCCAGAAAATGTAGTGCAAATATGTATGGACAATGCTGCCAATTGTGTTAGAGCAGGATACTTGGTGGAGCAGCAATGGCCCCATATTTTTTATACGAGGTGCACATGCCATTGTTTAGATCTTCTATTTGAAGACATTGGAAAACTTGCATGGGTAAAGCCAGTTTTGGATAATGCTGTAAAAGTTGTTACGTTTGTGACCATGAAGCCTACTGTGTTGGCTTTATTTAGAAAATTCAGCACTAAAGATTTGGTTAAACCTGCACAAACAAGGTTTGCTTATATGTTTATTATGCTTGCAAACCTACTGGATGAGCGTGTTTATAATGGATTACGTTCCATGATGGTGTCTGCTGAATATGTACGAAAGAGGGTTGCACGTACACAAAAGGCTGAAGATGTGGCTGCCATTGTTTTGAGTGCATTCTTTTGGAGGAATGCAAGAGAAATTGTGAGCATTTGCAGTCCTATATTGAGATTGTTACGCTTAGCAGATAGAGAGGGGGCCACAATGGGCCTTATTTATGAGTTGACGGATAGGATGATTGAAAGAATTTCAGCTTTGGAAAGCATTGATTCCCAAAGGCTTGAACAAGTGAAAGATCTATGCATTGCTAGATGGGACATGTTGCATTCTCCTCTTCATGCTGCAGGATTTGTTCTTCATCCCATTTGGAGGGAAAAGGCTCCACAAATGGATGCAGAAGTTCACAATGGATGGATGGATGTCTTGGAAAGATTTACACATGGAGATGTTTCCAAACAAGGCAAATTATGTGATGAGTTAGATGCTTTTAAATCTATGTCAGGTGCATTTTCACGGCCACTTGTATGTGATGAAAGTAGAATGCACTATGCTGTTAGATGGTGGGAGCAATTTGGACCATGTGTTCCTAATTTGCAAAAATTGGCACTTCGTATTCTTTCACAAGGATCTTGTGCTTCTCCTTGTGAGAGAAATTGGAGCACTTTCTCAATGATTCAAACAAAAAGAAGAGGCAAATTGAAACCAAAAAACCTTGAAAAATTGGTGTATATTCATACAAATTTGCGCCTCATAAACAAGATCAAAGAAAGAGGGTTTGAAAAAATGGAGGTCACTCTTGATATGATAGAAAAAGAAGAGGATGATAAAAGACTTCTTACATTGCAAGAGGAAAATGATGGTGATCTACCCTCTTCATCCACTTACGATATTGCAGCAAGTCATGCAAATGAGGATGTTAATGCTGATATTGAGGTTGATGATGATGATGATGTTGATGATGATGATGATGAGGAGGAGGAGGTTGATGATGATATTGAAGGCTGATTTATCACTTCATGTCATATGATTTGAGACTTTAGGTTTCATATTTTGGTAGTTTCAAAATTCAGCTTTCTTTTCATGATGTTTTGGTATTCATTACAAAGTTTATTGTTTATGCATCAATGAATCACTTGACATTACATTGCTTTATGTGGATGTAACTTGTAACATATCTTTATTGTTTACATGTATCATTCTATCATATTATCATGTATGAATCATGATGTTTTTATATATATATATATATATATATATATATATATATATATATATATATATATATATATATATATATATATATATATATATATATATATATATATAATTCTCTTAATTTTTAATTAAAAAATTAGGCAACGTCACCTAACGTCAGAAATGTTTTACCGTACCCGTCATACGTCGGCTAAACGTCAGAAGTCAGAAGTCAGAAACGTCAGCTAAACAAGTATGGGTACATATATATATATATATATATATATATATATATATATATATATATATATATATATATATATATATATATATATATATATAGAGAGAGAGAGAGAGAGAGAGAGAGAGAGAGAGAGAGAGAGAGAGAGAGAGAGAGAGAGAGAGAGAGAGAGAGAGAGAGAGAGAGAGAGAGAGAGAGAGAGAGAGAGAGAGAGAGAGAGAGAGAGAGAGAGAGAGAGAGAGAGAGAGAGAGGGAGGGTATATGAACTTCTTCCAAAGGCCAAACTTGGCCTATGAGACAAAATCATATACAATTGTGGTAATCTCTGTGTAGTAATGGAAAATGAAAAATACTCACTACACAAAACTGTGTAGGCTGAAAACAACAAAGGATAGTGTACCTGACAATGAGGACGTAGTGGGAATAAAATAGTGGTGCCTGGGGGAGCGTGGCTCTGACTCAGCAGATAATGACCACCTAATACAATGGGGACCCATGAGAGAGTGAATGTGTATACCCTAACTGCTGATGATGGGTGGAGGTGGGTGGACTATGTGGTACATCGAAGGCGGAGAGAGAGAGAGAGAGAGAGAGAGAGAGAGAGAGAGAGAGAGAGAGAGAGAGAGAGAGAGAGAGAGAGAGAGAGAGAGAGAGAGAGAGAGAGAGAGAGAGAGAGAGAGAGAGAGAGAGAGAGAGAGAGAGAGAGAGAGAGAGAGGGGTATATTAACGTCTTCCAAAGGCCAAACTTGACCTATGAGACAAAATCATATACAACTGTGGTAATCTCTGTGTAGCAATGAAACGGAAAATACTCGCTATGCAAAACTGTGTAGGTTGAAAATAACAAAGGATGGTGTAGCTGGAGCCTGGTAATGAGGAGGTAGTGGGGATAAAATAGTGGTGCCTTGGGGGAGAGTGGCTCTGACTTTGCAGATAATGACCACCTAAGACAAGGGGAACCCATGAGGGAGTGAATGTGTATACACTAACGACTGATGATGGGTGGAGGTGGGTGGAGTATGTGGTACATTGGCGGCGGTATGAGTACCTCTTGGAGGAAAGCTGTCCAAGTGGTGGTAGTGTGCCTATGCTCCATCATGTAATCGTGGGCTATCTCGTGGTCGTCGGTACTCAACCATACATGGGCGGAGTCTCACTCTCTGTGCCGTTGCCTGTTGGAGTGTGAGCCCTATGCCTCTGGGGGTAGGCTCTGTGATGTGGTCCAACTCGTTGAAAAAATTGAGTAATAGTCGGCCGGGTACTCTCTGGTGTCTCGTGCGTAGGCTGTAGCATCTGATCTAGTCTCTCGTATGCCGTCGTGAGGAAACACCCTATTTGGTCTCCATTGGAGTGACTCCTCTAACTGAAACTCTACTTGTAGGTCCGAGTAACGTAGTTGCTGCGCACCTTCGGGCCTAAAGTAAACGGTTTCGGGTTAGTTTACCATAAAGGAGCGAAGCTAATACCTACCGGTCCTAACAGTTTTCTTTAGCTCGCTACGCGCCGGAGCTAAAGTTTACCGGGTAGGGAAACATTTTCTTTAGCTCTAATACCTTTACGGGTTTAGCACAAACCGTTTCCGAAACCGAAACAAACCGAAACAAACCGAAACCGTTTCCGTTGGGCATCTGATAACCAAGTGCTTCTCATTCTCTATCTCTGTATGGCATATTGGGCACCACCTCTCCTCTCGAGGGACTCCTCTAGCACGATCCCTCTTGATCTTGAGCTGACGTGATGAAACTCGAAGTTTCCAAGTGACGATTCGAAGGTGGTGTGGTAGATATACCTGCATGAAGTGAGGAGTCTCAATGAAGCCTTGGTTTGAGATCCGGAGAAAAATGCTTACGGTAGTGAAGTATTTTTGATGTCAATGTCCCCCTCCGGCTGATCCATGTCCTCTGTATGTATGTATGTATGCCATATCTCCTGACAGGGAGTCATACTCTATTGGTGGTAGTCTGTCTGTCAAACCATGGAGGGCAAGCCAATCCCATGTCTGTGTGTACCATGAGGAGGTGGCTCTTGCTAGTTCCTTGTCACGAGATGCCTGGAAAGCTATGTAAGTGATGTGATTTGTGTCCATGCTCTGGATCCTATGTAATAGGCATATTGTCTGGAATAGTGCCTCTACTAACATCGGTGGTGCAGCAAGATCTCCCCTGATGATATCATGGGGTACCAAAGATTTGTTGTGGATGAGTCTGGCAATTATGAGAATATGCAGCCTCTCCAATGCTGTCCATGATGATGTGGATAATCCCGGTCCCCATATAGCTGCTCCATACATGAGTGCTGGGGTAACCAAAGTGTCGAAGAGCCACCCCTGTCTCCAGGGCTCCTGAAAATATGCCTAGTGACACTATCTCTCCATCAAAGCTAGCGCTCTGTATCCTTGTGTGATGCAATCACGGGCTGCCTGAGACATAGAGAAAACCAGAGAGGCTACTGTGAATGTCACTCTCAAGTAGACATATGATCCGACTATCGTGATGGGTCTGCCTGCTGCTGTGAAAGAGATGTGTCTCCTCACCTTTGCTGATGTATGGAAGATCAGAACCTTGGTTTTACCTCTGCTGATGTATGGAAGATCAAAACCTTGGTTTTACCTAGGTTCATTGATAACCCTCTATGTGTACAGAAATCATCTAGGCTGTGTAGGTGATGCTGTAGACCCTCTGCAAACTCTAAAACAAGCACAATATCATCAGCATATAAAAGAATGTGGATAGTGGTCCCTTGTTCCTTAATGCCCTCCCCTTGCTTCACCCCGATGGTGCTAGCAAGTGAATTGGATAGACCGCTCGGACATCTGACTCTACCTGATACTCTCTCATATAAGGAGTAGATCCCCCATATCATCTCCTCTAGAGCCCCGATATCGTGTAGATGTTTGAAGAGCCTCTTCATGGGTAGTGTGTCGAAGGCTTTGCGGAAGTCCACATAGCAGCTGTGTAATTTCCTCTTCCTCACTCGTGCCTGGTCGATCAAGCATCTCATAGTGAAGATGTGGTCAATGGTAGAGTAATCTCGTTTGAATCCTGCTTGTCTTTAGGCCTTGATACCTTTCCTCTAGGCAAGAGTGCTCAACTCTGTCTCTAGCACTGCCCATATACCTTGGCCAGTATGGGGCCAATCATGATCGTCCGGTATGTAGCTGGATCCATAACATCGCCTGACTTATGAATGGGCACAATGGTGTGATAAGTCCATGAGTCAGGGAACCCTTCAACTAGTGCTCGTTGGAAGAGGTGAGCAATGAGCGGTGCTAGAGTGGTGCATCCGTAGATGAGATGCTTTGCTTGTAAACCGAACTGGTCATGGGCTCTGCCATGTTGTAGATGGGCAATGGCATGGCTCACCATAGTCGATGTGAAGAAGTCAGAGGTAGTGGGGCATGAGCTCTGTGACTTGGGAATGGGGGGCTGATCCGAGATCTCGTATAGGCTCTGTGCATAGCAGTGCTCGGGTCTCGAATGGGCGTGTGGTGTCTCCTCTCTCTCAGGTATCACCACGCCACTACACTGTCTTGGCTCATGAGCAAGTGATAGATATCCCAATACTCTCTCCTCCCATTCTCGTCACTTGCGGTGGGTAAAGGCTCTGCATGTGTCGTTGTGCATGCTAGGGTGTAATATCCCCCATGTGCTCTAAAATTCGTGGATGCTAGCCCCCGACAATTTGTATCATACCAATGGTTTGGGGGCATGGATCCGGTGAGTGGAGGGTGTGTATGTGTGTGGTGTAGAAAGCTGTGTAGAGTTGAGTCATGTAGGATGGTGGTGATCTATGACATGAGTGTGTCTAGTGGTGATAGCGGATCGAGGAAGAGTAGGCGAGTATATAAATGGTGTGCATAAACATGTGGAGAGCTAGTGTGAAGTGTATTGTGGTGTGTGACTCAATGAGTGTGGGAGGGTCTAATGGAATAGGAGATGAAAGTGTAAACGTGATAAATGTATGGTCAGCACCGAGTGGACATCGATCAATACAATAAGTGAATCTCGAGTAATGGTATCGAGAATGTGCTCGACCTTGCTCCCCCTATGAGGGAAGAAAGTAAGTCCACCCGAGGTTGGCCAACGGTGCATCCTGTTATATATAACGAGATGATGTCGGCTGCCTAGCTCAAGTAAATGTTTGCCGTACCCGACGGTGTCCTGACCCATATCCGCTCATAGTCTACCGGTCCTCGTATCATATGATCTGTTGATGCTCCATAGCATATGACTAGTATTGACGTGATTGGGTGCGGCCATTGAAGTCCCCCATGAGGAAGACTTCACCTAGGGTGCTATAATATAGTATCTCATCTGAAAGTGCAGTGTGTGGTGAATCTTTGTCTCGAGTCGATCTCCCATGGTCATGTCCCACGTATCTAGATCCTCTCGGTGGGAAGTAGCATATGGCAATGTAGACCCAGCTCTGCGTTGCTATCTCCATGCGAACCCACATGTATCGTGCCTCCTCACCTCTACCTATGATGTGGATCAAGCTCTGTATCTCTTATCTAAATATGATAGCGAAAACCTCAACCCCCATGCCGTTCTCTGTCTCGGCATAGCCTTGAATGTAGATTCCCAATGAAAACTTGCAATGTGGGGGAGGCTTCTTTCCGAGCTCTCATGGGTCTCTGTGTATCTAGGATCTCCTCTAGTCGGTCTAGCCGTGTCCGAAGTGCTCCGTTGCAGTTCGAAATTGCCCCCTGAGTGGTGACTCTGAGTGGTGTTGCCTCATAGGCCACATAACCCTATTTGATAGGGCGTCTGTCTCTAAAGACTTTACCGTCACGGTAAAAAGCCTTCCTTCCTTCTCTCCTGGCTTGTAAGATCTAAGGCATACATGCCCTTCTGTGCCCTATCTACATTTTTGTGAGGTCTTCGTCCATGAATAAAGATTCACCTGGAAGTCTTCTTAGTATGGATCGCTTTTTGAAAAACCTGATTCTCTCCTTCGTTGACCTCATGTATAATATAAGAGCTCGAGGTTTTGTGTGTTATTTTCTAGTTCTCGAATCTCCACGCATGGATGAATGGCATATCTTATATCCTAGCTGACGACATATTTGTGATGCATCAGCCTCAATGGATGTTCCTTCAGAGAGGCAACATGTAGTCTATGGACCTCTCTGAGTCTCTCCTCTTCAAGTGTGTCCGACACCCTCATGTATTCATCTCTTATTGCCTCTTCTTTTACCTCCTTTTTAATGTTTTTTCATACTTCTTCAACCCAACTGTTTTGGGTTGATTTCACCTTTGATCTGACTTGCTCTTTAATGTTTGTCCTCCATTCATTCTTTATTTCTTCTTTCAGATCATCTATTTTGGTAATTTCTCCCTCTTCCTTGGAGATCTTCATGTGGATGATGTCTTCTTGAAGACGGTGTGTTTCAATTTTCCATTCATCCCTGTCTTCTTTGAGTTGTTTGATTTGATCTTCAAGACCTTTTATTCTTTCTGATGCTTTCCTCATCTCTTGATTAAGAGCCTTATCTCCCTCTTTTTTTACTTCTCTTAAATTCTGAAATTAGGGTTCATAAACCCTAAAAACAGAAAATAGGATCAATTTACAAAAGATAGCTGCCACCAACTTGTAGAAGACTTCTTGCTCCAAGAGAGTAGCCTCTCCTTCACCTTCCTTCACCTTCCTTCACCTCCAAAGCTTCAGAACTCCAAAATTGACACAAAGTAAACATCAACTCTAGCTTGAATTGTCCAAGAGTGTGCCCAAGGTGCTCCTTATACAGTTTTGTAAGCCTCCAATAAAGCCAAGCGATAAAATTTGCGAAAAAATCCACCGTGGGTCAAAAAAACTGTTATCGTTCTTTTTAAAGTTTTATTGCAAAACTTTTGCTTTGGGTTGAAGTTAAAAAAACTATCGCTAATTTTGGTTGGTGCTTTATTTTGATCGCTTAAACTATTGTGCTTTTGCCATCTTTGACACATGACTTAGCTTTTCAAGAGTTAGAACCTCAGAAAATGTTCATCCGCCATTTTAGGGCAGAATTAGGGTTTGACTTTTCTCCCAAGTCTGACCTCTGATGAAGGAATGAAACATATCACTAGATAGCTCTTGCAAAGCTCTATCTATCTAGCCTAAAAAAGTTTTATCCAAACTATAAAAAAAAGTGCTAAGTCCTAACTAGGATTTGCTGGAAATGGACCATATGTACATTGATTTCCAACAATAGAGAGCGTAGATGGCACTGATCATCTCTATCAGGATCCCAAGGGGGAGTAGGCGCTGGAATAGCCTCACGCATGGGGCCGTATCAAAAGCTTTGTGGGAATCCACAAAGCAACAATAAAGCCTCTTCTTCCTTGCCTTTGCCCCATCAATGAGACAATGTAGGATGAAGATCTGGTCGATAGTGGAAAAAGCTCGTCTAAACTTGGCTTGGCCCGGTGCTTCGAGGCCCTCAACCTCTGCATATGAGCTAAGCTCTGCCTCGAGAATTGCTTCATATAACTTGGTCATTGTGTGGCCAATCATGATAGTTCTGTAGGTCCTTGGATCCAAAGTGTCGCCATATTTGTGGATAGGAACGATAGTATGCTGTGTCCACTCCTCTGGGAAACCCTTCCCTATAGCTGAGTTGAAAACATGTGCGATCAACAGGGCTACAGTGGACCAGTCCATGAAGTGATGTTATTATAAATGATTATACAATCAAAAGAAAACAGATGGACTGGGTGTACGTTTTACATTCCAGAATCTCTGTTATTTAGAGCAGGCAAATGGGGACATGTTGCCAGCTTTGTGTTCTTGAATCTCTGTTATTTGAATAACATTATAAGATGCATAACATTATTTATAGAAGCAGGAAATGTTCTTGTTGCTGCTACAAAGTTTAGCATTCCCTGATGATGTGGGCTGAGCAGTAGGTTGTAGCACATAAAGAAAGAAAAAGATAATTTTTGTATTGTTGATGGCTGACCTAGCAGCCAAAAAAGAGGTCTGCTTTGTTGTGTCGAAGGCATGAAGAAGAGAGGAAGTGCACACGATGAAGAGGGAGCAGCTATAAATAGCTTCGTAAAGGGCTGGCTGCTAAAGCTATGTAGAGACGAAGCAAATACTACTTGACGAACACATTGCAAGTTGAGAGAGGTAACCTTTTGTTTCTTCTTTCTTCTGCAATAATATTATTGCTCTTATGTAGAGCACATCTAAAATTTCAATTGCATTTCAACATCAATTGCTTACATACACTCAACTACAAATTGAATCATGCATTTGAGCATTCAAGCATTTCTGATGTCTCATGGTTGATAACCAAATTATCATATTATATTAACTACAAATTAGAATACATTGAATCATAAGTATCCAAGCATTTTGGATGCTTCATGTTTTACAACTGGCCGGCCATAGTTGCATATTCATTAGAGTCACATATTCATTCATGCGACCAAAATACCTCAATAACATGATGCACTCAATGATACAACCTTTTGCATGTGCTTCAAACGATCAATGGAGCTTCATATCTTATATCAATCAATGTCTGTCCATACAAGAGCAGCTCCTCATTCAATGGAGTTTCATGTCTTATGCAAATGAATGGTTGTTTATGAAAGAACTATTCCTCATTCATTAGATCTTCATATTTACAACAAATGTATGGCTGTTCATAAAGGAGCTTCACACATTGATGGCTGTTCATAAAGGAAATATTCCTGAGTCCTCATAATTATACCATCCTTTTACGTATTACCAATAGTTTGTGTGCTGCTTCGGATAAGAACTCTTCTAGACCTTCAACACATACCGCTCGTATATGATTTACAATAGAGTGGACAAAGTCTTACACTCATGTATTGGCTGCGTTAAACTTTTCAGCAGTCATGACTTCTTATACACAAATATTAGCTTCATCAACTTCTATTTTAAGTCAAGAACATGTAGATGTTCGTCACAATAAGACTTGGAGTGATGTAATCAATGCAACCACTATAGAAAAGCACACATCAACAGCACCCACTTGGCTGCATGTCCATATCTCTCTCTTATGCTTTGTAACACTGGTCACTCTTCAATTCATCAATGAAGGCACAGCCTATATACTGTAGTAGACGTAAATAATTCGGCAGTCATACATGCAACTTTAGCCACACCTCAGTTTCCAGAGTAAAAGGAGTCTTATTATCCTCTAAAAAGCACTTGTTTTGTACAGAAGAACACTTCCCACCAATAACAACATGCCCAGTCCTTTGTTTCGTCTTTAATCTTTATACCATCTGTAAACAATATCAACATGGTAACCTACCAAAAACAGCACGATCACTTATTTCTTTAAAGAGACAACAATATACAGCAGTTCGGAAATTGGAAAGACATGTTGCTCTTCCTAACAATAGGGCTATGGTTAAGAAACTTGTCTTGTTGCTGTAAACTAGACAATTATAGAGACAAAGGGTAAATTAGCTTCCTGCTACAATCTCCTCATGGCTGACTACAAAACAGTGCAAGAGAGAAGTTGCAAGCTCTTTGTATCAATATGATTTACGTACATATGATGGTGGGAGGAGGATACACCCCAAGCTTCTTGCAGAACCATGCATATATGAAAGTGAATCCAAATCTTTGTGTATCTAAGGTGGGTGCTAACCTCTAGTTTGATTGAAGCGGCAGCCAATAAATCCATCGTAGGTACATACTTGAACCAAAAGTTCAGCTGCTAACTTAGAACTTACATATTGATTTGTTTCATAAGAGAATACTGATCTAAAGTTGGTTCCTATGGAAGCTAAGAGAAAATACAAGAGTTACTTAAAAGGGATTTTATACAAGAGAGTTCATGTGACGCAAATCAAGCAGGCTTGCTAACTTCCAACAAGTAGTTTGTGTGCTAGTATATGCATGTGCTCTTAGTCTAAGAGAGTGTGAATGTGAGTGAGTGTGAGTGGTAGTGAGTGAGTGAGTGTGAGTGGTAGTGAGTGAGTGAGTGTGAGTGGTAGTAGTGTGATTGTGATTTGTGTGAGTGTGAGCTTAGAGTTAGTGAGTTGAAGCGAGATTTGTTAAAGGAGAGGTGAAAAGGAGTGAGTTTAGAGGGTACTCAGGTGGTTGTAGGATCTCTACAATTTCTATAAACTTGCATTGTTTCTTTGTTATTGTCTGTACTATTGATTAAATTTCCATATTATTAAGGGAGGTTATCACAAAAATTCACCTAAATCTTTATAGTTCAAACTTCAAATTGAAGTTTTTATCAAGATTCACCAAAATTCCTATAATTATAACATGATATACTTATATAATTTAGCCCATATTTATATGCTTTTGAATTAAATAGGTGATCTTAACTTTTTCCTTGAGGCTTGGATAGAGGCAAGATGCTCTAGACTGCTTTGCATGTATTGATGAGGAAGGCCTTTTCCAAATGTAGTTACCGTCACACGTGTATGAGAGCTTGTGACAGTACATGAGAAGTTAACAAAGGAAAATAGATCCATGATACGATAATGAAACAAGGTTTGTTGAAAAATGATATCGAACTCGGCAATGCATTGATTGATACGTATGTCGAGTGTAATGAGTTGACAATAGCAAAGGAAATCCTTGAGCCTCTTCCAATCCGAGATGTTATCTCCTAGTCTTCCTTGATAGGAGGATATGCTGGACAAGGTCAAGGCCAAGATGCTTTGGATTGCTTCAACAAGATGCAGAGTAAAGGCCTTTCACCAAATGCAGTGATATTGATTCATTTGCTGCAAGTATGTAGCAGCATTGGTGTAGTTGAGGAGGGGGAAAAAGATCCATGGTGAGGCAATGAGGCAAGGGTTGTTACAAAAGAGTATCGTTGTTGGCAATGCCCTTAAGGAGAAAGGAACCAAAAAGTACTAAAATCTTCCTTCCCAAAAAAGTAAGTTCAGCTTCCTGTGCCTTCAATCAGCTTTATTGTACCATCCAGGATACCACTTAGCATTCAACACCCAACTCTATCCATAATGGACGTGCTCAATTTAGATCAACTGCTATCCACCAAGTGAGCACCAAATTTTATAGTGCTAATTATCTGATTTATCCAATTCAACAACAAACAAGAGGGGCAACAAATCAATTTGTAGATTCTTCAATCGCAATTACAAATGACATCTCCTAAAGAAAGCCCCTTTAGCACTCCATATGCTTTGTCGAGATCAGCACATTTGGCATACATATCCAACAAAGCAATGCCTAGCACAAGATTACCTTTGATAAAACCTTCCTTTGAAATGTGGTTATGGAGGAGTTGTCCTTTGCCCATTGCCCATAAGGTTCCACAAGCCTTAGCATTCAAGTGAAGGTCATTGATTTGGAGAGAAGCCTTCTTGTTGCATCCCTTCCATGCAGCCTAAAGCTATATGGCCGTGATGGGCCCTTGCATAAGGAGCGATTAATGTACACCAAGAGACTATATTCCATACAGGAAACCTCCTCTTGAGTATAGGTTTGATATTCTCTATGCAGTGAATACATCATGCCAGAATGCATTGTGGGCATGTTGAAACCTCCATCTGTCTCTCTCTCTCTATCCCGCGTGGTCTTTGCTGGGTGCCAATCTCCTCTATGTCGACCTTGTAGTATTCCATATGCTTGCCCAACAAGCCAATCCATCATATAGAGCCTTAGGAGAGCTATCTATTCGTATGTAACACTCCATCATGAGAGTTCATTTGACTCTTCAAAAGTAAAGCCCTAGTTTCTGCTTTTTATAGTGCTTTTCACTTTAAGCTTTGATTATGATCAATGGGGAGGATTTAATCTCATGAACAGGAGATATCCAATGGCAAATAGTCCATGTACCTTTTTTAAGTAGCTTTTTAATGCCATATCAGCCATGAGCAGCTCATGAGTAGCTTTTATGGAAAAACATGAGTAACTTTTAGATTTTTTCGCATCCATTTGCATGTACTTTATTGGGGGGGCTAAAACCTATATAAGGAGCACTTGGGTGCACACAAATCAATCTCCTTCACACTGTTTACATAGAGTGTTATTGCTGCTATTGGAGGTCTGTTTGCTGCTTTTGGAGGTGTCTACCTACTGCCCACTTCTTCTTCACACACATATTGTGTGTGTGCATGCTGATTTTCAATAAATTGCTACATATTTTATGTTCTACTTCAATTCTTGCTGCTGTACCAGGTTTTCCAGCCTACTACCTCAAGAGGAGAAGCCATTGTAACTGCATATATCAGAGAAGAAGTATATTTCTGGTTTGGTTGCAGATTTTAGTACTATTCCATAGCACATAGCTTGAATTCTCTATATTCTGTCTATTCTATCTCACAATCAAACAGTCACTTATTATTTCAGTAACTCTTAGGCACATAGTTTGTAGTGATTGGAAGATGTTGTGAACTTTATCATTGGGCCTACCTCTTTTTCACCTCTTGGTATCCGAGCTTATTTTACATACATGTCTTGGTCTCAAGAGGAGTGATTATAGAGATATATTGGAACAAGAGGAATGCCCAACTATCCGATGTGGAGTTTCCTGATGATGAGTTTATTAGTCAAGGACTCGTGGAATATTGTCAATGGTAAAACATCCAAGGTAAAGACAAACAATAGAGGATGTTGTATCTTCTTGCAAGAACCTTGTTTCTCCAAATTTTGTTGCTCACAACTGGATGAGGAAGAAGTTCTCTCATCATTCACAATTAGAGACACTATGAAGCTATTACCTACTGAAGATGAGTCTCGATAGGATTCGATGCATAAGCACTCTCTCTTATAGCAACGAGTGTTATATCTCAAATCAAGTCATGAAGAACCTCTCGAGAAAGCCTGTTTGGAGTTGAAGAATCTCTATCAAAGCAGAAACCTTGCCACAAAATCTCACTTGAGGAGGACATTAGCAAACATGTATGAAGGTTGATAAGTCAGCTCAATCACATATCTTGAATCTGAAAGATCTATAATGAAAAGAAAAGAGCTTCTGGTAACAATGTTGAAGAGCTTTCAAAGGGTAAATCTTCTTCCAAAGAAGATACTTTTACATGTGTTGGTATAGAAGTGTCTTTTGATAAAGGAGCATTGCAAGCTAAATCAGAGAATCTTGGGATCTTTGATTATGGAGCTATTAAGCATATGAAAAGTTGCAAGAAGGTATTTTCATCACTTACTAATTCTATGGTATTATCCATCAACTCGCTATTGCACATACTCCATAGCAAAATGGTATTACAGAGAGAAAATTGCACATTTATTGAAATGGCATGTGGCATGTTATATTCAAAGAAGTTTTCATCCAAGTTTTGAGTTTTGGTTTGATGCTATTCATAGAGCTAACTATATTCTCAATAGAGCATCTTCAAAAGCTTTAAAAGTTATCACACCTTATGAAGCATTGTTGGAAACAATGTCAAATCGAGCTATGAACCCTAATTTTCAGCAAAGCCTATTTTTCTCATGTTATCATTTTACAAAAATAGAAATGGTTATTTGAATCAAAGAGGGTAAAAAATTATTATTGCATATCTAGAAAGTACTCTTCAAGAGCTATTTGTTGTTATATAATATTATATCATCTGACCAATATAAGGCCCTCAAATCATAAACCCTAATTTGTGATTTTCATCATAAATTGATATTATGAATCAAGCATGGGTCTATATTAAGTCCCATATTTTAATCCTATTTGAAGTCCAAAAATCATTTTCTCATGAAATTAACTCCATGATTTTTGAGCTTAAAAGTAGGGTTAAAGTATGCGATTTGATGTAATCCTTGATTAACTCCTTTTTCAAGGGATTAACTCAACACATTGGGTTTATAATATTCATTTATCATGAAAAGCACTTTGAAAAGCACAAATTAGGGTTGAGGATTTGAGGGTCTTATATCGATCAGATGTGTAATGTTATATATCAACAAATAGTTTTTGAAGAGTACTTTCTAGGTTTGCAATTATAATTTTTTACCATCTTTGAACAAAATGATCATTTCCATTTATGTAAATGATAACATGAGAAAACTAGGGTTTGGTGGAAATTAAGGTTTAGAGCTCAATTCGAAGGTGTTTTCAACAATCCCATGCTCAATGTCATATTGGGATAAGATTTAAATTTTAATAGTGTGCATAACTTCTGATGTTTGTCTATGGATAATGCTATAATAAACATATCTATCACATTTCTCACTTGTAGGAACATCGATAAACTTAATGTGCTTCTTGTTGGAGGTAAGATAGGCCCAAATGATAATCACATATAATTTCCAGGATCTTTCCAACAACCTTAGCACATAACACATCTTGACCAAATTAAATGAGATAAATGACAATAGAATAGAGAGAAGACAATTTCAAAATGTAGCCGCTGAATGCTAACTACACACTAAAATAAATGCTAAACGTAAATATACAATGTGGGTAGTGATATGAAACTGAATATAGGATGAAAGAAAAGGGTTCTAGATACAAAATGTAGAGAAATTGTGCCTAAGAGATAATGTTAAGAGAATATGTGCAATTGAAAGTGAATGGACTTTAGGAACAGGCAAAATCAGCAAACCTTAATCTGAAAATAAGTCTTCTCTGATGTTGTCAAGCAGCAATGTAACTTCTGAGTGTTCAAGGGGTAGGTAGAGAGGTGGTACAACAACATGTGAAAGGAACCTGAAAATAGATGTCAATACTCACATGCCGAACACTTTAACAAGTGTGAAGAAGATGAAGGGAAGGCTAAATAGACTCCATGATCTGCATATACTCCTCAAGATGACCTCCTAGCTCAAAACCCTGGATCTTGTGTGTGAAGAGCTTCACAATTGAATGATAAAAGTGTGATCATATGTCCTCTTTATATAGACTTGAGAACTCCAACGAAAAAACTCCAAAAAGCTTAGCTAAAAAGCTCATAAGAAAAGCGCGAAAATCAGGCCAAAAAAGCTATCTCGAAATGTGCGCAACAAATTTCGGGATGGTCTTTTTTATTATTATTTTCTGTTTTTGTTAAAAAAAAAAAAATTACTTTTTAATCCGGTAGAAGTATATGTGAAAAGTGCCTAGGAGTTAGAATAGAAGTGTTTGTGCAAAAGAATTGATTGTTATATAAGTCGATATGCTAGAAAATTTGAGATTAGAGCAAACCCTAACAAAAGTTTTATCTCCTCTGATGTACGCAGGAACAGATAGGACTTCAAATCTTGAGGAAGAAGGTGGAACACCTGGTGCAGCAAGAGTTAAAGATAACAAAAGATAGCAACAACTTACATGTTGGGGGAGAGCTCTTCATGACAAAGGTTCATAGAAGCACTTGTACGATGTACTTGTACAAGTCCACTCGTGCAATTAGACCCGTCTAGTAATGTCCAATATGGTGCCATTCGTACGGTTAACAAATTGTGAACTTTTTTTTTGGGCTCGTCCGTTAGCGCTTTAGGTTAACTTTTAAGCTATCACATCTTCTGCTATCGATTATCGTCCGTGAGCCATGCTCGAGCTTACTTGGAGCTCTCCTCTCTTGATTCTTAGGGTTGTAGAGCAGCCATTGAGGGGTTATAGAGCAAGCTTAGTGCCTCAGCTCCCCCCTTTCTCATCTACTCTTTCTCTAGTAACTCTTTGGTCCCCAACACATTTCTAGCTTCCAACAACTCCCCCTTTCAAGTTCATCGCTCCCATGGCTTCTTCTCTTCATGAAGCCTTTCACAAGCATTGTGTAGCTTTTGAAAGAGTGAATGATAAGTCCAATGTTTGTAGATGGCATTGCAAGTATTGTGGAAGGATACAAATATCTAGTGTGACTCTACTTGTCATTCATCTATGCAAATTATTTCTGATGATATCTATGAAGAATGTCGAAAGAAATATCTTCCATTGAAAAGAAACGGGTGTCTTCCCCAACATGAAGTGGTCTCATCGGATCATGAAGATATTGGAATAGGTAATGCTCCATCCATTTCTATTAGTTCAACAACACCCACAATGAGTTCACATGAATGTGAGGAAGGAACAAGTATTTGAAAGAGAAATAATTGAGCAAGTCAAAGTTGTAGTAGTAGTAGTTAGCTCTCAGAAGCCTACCTTTGCATGAGTATTGGGCGGAGTATCAGGGACTTTGGCTTTTTTTAAGGAAAGGCAAAGAGTGATTGACATTGAAATTGCTTGAACCATAAAGTGCAACCTTCTATTTAATGTGCTTAGTTTGGATAGATGGAGGTGCTTGGTAAGAACCATAGCTAATGTAGGATCTTATGAAGGATGGTATGGTGTTTTTTACAATGATATGCATATAAAGAATTAGATGATGAAAAAGTAAGAATTGATAAATCTTTGGAACCTCCGCAAACCCGTTGGGCCAAATATGGATGCTCCATTCCCTCCGATGGATGGAGTGATCGTAAAAAGAGAGGGATTATCAATATCATTGTCTCTTGTCCTCTTGGTACTTACTTCTTATGAGTGGTGGATGAGGGAGTAAGAGGTAAAAGGTCACTAGAAACTTTATTCATTCACATCTTCAGCAAGCTATGCTTGAGGCAAGGAACAAATTCGTTCTTCAAATTTTATTCATTAATATTCAGATTTTCAATGCTAGATTATCTGTAAAATCATAAATATATGTGCCATATAATATGTATGTAATATTATGAATCATGATATATGTTTGACATGCCATATGTAATTTCACATGTCATACATATGCAATATGATATGATTCTCAATTTCTCAGCCATGTTGATTCTTTTGGATCGTCTTTTTGAAGTGAAAATTAAACTTAAAAAAGAAGGTTGTTTCAGAAGAGTTCAAGGAGTGATTGGATGGAGAGTCCATTGCCCAACAACAAGAGGCAAAGGCTATTCAAAGACTGCGTTTGAGAGAGTCTTTTTAGAAAAGTATTCATGGCCTTGTCATTGCGGTATTACCACGTAATTATATAAAGTCTTACGCATGACCAAAATGAAAAAAAAAACAACTGTTGATATACTATCATTTTTATGAAAGGTGGATTTAATGAAATAGAAAAGTGCACCGTTCTTGGTGAGTCGATCGATCCATCATAGTAAGTATAACTTGTAATTATAGAAATTCATGTCTTTGTAATATTTGTGCTCATCAACGTGTATGTTTATTTTTCCTATTTTTATAGTGATATTTGGGAGAGCGCACCTAGAAGGGATGACCTACTCTACTTGATTGAGAAGAGGTGGAAGTGGATGAAGTAGTTGATTCATGGATTTGCCACTATCTTACATCCGGGTTTCAAAGAGCCATCCTTGCTCATGGAATCTTCACTCTTAGAAGTTAGACGATATGAGACACATATCTTCCAAAGATCCTCTCATCTGATGAACGTGGTAAGTTCTTATAAGATTTTATCAACTATAATGATCAAAGGGGTAGTACGTTGGCTTCTTTCTGATTTTGGAAGAGAGATTCATTGATAAAACCCTTCTTTTGGCAAGAAAGTTTTGACTATAAATGCCAACACTACAAAAATGTGTTATGCGCATTCTTACATAGGTATGCATTCTTAATTTCTATCTTGTTTTTGATTTTTTTCATTCTTGGAGCTAACTTCCGTTAGTTCATGTATCCTGCAAGCTTCTGACAACTTCCTATTTTATGGACCTACTGCCACCTGCCAAATAATGAATTGAGCTTGAATTGTGTCTTTCATAATCCTCTTATCTTTTTACAATATGCACTATTTTGAACATGCTGTATGTGCACTATTTGCATATGCTCGGATACATATTGTTGATTTTTAAGGTCCACAATCAATATTGAGACAAAAATGAAATAGAGACATGAGAGAGAATAGACAAAGTCATAGAAAGATGGAGCAAAGTCCACATATATGCCATATATTCCAAAAGATGAAGTACATTAATGTTACAAAGAATCATAATGTTTGCATATAAATGCATCAATATTCTGCGTATCTTCATAACTTTACAATCTCAATAAAGTGAAGATGATCTCCTCCATGTATATTTAAGCACCAAACTCATGTCCTTGTTGTTGAAGAAGAATCATAAACCCTAGTCATTGCCCATCTTTTGACGAACATGAAACCTTAGCTGAACTCCTCCACAAGGTTGAAGAAGACGCTCCATAATCAAGTTTCAAGTGTGTGCTTCAAAAAGTGATGAAACATGTGTTATGCACCTTGTGCTTATATAGTTATTGATTCATGATGAAAAGGAAGATAAAAAAGCTTAAAAACAAAAAGCAGGGTTTTGTAATTTTCAAAAAATTCCGAAAATTACGGAAACTCTAATTTCGGGCTTTTTGTCATGGGAGCACTAGATTGTGCTCTCTGACTACACTAGACAAGATTTCGGAAATATACTTCTGATTACAAGAACACTCATGTAGGGAAAATGGTACAAGAATATGTGATTGATACAAGACGTCCCACAACCTGGGACTGATAGGTATGGATAACTCGACTACAGATGATATACGAAATCCCACAACCCGGGATCGTAAGTATGAAACAAGATATCAGAATCACGAGAATTCCCTTCTGGGAGATGAACTAGATAGTGGAAATAACTCGACAAGATCTCGTACCACAAGATTACAAGAGGACAAAAAGGATGTCCAAGAACTAGACTAGACAAAGACTGGAACAAGGAACAAGACAAGAACTAGAACTGGAACTTGGAGAGTACTTACTTGGCGGTCATGACTCCTTGAGCTCCGAAGACTGCTATTGGAAAGACTGAGTATGTATGTGGCCAAGGCCTCTTTATATAGGATTTCAAGGGAGGTTGCGAGTCGATGATGTCATCAATGATGTAAGCAATCCGAATAGGACCTCCGAATGTCAGAATTTAGCAATTAGGCATTCGATCTTAGGGTTTTGGCACATTTCGGACGTAATGGAAGCATTGGTTTCCCCTAATTCTAAACCAATCATGAGATATAGGATTTACATGGACTCTGAGGTTCAAGATGGTTTCCTTTGTCCATGACATCACCTCCCCTTCAAGCGACGAGTTCCACGAGGAGCAGTCATGTTCTCTGGTCTCAACTTCATTGGATTTCTCTTATGGAATTCTCGAACCTTGATTGGTGCTCTCTGAAGGTTTTCTGCAGGTTCCCAAGTACGATCACTGATGTCATACCCTTTCCAATGAATTGTTGGAGTTAGATGTTTTCGAAAGCACGCAAACAGCACAAGGAAGAAGAAGAAGCTTGGAGTACAACACACAATACTGAATGTATTACTAGAGAATGTACAAAGATAGGTAGCCCATTAGGGCAATATGATTATATACAAGTCGGGGGGAAAAAACCTTTTAAAGAGAGAAAAAAGTGCCCCGACAGTCCTAGAGTGTTTACACACATCACTATCTAAATATATCAACAAATTCCCCCTTGGGAGTGATGCAGTGAACAAGTAGCTGGCACTCATGTATAAGGAAGTGCCAAATGATGTGGAAATCACTCCACAAAAGGAAGTAAGCCCAAAGCTTTGCGGAAAGCTTCAAACTTCTCCCTAGGCAGAGCCTTCGTGAAAAGGTCTACAATGTTCTCCTGCGTGAGCACATATGCCAAGCTGATCTCCACAGCAGAGAACCTCTCCTTAACATAATGATAATGCACCTCCATGTGCTTAGTGCGAGCATGGAACACAGGGTTCCTCACAACTGCCAATGTGCTCTGACTCCCAGAAGACTGACCAATACCCAAATTAGCCATAAGGAGTCTGAGCCACACACTCAAAAGCTTCCCTATACTCAGCCTCACAACTAGAAGTGGCCACTAGTGGACACACGAGTGTCATAGCGATATGCCCAGTCAGAAAAAGCATGCAAATCTGGCGGTAGTGATCCCCCCTTCGGATAAAACAACCCAAGTAGCCGAGTACCACTCAAGTAGCAAAAGATGCGCTTAACCGCTTGCCAATGCTTGACACCTTGGCAATGCATAAACTTGCTCTTCTGTGAGACAGCAAACTGAATATTTGGCCGAGTAATGCATAAGTAAATCAGGCATCCAATAGCCTGCTAATAGAGGACAGCATCAAATGCATCTCAAACATCATGAAGACTCAATCGTAAACCTGTCTCCATAGGAGTGGCAATAGGCTTACAATCTTCAAGGCCAAAACGTTGCAATAATATGTCAAAATATTTTGTTTGACACAAAGCCATTCCACGATCAACTTGCATAAACTGAACGCCCAAATAGTGATGCAAATGCCTCAAATCAGACATCTCAAATGAGGCATGCGAATCAGCCTTAAAATCAGCAATATGCTTCTCAATAGGACCAGGCAGCATTTCGTCAACAAAGACAACAATGATCAGAAGTACATCATTAGCACGTTTAACATATAAGGTGCTTTCAGTTGGACTGTTCTCAAAACCATGTGCAATCAGATAGGCATGTATCTTCTCATACCAAGCATATAGAGCTTGCTTTAAACCATATAATGCCTTCTTTAACCTTCACACCTGGTGTTGATGCCCTTTCTGCACAAAGCCACGGGGCTGAAGAACATACACTTCTTCATGCAAGTCACCATTCAGAAATGCAGTTTTAATGTGCAACTGATGTACATTCCAACCATGATGGGCTGCAAGTGCACAGATCCTCCGAGCAGTAGTCATACGGCATGTAGGTGCAAAGGTCTCATCAAAATCAATGCCTCTTTCCTGTGCATAATCCTTTGCAACAAGCCTAGCCTTATACCTATCAACTGTTCCATCAAGCTTACTCTTCAACTTGTAAACCCATCTTGAAACTGCAGCACGAACAGGAATATGCAGAATATCATCATCTTCGACATCGTCTGTATCACCTTCAGTACTTGCAGTTGTGTCAGTTGCAGGTGTGATAGGACGTTTTTCAACACCCTGCACAATGTTCCATAGTCCTTTTGCAACCAATACATGTCGCATCATATAAGCCCACAACGGGTAGTTGGTACCATCCAACTTATCCTCAACAAGCCAACATACGAAATACATCACTGGTTTCAGCCATGGCAAAATACCTTGATGCAGAAAATTGATTGTATCTCAAAAAGTTGAATGGAACTGCTCCTACGAGTTCTGTGGAACCTGTAGAAGACTTCGAGATGCTTATATTGGCGAATAGAAAGAGGTATATACCTTTGCAACAAAAAGAAGAAACAGCTGCACAAGCGCTGCGATAGTGCGTTCGGAGGCAGAAACGAGCTCAGATCGCTCAGATCTTTGAAACACCCTGAGTATGCTCACCAAATTTCGTGCGAATCTGAGAGTCCAACTGGAGAGGTGTAGACGATGCCCTAGATGAAGCGGCACCATGCTCTGATACCAATTGTTGGAGTTAGACGTCTGCGGAAGCACGCAAACAACACAAGGAAGAAGAAGAAGCTTGGAGCACAACACACAATACCGAATGTATTACTAGAGAATGTACAAAGATAAGTAGCCCATTAGGGCAATATGCGTATATACAAGCTGGGGAAAAAAACCTCCTAAAGAGGGAAAAAAGTGCCCGAGCAATCCTAGAGTGTTCACACACATTACTACCTAAATATATCAACATGAATAAGGTATTCCATTCTTCCTCGAGATATTCTCGAATCTAGGACATGCTCGACTTCAAATTCTTCATGATCATCAATTTCTATAGGTGGTGAAGGACTAGGTCTTTCCCCCCTCAATGGTGAAATCTGATATGGTTCCAACATGGATACATGGAAAACTGGATCTATTCTCATGGTACTTGGTAGCTGGAGCTTGAAGGTGTGGATAAATCTTGGCCAAGATGGTGAATGGACCAAATCTTTGATGATCTAACTTTGCACAACGCCTTGAAGTTTGCAAATTGTTTATGAGTAACCATACTTTACCCCAATTTGATATGATGGATTCTGAACACGATGTTGATCTGCATAGTACTTATATTGTTCTTGAGCTTTATGGATCTCTTCCTTGAGTTCTTTGTGAATGTCCCTCAGGTATTGGGTCTTGTCTTTGGTAGCTGGGTTCTTGATATGATTTGAGAGTTGTATATCCATCCTTGGATGTTGTCCATAATTTGCAATGAAGGGAGTCTGCTTAGTAGATGCATGAACACTATTGTTATACACAAACTCTACAAAGGTTAAAAGCTCAAACCAATCATTTTGATGATAGTTGCTGATGCAACGGAGATATTGCTCTAGGACTTGATTCACCCATTCTGTTTGTCCATGAGTCTGTGGATGATTTTCTGTGGATAGTTTAACTTGAATACCAAGGAGCTTGCAGAGACTGTTCCAAAAGCTGGATATGACCTGTGGACCTCGATCAATGACAATATCATTAGGCAATCCATGAAGCCTAAAGATGTATATGAGAAAAAGTCTAGCAGTGGCTGCACCTGTGATTGCCTTGGTAGTTGGAATGAAGTGAGCCATCTTTGTAAATCTATCCATAATAACAAGAATAGCATCATACTTATCTGACTTTGGTAGATTTGTGATGAAATCCATAGACAATGAAGGCCATGGTCTTTCTGGAATAGGTAAAGGTTGCAAGAGGCCATGAGGTTTATGTCGGGATACCTTAGATCTATTGCAAGTGTCACAGGTTCTGAGATATTCTTTGACTCCTTCCACATTTGAGGCGACCAAAAATCCCTTGATATGAGTTCTATTGTTTTATTCACTCCAAAATGTCTTGCTGCAAGGTTGTCATGACGTTGTTGAAGTACTTGGATCCTAGGCTTTCTTGGAGGGACATACAATAGGTTCTTATAGAGTAGTAATCCATCCTTTTTCTGAAATTCATTTACTTCTTGGACTTTTCCTTCTGGAGCTTTCTGCTTAACGTTACAAAATAATTCATCATGTGGTAGATTCTCATGGATCAAATGATTCAAGGCTGAATCTTCATGATGGCTTGAAGAGATAGCTGCTAACTGGAGATGCTCAGGCTTGAGTAATACACTCTCTTATTGATCAAAGGCCTCTTCACCCTTCTTTGGTGCAAGGTAAGATCTTCTTTGGGCATCTGATTGACATTGTTGACATCTTAGACTTTATGTGATGACAAAGTCGAATCTGGATAGAAAGTTACTCCATTGAGATTGCCTTCTATTGAGGATGCGTGTGGTGATAAAATACTCTAACTTCTTGTGATCTGTATACGGAGTAACTTCATGAGCTGCTCCTTCTAGATGGTGATGCGAGGTATTAAACACATCCACTATGGCAAGAAGTTCTTTATCATGAATTTCATAATTAATTTTTGGAGGGGAAAATTTCCTTGAATGATATTGTTGGAAATTAGGTAGGCCCATAAACTAATTTCCATAGGTCCCATAGGTTTCAAGGATGATTCTAGAAGTGACCCAAGAGGCTTCTTATATAGGCCACAAACTTCCCATGTGATAAAAATAAAGCACAATCGCTGAAAAGCTGTTTTTCGCAAATAAATCATGAGATCGCTTTTTTTTTAAAGTTGGATCGCTAATTTTTATAAGCTTTTGCTTTATTTTAATGCTATGGATTGAAAGTGCTACTTGACCTTCTTTTTCATACTTCTGACCACATGATGAATGATCTTACAACATTTGTATGATCTCCATGTTGAGAGCTATCAAATGAGGTAAAAACCCTAAATCAGCAGAAAATTAGGGTTAGGGTTTTCTCCCAAATCTGATCTCTGATGACTGAATGTCATATACCATTGGAAAGCTCTCTTGGCACATATGCCAAGCTTAACTCCACAGCAGAGAACCTCTCCCTGACATGATGATAATGCACCTCAATGTGCTTAGTGCGAGCTTGGAACAGAGGGTTCTTCGCAACCGCCAATGCACTCTGACTGTCAGTGAAGATGGTGGTGGCAGAAGACTGACCAACACCCAAATCAGCCATAAGGAGTCTCAGCCACACACACTCAACAGTCGCTGTGAAAGCTTCCCTATGCTCAGCCTCACAACTAGAAGTGGCCACAGTAGCTTCTTGCTCAACCAAGATATACATGAGCTACCAAGCATGAAGCAAAAGCCACTAGTGGACACACGAGTGTCATAGCAACCAGCCCAATCAGAGTCAAAAAAAGCATGCAAATCTGGCGGTAGTGATCCCCCCTTGGGATAAAACAACCCAAGTAGCCGAGTACCACTCAAGTAGCGAAAGATGCGCTTAACCTCCTTCCAATGCTTGACTCGTGGGCAATGCATAAATCTTCTCATTTGTGAGACAGCAAACTGAATATTTGGTCAAGTAATGCATAAGTAAATCAAGCATCCAACAGCTTGCTGATAGAGAAAAGCATCAAATGCATCTCCAACATCATAAAGACTCAGTCGTAAACTTGTCTCCATAGGAGTGGGAATAGGTTTACAGTCTTCAAGGCCAAAATGCTACAATACTGTGTCAATATATTTCGTTTGACACAAAGCTATTCCACCATCAACTTTCATAAACTGAATGCCCAAATAGTGATGCAAATGTCCCAAATCAGACATCTCAAATGAGGCATGCATATTGTTGGAGCAAGTGTATGACAAGCCTAAGTATTGGCTTGAGTCCCACAAAGTCATAAAAGAAGCTTTAAAATGAAGACTATGTAAAGTTCACTTGTGAACTACCTCTTGTAACTTTTGAAGAGTTTACTTAATGTAAAAGTGAGAGAAACTTAAGTGGTTGAATCCACTTGATCAAAAAGGGAAAGAGGAGCCACGAATTCGTGATTTGTGGTAGGTAGAGAATCAAATCAATCATTGATTGATTGGAGAGTGATTGAGGGAAGTTAGCCTCCCAAACTCAACTATAAATAGATGGAAGCTTTAGTCGTGGTTAGAGAGACCTATGTGAAGACCTCCAAGAGCTGAGATTTATGCCATATCAAGGTGTGATTACAATGCACACATATGTATCAGTAAGTCATTGTATTGTACAAGCAATATACTTTCATTTTCATGATTATTTGAGTTCATATGTCCATGTTCTTGTGAAGTGTACTACTCACTGCCATTACTCTGAGTTTTCTCAGTCAGATTGCAGAGATGGTTTCTCTGAGCTTGGTGCATCATTTTCAGTGATTTAACTTGGTAAAGTTAGCTCTATAAGTCTACTATATGGTCACAAATTTTCATGTCATTTGGATGTTGCAATCTTCAGTTATGTTCAGTTGAAGTCAACAGTATATGTTCATCTTCACTTCTCTGTCAGGTACCCGACTTTTTCACTCACCTTGTCAGAGCCATTTCTCAGTGGTTACTTATCCAAATTCAATGATTTAAAGCTTGTTGGATTCATCTTATTGTCTAGTATAACCATACAAATTTTCATAATCATTGGATTCCTACATTTTGAGTTATGTTCATTTTTCTGCTCACTAGTCTCAAACTGTCGCAGCCCGTGAAAATCGGGATGATGTCATCACTTGTTAAAACTCATTCTCAGTGTGTGGTTCATTATTTTTTATGAGATTACTTTTGAAAGTTAGCTCTTTAAGTTAACTAGACTTCCCCAAGAGGAATTAAGCTAATTGCTGCTGAGCTCAGAGAATTATGCAAAACAGTGGACAGGTGTATGAACCAAAATAGCAAGTTTTTCACCTCTGAGCTAACTCCAACTTATCTGTTTTGATCTATCTTTTTGAGAGTGATCTTCCAAGGTACATAGGGTGTCTAATACATCCATTGGAAAGCTAAAAGGGCCCACCATATACTCCTGGAGTTCAATTGGCTGGTGTAGATCAAGGATTTTGCAACACCTCTTCATCTTCAAGCACATACCTATCCATCTCTTCACAGTGGTATCAGAGCAAGGTTGGACAACATGGCACATGGATTTCCTTCATCAATTGACAAATTGGACAGAGGTAACTACTCAACTTGGTCATTAAGAATAGAAGCTTATCTCCAAGGTAGAAGTTTATATGGTTATGTGGCTGGAGATGAAGTTATGCCAAGTTTCAGGAACAGAAGTCAACCAACACAAGAAGAGAAAGAAAGATTGAGCACATGGTGCTCCAAGGATGCACTTGCAAGGTCTTATCTCCTCAACTCTATCTCAGATTTTTTGTTGCCTCACATTAGAAGTTGTAAGACATCTCAGGAAGTGTGGGATGCACTTGAAGCTTTCTTTTCTTCAAGTACCAAAGCTAGGAAGCATCAACTATGGCTGGATTTCACAACTCTCAAGAAGGCTCCCAAACAAAATGTGACTGATTTTGTCACAAAGCTCAAGGACATAGGGGATCAGTTTGGAAGCATTGGAGAGGTAATAGATGAAGAGCAAATTGTAAGGAAGGTCATCAATGGCTTGAAGGCAGATGACAAGTGGGAAGCATTCACCACAGCTATGGATTTGTACATGGACATGCATGTACCTGATTTCAATACACTCATTGGACAACTACTTACTCAAGAGGCAAAGCTTATAAAAAATGGAGAAAGCTCTAAAGGTAATCAATCTTCAGCTTTATACACTGATAAAAGCAAGTCCAAAGATAACAAAGGAAAGGCAAAGAAAGTGAATGATGAAGCAGGTACATATCAAGCTAACTATGCAGGTAGAGGAAGACATGGCAGAGGTAGAGGAAGACATGGCAGAGGTAGAGGAAGAGGAGGTAGACAAGGAAGGGGGAGATCCCAAGACTCCAACCCATGTTCTATTTGTGGACTAACTAATCATACAACTGAAAATTGCTTTAGGAATTCCAGGAATCAAAGAGGCAGAGGATACAATAGAGGAAGTTATGGCTACTCAAGAGGAAGGTTCAACAATTATCATGGCAACTACAACAACTACAATCATTCAAACTATCAAGGAGGCTACAAAGAAAGGAGAGACTACAATAACTATACAGAAGACTCAAACAAAGAGGATTCATTATTGATCATGAACATGGCTATGCCACAAGGTAAATCTAATGAGCATGTTTTCTACATAGATTCAGGTTGTTCAAATCATGTGGCAGGAAATGTGGCACTCCTATCAGATTTAGAAGATCCAAGGAATAAGCATGAGGTACAAACAGGAGATGATACAAAACATCCTGTGGAGAAAATAGGCAATGTCAAAGCACCTGATGGAAACATCAACCTACTCAGTAAGGTACTTTATGTCCCTACCATTACAAAGAATTTGATAAGTGTTGGGCAGATAGTAGAGAAAGGGTTACAAGTCAGGTTCACAAAAGCAGGAGCATTTGTTGAAGATCCAAGTCAAGGATTCAGAAAAATTGCAAAAGATGAAAAGACAGGTAGATTGTTCACATTTGAATTACAGGACACTAGAAACATTGCTCTCTTTAATTATGGTAGTCAAACACTCACAAAATTGGAAGTATGGCACAAAAGGTTAGCACATATTGGTGAAAGGTCATTAAAGCAAATTTGCAGGGACCAAAGTGTACTTAGACTTCCTAACTTGTCAAAACAACATATGATTTATAAGTGTAGTGCATGTCAATTTGGAAAGTCTCACAGGTTACTATTCATGAAGAAAGGTTATATACATGGAGATCTCTTGGAGTTGGTTCATACAGATGTATGGGGACCTAGCAAGGAAGCTTCAATATCTGGATCAAGGTATTATGTCTCCTTTATTGATGATTGCAGAAGATGGACTATCCTATTCTTTATGAAACATAAAGATGAAGTTTTTTCATGTTTCAAAAGATATTTGGCTCTTGTGGAGAATCAAACAGGTAAATCACTAAAAAGGCTAAGGTCAGATGGAGGGGGAGAATACTTCTCCCATGATTTTGATTCTTTTCTTCAAGAAAGAGGAATCAAAAGAGAGGTAACTACAAGGTACACTCCTGAGCAAAATGGAGTGGCAGAAAGGAGGAATAGGATAATTGTTGAAGCTGCAAGGTCTATGTTAAATGAAAAGCATTTACCTAATTACTTATGGGCAGAGGCTGTATCTACAGCCACTTACTTGATTAACAGGTTGCCTTCAAAATCCCTTGATGGGATGACTCCATATGAGGCTTGGAATGGAAGAAGACCAAGCTTAGATCATTGTAAAATTTTTGGATGTATTGCTTTTGCTCATGTTCCTTCACAGGTTAGAGGCAAGATGGATCCAAAGGCAGAAAGGTGTGTATTTATTGGATATGACAACAATCAAAAGGGCTACAGGTTATACAACCCTACCAACAAAGGATTCTTGGTAAGCAGAGATGTAGTTTTTGATGAGAACAATTCATGGTATGAAGATTCATGCAGGAAGGTCAATTTACCATATGATCTTGAAGAAGATTTTCCAAAGCTTGGTAGAGAACAACCAAAGATTGAAGAACAAGACACCTCAGAGGATGATGAAGAATCTCAGATGGAAAAGATCAAAGCATGGAAGTCTAAAGGTAAAGCAAAATTGCAGGAACTTGGACATGAGGCAGAATCATCATATCATGGCCTAAGAAGATCTATGAGGGAAAAGAAAAAACCAGAAAGGTATGGGTTTGACACCTCATTAGTAACTAAACATTCTATCTACATAGCACAGGACATAAACCAAGAGGAGCCATCATCATTTGAAGAGGCCAAAGCAAAAACAGAATGGAAGCATGCAATGAAGGAAGAGATTGAAGCACTTGAGGAAAACAACACTTGGGATTTGGTGCCCAAGACTTCATCCATGAAGGTAATAGGCTCAAGATGGATCTATAAACTCAAGAAGAATTCTGATGGTTCCATTAACAGGTATAAGGCAAGGCTTGTAGCAAAAGGCTTTGCACAAACTCAGAGAATTGATTATGAGGAGACTTTCTCTCCTGTGGCAAAGATGCCTACTATTAGGGTTTTGCTTAGTATTGCCTCTTCCAAGAATTGGAAGATACTTCAACTAGATGTAAAGAATGCATTCTTGAATGGTTGGATAACAGAAGAGGTATATATGGCACAACCACCTGGTTTTGAGAATCAAGTTTATCCTGATTATGTGTGTAAACTTAACAAAGCATTGTATGGTCTCAAGCAAGCTCCAAGAGCTTGGAATTTCAGGCTTGTTTCATTCTTGCAGGACAAAGGTTTTCAACCAAGCAAAGCAGATCCTTCACTCTTTATTAAAAAGAGTAATTCTGAGAGCATCTACCTATGTGTATATATAGATGATATTATATTGACAGGAAATGATGCAGATGGTATGAAGAAGATCAAAGATCAGATGAGAGAAGAGTTCAAGATAAGTGATTTGGGTTCACTTACCTACTTCCTAGGTTTGGAAGTTGTCTACAAAGATCATGGTTTGTTTCTCACTCAAAGAAAGTACATTAAGGACATGTTGGCAAAATTCAAGATGCAAGATTGTAAGATTGCAGGTACTCCAATGGAGGTCAATCACAAATTGAGCTCACATGAAGGTGAACTCATAGAGGACATCACATCATATCAAAGTCTAGTGGGTAGTCTCAACTATGCCACATTGACAAGAGTAGATATATGTTACAGTGTGAGTATGCTAAGTCAATTTATGCACACACCAAGGAAACCACATATAGATGCTGCCAAAAGGATTCTCAAGTATCTCAAAGGAACCATAAATGAAGGAATTTATTATCCTTATGTATCTGATCTAGGTTTGAAGCTATTTTCTGATGCAAATTGGGTTGGCTCCAAGGAAGATAGAAGGAGCACTTCAGGTTATCTTACCTTTGCAGGTTCAAAGCTTATTTCATGGTCATCCAAGAAGCAACCCACAGTTGCTCTCTCTTCTACTGAAGCTGAATATAGAGGTCTTGCCATAGCTACACAAGAAGCTATGTGGATGAAGACATTGTTCAAAGATCTTGGATTGGAGTTTGGAACTCCAACTATTTTTGGTGACAATATGAGTTCTATTCATTTGGCTGCTAATCCTATTTTTCATGCAACGACTAAGCATATTGAAGTTCATTATCACTATGTACGAGAAAAGGTTCTCAAAGAGATTCAAATATCATATGTGTCCACTCATCAACAATGTGCATATATTCTAACCAAAGCATTGGATGGTACAAAGCTTTGCAAATTCAAGGCTATGATTGGTTTGCAGGTAATCTTGGAAGGTTTAAGACCTCAAGCATACTTGGCTTGAGGGGGAGCTGTTGGAGCAAGTGTATGACAAGCCTAAGTATTGGCTTGAGTCCCACAAAGTCATAAAAGAAGCTTTAAAATGAAGACTATGTAAAGTTCACTTGTGAATTACCTCTTGTAACTTTTGAAGAGTTTACTTAATGTAAAAGTGAGAGAATCTTAAGTGGTTGAGTCCACTTGATCAAAAAGGGAAAGAGGAGCCACAAATTCGTGATTTGTGGTAGGTAGAGAATCAAATCAATCATTGATTGATTGGAGAGTGATTGAGGGAAGTTAGCCTCCCAAACTCAACTATAAATAGATGGAAGCTTTAGTCGTGGTTAGAGAGACCTATGTGAAGACCTCCAAGAGCTGAGATTTATGCCATATCAAGGTGTGATTACAATGCACACATATGTATCAGTAAGTCATTGTATTGTACAAGCAATTTACTTTCATTTTCATGATTATTTGAGTTCATATGTCCATGTTCTTGTGAAGTGTACTACTCACTGCCATTACTCTGAGTTTTCTCAGTCAGATTGCAGAGATGGTTTCTCTGAGCTTGGTGCATCATTTTCAGTGATTTAACTTGGTAAAGTTAGCTCTATAAGTCTACTATATGGTCACAAATTTTCATGTCATTTGGATGTTGCAATCTTCAGTTATGTTCAGTTGAAGTCAATAGTATATGTTCATCTTCACTTCTTTGTCAGGTACCCGACTTTTTCACTCACCTTGTCAGAGCCATTTCTCAGTGGTTACTTATCCAAATTCAATGATTTAAAGCTTGTTGGATTCATCTTATTGTCTAGTATAACCATACAAATTTTCATAATCATTGGATTCCTACATTTTGAGTTATGTTCATTTTTCTGCTCACTGGTCTCAAACTGTAGCAGCCCGTGAAAATCGGGATGATGTCATCACTTGTTAAAACTCATTCTCAGTGTGTGGTTCATTATTTTTGATGAGATTACTCTTGAAAGTTAGCTCTTTAAGTTAACTAGACTTCCGCAAGAGGAATTAAGCTAATTGCTTTTGTGCTCAGAGAATTATGCAAAACAGTGGATAGGTGTATGAACCAAAATAGCAAGTTTTTCACCTCTGAGCTAACTCCAACTTATCTATTTTGATCTATCTTTTTGAGAGTGATCTTCCAAGGTACATAGGGTGTCTAATACATCCATTGGCAAGCTAAAAGGGCCCACCATATACTCCTGGAGTTCAATTAGAAGGTGTAGATCAAGGATTTTGCAACACCACTTCATCTTCAAGCACATACCTATCCATCTCTTCACACATATCAGCCTTACAATTAGCAATATGCTTCTCAATAGGACCAGTGAGCAGCATCATTAGCACGCTTATATAAAGTGCTTTTAGCTGGCCTGGTCTCAAAACCATGTGCAATCAGATAGGCATGTATCTTCTCATACCAAGCACGCGGTGCTTGCTTAAAACCATATAATGCCTTCTTTAACCTGCACACTTGGTTTCCATGCCCTTTCTGCACAAAGCCACGGGGCTTAAAAACATACACTTCTTTGTGCAAGTCACCATTCACAAATGCAGTTTTAATGTCCAACTAATGTACATTCCAACCATGATGGGCTGCAAGTGCACATATGCTCCGAATAGTAGTCATACGGCATGTAGGTGCAAAGGTCTCATAAAAATCAATGCCTCTTTCATGTGCATAACCCTTTGCAACAAGCCTAGCCTTATAGCTATCAACTGTTCCATCAGGTTTACGCTTAAGCTTGTAAACCCACTTAGTGCCAATGGCCTTCTTGCCAGGAGGCAAGTCACATAAAGACCAAGTACCGTTCTTCATTGTAGCATCATATTCAGATTGCATAGAAGCCATCCAATTTTCTGAATTTTGTGCTTCGTCAAATGAAACAAGCTCATTCTCATCGCAGAGACTAGATGCAGCCATAGCATAGCAATCTGATGCAAAAGAAGCACTATGAGAGCCTGATCGAGTACGATATGATAGAGGTGCATCTAATTTGCTGTCACGCAAAGTCTGCACCAGCCATTTTGGCATAGTTTTTGCCTCCTCAATGTCAGCTCTCTCGTCAACAAGTGCATCATGTAAAACTACATCAGAAATGGGATGATCTGCATGATCAAATGAAACCTGCAAAGGCTGAGAAGTTTCCTCATTAGGACCAACACTAGAGTGTCCACCTGTAAAAAGAGGAAGCAAAGTATCATACATGTCTTTGGAGCTAACGGATATCTCCTTAGTACATGAAAGCAATGGCTGAATAGCATCTTCCACAAAAACAACATCACGGCTAACCAGAATGCGTTTAGTCTGTGGAGGATACAGACGATAGCCTTTACTTTTAGAACTGTACCCAACAAAAATACATTTTACTTCTTTATCATCTAATTTTCTTCGATATTGTTCAGGCACTAATGCATATGCCAAACAACCACAAACACGCAAATGAGAAATAGATAGCTTGCGATCATGCCAAGCCTCATATGGAGTGATAGACTGCAGCTCTTTAGAGGGACACCTGTTAAGTACATATGCTGCTCACATGACAGCCTCAAGCCAGAAACTATGTGATAAAGCCTTACTCTTGACCATACACCTCGCCATCTCCATGAGTGACCTGTTCTTTTGTTGAGCAACTCCATTCTGTTCAGGTGTATACGGCACTGTACACTGGTGTTTTATCCCACGTTCAGCCAGAAATGCTTTAAAATCAGAAGACATAATCCCCCCCTCGATCAGAACGGAGGGTGCCCATTTTACATGCTGAGAGATTTTCAACCAAAACCACAAATTGTTTGAAGCACATGAACACTTTGGACTTTGCTTTCAATGGATATATCCATGCATGCTTGGAAAAATCATCAATAAAAGTCATGAAGTAAAGATAATTTCCAAAAAAAGGTGTCTGCATAGGACCACAGTAGCTCGATTTAAACCATCTTTTGGAAATGAGGAACGCTGCATTTTGCCCAAAATACAGCCTTTACAAATATGTTTTCCAGGTGCCTCAAGTTTGGGCAAAGAGGACACCATTTCAGATTTTTGTAGACGTAGCAAACTAGCAAAATTCAGATGACCAAAGCGTGCATGCCAAAGCTTTGCATTTGACATAGCCTGAGAATCATGTACTGCACATGCCAAATCATTTACGAATCTTTCATAGTCTATGAGCTTATAGAGCCCACAACATAAAATGCCAGAAGCAATAATCACATCGCCATTTGACAGATCATGAACTGTACACCTGCCATCAACAAATTTCACAACCAAGCCAATCTTGGCTAATGCAGAAACTGATAACAGATTCTTCTTGATCCCTGGTACAAATAAAGAATCTGACAAAGTGAAAGAACTACGATCAGCAGTAGTCAAAATGATCTTATCGACTTCCATAACAGGATAGGAGTTGTTTGCGCATGTAACAGTATTCCCTGTAGGGGCACGCTCGAGTGAAGAGAAGAAACTGCGCTGCGAGGTAATATGTTTGATCGCCCCACTGTCAAAGTACCAAACATCTGAGTCTACTGCAGACATGCACTGCTCATGAGAAGATGGGTCAAAGTTGCAAACAGTAGTAAACACCCATTCTTCTTCCTGTAGAAGATTAGCAGACTCTATTTTTGGTGTAGAGGCCTTTGCAACAACCATTCCAGCCTCTTTCTTCTTTGCCTCTTTAGCAACCAATTTTAGACAGTTCTTTATGATATGATCATTTCCTTTACAGTACTTGCAAAACAATTTCTGCTTTTCAGATTTCTTTTCATCTTTGTCTTCCCTCTTCGATTGTGCAGAATTAGCAGATTTTTTGCTTACTAGTTGAAGAGCTCCATTTTCCTTTGCCCTTTTGACTAGCCAGGAAAGCTTGATTTTTAACTCGCATAATGGACCTGTTCTGCCTGGACTGAGTTTCCTGCAACAAAACAGAGACTAACTCCTCAAATGACAAGGCATTTGGATTGCCTTTCATTATTAACCGAAGAGTAGAAGCAATACTCTGATATGAATCAGGAAGACCATTCAGAACGGTATGCACAAGTGAGTTATCTGGCATAACCTCATGAGCAGAAATCAGCTGTTCCTTCAAGTCTTTGATCTTTGTTAGAAAACTGTCCATAGAATCACCTTCATTCATGTGCTCACTCTCCAACTGTTTGCGGAGGTAAGCAACACGAGCCTCATTCTTAGCTTGGTACAATGTGGTAAGTGTATCCCAAGCATCCTTACATGTTCTGCAAGAGAGAATGTAAGGAATAATGGTGCATTTGACGGACAAAGCTATCAATGCATGTGCCTGGGAATCTCTTCCATCCCAACGGATTTGCTCTGCAGTAGGTGCAACAGAAATTGCAGCACGAACAGGAATATGCAGAATATCATCATCTTCGACACCTTTTGCATGAGCTTCAGCTTCAGTACCTGTAGTTGTAACAATTGCAGGTGTGATAGGACATTCTTCAACACCCTGCACAATGTTCCACAGTCCTTTTGCAACCAATACATGTCACATCATATAAGCCCACAATGGGTAGTTGGTAACATCCAACTTATACTCAACAACCAACATACGAAATACATCACTGCTTTCAGCCATGTCCGATGACTAAAATACCTTGATGCAAAAATTTGACTGTATCTCAAAAAGTTGAACAGAACTGCCAAGATGAGTTCTGCTAAACCTGTAGCATACTTCGAGACGCTTATACTGGCAAACCGAACAGGTATATACTTTTGGCACAAAAAGACGAAATAGCCTGCACAAGCACTGCGATAGTGCGTTCGGAGTATGCTCACCGAAATTCGTGCGATTTTGAGACTGCAACTGGAGAGGTGTTGACGACACCCTAGATGAAGCGGCGATCTGCTCTGATACCAATTATTGGAGTTAGACGTCTGCGGAAGCACGCAAACAGCACACAAGGAAGAAGAAGAAGCTTGGAGCACAACACACAATACTTAATGTATTACCACTAGAATGTACAAAGATAAGTAGCCCGTTAGGGCAATAGGCGTATATTCAAGCCGAGGGAAGAAAACCTCCTAAAGAGGGAAAAAAGTGCCCCGACGGTCCTAGTGTGTTCACATACATCACTACCTAAATATATCAACACAATGTACCCTAAAAATTCCACTTCTGTCTTATGGAAAGAGCACTTCTCCAATTTCGCATATAATTCTTTTTCTCTTAGTTTCTACAGGACTATCTTTACATGACATTCATGATCCTCTAAATTTTTGGAGAATATCAAGACATCTTCAAGGTATATTACAACAAAATCATCTAAATACTCTCGAAAGATATCATTCATCATATGTTGGAGACAGTTGGAGCATTTGTGAGACCGAATGGCATAACTACATATTCAGAATAGTCATACCTTGTTTGAAATGCTGTCTTCCATTCGTCTCCTTCTCTCATCTTGACAAGGTTGTAAGCTCCTCGAAGGTCAATCTTCGTGAAGAATTTTGCTTTTCCAAGGCGTTCCAAGAGCTCTGATATGAGTGGTAGAGGGCATCTGTTCTTTGTAGTGACTTTATTCAATCCACGATAGTCTACACACATCCACAGAGTCCCATCATAAAATAGGAGCTTCTGTTGGAGACTTTGAGTGTTTGATAAACCCCTTTGCTAGATTCTCATCAATGTTCTTGCGTAGTTCTCTAAGTTCCTCTGGGGATAGTCTATAGATTGGTCTAAAGGGCGGTTGTTCTCCCTCTTGAAGTTCTATGGCACAATCATAAGGTCTATGCTCTGGGAGGATATATGCATTCTTCTTTTCAAAAACATCTTCAAAGCCTTTGTACTGATCGGGTAGCTCTACTGGATCCTCTTTCTTGGATTCTTGAGCTGGTATGGCATAGATCATATATGTTGGTTCCTTCCTTACTGCATGTATGAAGGCTTTGGCTCCGACATATGTCGGGTTCTTCTGGATATCTCGACGGGTGATTTTATTATTTTCCAAATTAATGTCTGGGTTATGTTTCTTTAGCCAGGGCATTCCAATGATAACTAGATGTACGGGTCTCATAGTTGGTCAGGTACGATCCGTACGACAGGTACGGTACGTAATAGTACCATACTAGGTACATACTAATACTCATGTACGAATCCGTACGATATTAGTACGATTTTTTTTTTTTTAAATTTCATCTTTTCATGTACATGGAAGTGTACAGATATAAAGAGTATTTTTTGCCATGAATATGCATAATATTGTATTTATGGATGAAGATATTTCTTCTCTAACTAGTATAGGTGCAAAACCAATGTTTTTTTTTTAATGAATTCAAGTCAAAATGGAAACTAAAACACATTTACTTTTTTGGTACGAATTGGTACGGATACGTACTAGTACGTACGAATGTATTCGTATTGGTACGAGTACCAACTATGACTGAGCTCGATATTACATTGAAACATATGTGGGATTCATGGTCACCAAGGTGTACGCGTAATGGTGTGGTTTCCATGTTTATATCCCGAGATGCTAGAGGTCGACCATCTACTACTTCAGCGGCTACTGGTTTGTTCTTCTGAAGTACAGGAATTCCATGTTTCTTAACCAATCCTTCATCGATGAAACATGAGGAGACTCCCGAATCTATTAGGGCTGTAAGGGAAAGGGTCTTCTTGGCCATGATTAACTTGACAGGTACAAGACATGTTTCTATGGTTTTGACTGGAATTATGAGACCATTTCTTATATCATGGTCCGGCTGTACGGTCTCTTTTACAACTGGATTTCCTTGTTTCCGTGCTCTACAAGGGTGGTTAGTCTGTTCTCTTGTTGGGACAATTAACTGCAATATGGCCAGGGTTTCCACAATACAGGCATAACTTGTTATCCCTCCTTCTCTGTTTCTCTTGTGGTGTTAGAGGCTGGAACCTAGTTACATCTATTTGCATAGGTTCGGGCATAGACTCATCTCTAGGAGTGGGCTGGAAGGGTTTCCATTGGGGATGTCTTCCTTCTACTTGTTTTTCTTGTTTCCTTTCAAAAAGGCGGTTATCACAAAAATGTCAAGGGAGCACTAGATTGTGCTCTCTGACTACACTAGACAAGATTTCGGAAATATACTTCTGATTACAAGAACACCCACATAGGGAAAATGGTACAAGAATATGTGATTGATACAAGACGTCCCATAACCGGGGACTTATAGGTATGGATAACTCGACTAGAGATATACGAGATCCCACAACATGGGATCATAAGTATGAAACAAGATATCAGAATTACAAGAATTCTATTCAAGGAGATGAACAAGATACAGGAAATAACTCGACAAGATCTCGTACTACGAGATTACAAGAGGACAAGACAGGATGTCCAAGAACTAGAGCAGACAAGACTAGAACAAGGAACAAGAGATTCGAGAAGAACTAGAATTGGAACTTGGAGAGTACTTACTTGGTAGTCACGACTCCTTGAGCTCCCAAGACTGGTATTGGCAAGACTTGAGTAAGTATGTGGCCAAGGCCTCCTTATATAGGATTTCAAGGGCGGTTGCGAGCCGATGATGTCATTAATGATATCAGCAATCCGAAAGGACTTCCGAATGTCAGAATTTAGCAAATAGACAATAAATCTTAGGGTTTTGCACGTTCCGGACGCAATGGAAGCACTGGTTTCCCCTAATTCTGAACCAATCATGAGATATAGGATTCACATGGAATCAGAGGTTCAAGATGGTTTCCTTTGTCCATGACACTTTTTAATTTTTTAATTTTTATATTTGTTGACAAATATATGGTACATTGGTTTTTGCTTTTGAAAATAGCTTTTTCATGCATAGAAATTGCTTTTCACACAAATTTTAGAAATTAGGGTTTGATGCCTATATGTGGTTCAAATTCAAAGTGTTATACATCAACAAACAGCTCTTGACATGTACTTTTCAAGTACGCGATAAAAAAAACTCTCCATATTTTGATAATTTTTTACCTTGGTTTGACCATGGTTGACTTTGTCTTAAACTTATCAAAATTGAAAACTCATTATCATTACATTTGGGAACTATCATCTAGTATGAGTAGGGTTGAGCATACACAGTCAGATGGGAAAACAGAAAAGGTTAACCAAATCTTAGAGGATATGCTTAGCTCATATGTAAATGAAAGGCAAACTAATTGAAAAGAGTACTTATCTATATTAGAGTTTGCATATAATAGTGCCAAGCACTCTTCCACAGGGTATAGTCCATTCATGATTATGTATGGTTTTCAACCAAGAGCTCCTTGTGCAGTTGGTTTACAAAACGAGAGAGTTCACACTTCAAAAGGTTTCTTGGAAGAAATGAATGATATGCTGAGACTTGCTAAAGATAGTATTAGGAAAGCTCAAGATAGAGCTAGAGCCTATATTGACCCTCAAAGAAGAGAAATCAATTTTGAGGAATGAGATCAAGTTTATCTTAAAGTTCCTTCTAGGTTTGAAACATAGTACAAGAAAATCGTCAATTTTTAAATAAAAATCGTTAAAACGTTTTTTACGACTTTTTTAGAGGTTTGTTTTTCTTGGACAGTGGCATATATGATCATTGATATTACACATGGCACTACCATGGATGATGAACATTGTATTTTGATGCTTGTTTACTTTAGAGTATCTACATGTTTGTTTTGTATGATCACTGATCATTGACATTGCTGACGGTTGTATTGTGTATAGCATGACTCATGAGTCATTGATTGATTGGTAGTTGATTATGTCTATTGTTCCACTGTTCACTTTCATGTATGATGTATATAGTATCATGTATAGTCATTGTTTAACATTTTTGTCTTGACTCTTGACTCCTTTATTTATAATGCATGTCAGGTGATTTTATATGTTATTCATGTCAAGTATATCAAAAAGGTGTTAAATATGCATTGGTATATAGCTTTATGTTTCAAAATATAAAAATCTCTCACAGTGAATAAAAACCTCGATTTTTATTTTGGATTTTCTAAACCTCTACGATTTAAACGGTTTAAACCTCGATTTAAATCTCGTTTTTAAACCTATTCTTGTACTATGGTTTGAAAGCATGAAGACGGGACCTTGTCCTAAACTATCTCCTAGATATTGTGGTCCATTCCAAAACTTAAGAGAATAGGTCAAATGGCTTGCGAGCTCCAACTTCCAGATGGTAGTCAGATTCATCCTGTATTTCATATTAGCAAGTTAAAAAAGAAATTGGGAGAATCTGACAACCTCATTCCAGATAGTGAGGTTATCAAGCCTACTTTTGTTCAATCTGTTCCACATGAGCTTGAGAGCATTCTTTGTACTCGAGAAATACAGATGAGGAGTCATTTATATCAAGAGTACTTAGTTAAGTGGAAAGATAGTTTAGAAGATAGTGCTACATGAGAGCGGGTTAGTACACTTCAAAGACGGTTTCCCACCCTTATGAAGACAGTTTAAGAGTCTTCTTAAAAAGAAACATATGGGGAAACACTATGGAGAGACGACCATGTACATTAGGTGTATGGGGTTCAGTGGGAATAGCTCATATATATATAGGTTATTACTCTAACTCACTTATGCCTTCCATGACCAGGTTTGAGGACAAACCTAAACTTAAGGGGAAGGAAATGTTATATGACCTTAAGTGTGAACCACCTCTATTGGAGGTTGAAAGGTGTGAGGCCACGTGGCACTCATGCATGCTTGCATGGAGTTAGAGATAACTAAGGAAGTATGTTTATAGAGTTGTGTGGTTGGGAGGTGAACTATTCTTGTCTCTCATATCTCTTTGAGTGAACTCTAGCAACGAAGGCAGGTAGTTTTTGTCCTCGGGATTCAAACGAAGGGCTCATTGGCGGCGAGGTCTATACGTTACATATGTGCATGTATATATGTATTTTATTTGCATATGCATATGTGTATGTACATATTCATGTATATGTGTATGTACATATACATGTATATGTGTATATGTATATGTACATATACATGTATATGTGTATGTACATATACATGTATATGTGTATGTATGTGCATTGTGTACGTATATGTGTATACAGATGTGTAGTGGACGCATATTCATATTTGTATGTATATGTATTTGTGTAAGTATATGCGCATGTATGTATGTATGCACAATATGCACATATGTACATCATGGGTACATATATACATGTCATCAGATATATTTTTCCGAAGTATTATTATTCTTAATTTGATTGTTAGGTCAGAGTGAAACATCCCTATGAGATACTGGTGCTCCCTTGTTATTCGTTATTGAGAAAATTCATTATGGACTACAAATAGTGTAGGTGAACACATCAGTGAGGAGAATAAAAAGGCGATTGTCCATCGCGGATCTGTTCACCCTCTCATATGATCTTTTAGCTGTAGTTGATTTTCCCCCTTCTCATCACCGATGTGTTCAGCCTATGCTATTTGTGGTCCTTTATGGAAATCCTACGATAAGAGAAGAATGAAGCTCCAATACGTTATGAGAATGTACATGATAAGGGTTTAGCCACCAAAATGTTGGATTGATAGTGCTCACTAATTCTTGGAGAATGAGATGGAGAATTATGTAAGCGATATCCAATAGTAGAGGAGTAATAAATCTCTACCCAGAGCAAGTTGAAGCATAGGCAAATGGAGCAGTGGGGTTTTAGAGAGAAGGGTACACAAAGGCGCACATATTTTTCTTTGAAAGTTTTAAAGAGGATTACTAGATTCCTACAGTTCATATTCGTATGACATTTGACACAGGATGGAATCGCATATGTGACCATGGTCTTTTCATTGGATGACAAAATTGGGTAGACATAAACAGTGAACAAGTGTCATTGCATTCTTAGCAGCAGAATTCTAACAGAGAACTTCAAACAAGGGTAGATTTTTGTATGTATTTAGTAAAAGATGATATTGGATATGGGACTACAAAGAGATGAAAGCAGAGGAAGCTAATTTAATAGATTTGCTGAGAGCCTGTTCGAAGAAAAAGAACCTTCACCAAGGATTTCGAATACATGCCAATGCTCTGAGAAGGGGCCTTCCCACAAGGGGTACCCGTGTTGCAGAATGTCTAGTCAGTCTGTATGTAAAATGCGGTGCTATCTTTAAAGCTCAAGCATTATTAGATGGGTTCGGTGTCAGAGATGTTATCTACTGGACAGAGGTCATGGCAGGACTCATAAGGTCAGGACAGAGCCAACTTGTCCTTCGTTGCTATGCACAGATGCAACATGAGCAAATCCTACCAGATGCAATAACCTACACTTGTATCTTAAAGGCGTGTGGGACTCAAGGGGACCTTGAGCTAGGGAAGGATATTCATGAGAAAGTTGTGGAGCAGGGACTATTGCAAAAGGATGGTATGCTAGGGACTGCCTTGGTAAACATGTATGCCAAATGTGGTGCCCTACATAAAGCTCATCATGTGCTCGAGGGCCTCCCTGTGAGGGATGTTATTTCGTGGAATGCTTTGATTTCAGGATATGCCCAGCATGGGCAGGGGCAAGATGCGCTAGACTGCTTTGCATGTATGGACGAGGAAGGCCTTTACCCAAATGCAGTTACCTTCACATGTGTCTTGAGAGCTTGTGGCAGTATAGGAGAAGTTAACAAAGGAAAGCAAATCCATGATACAATAATGAAACAAGGTTTGTTAAAAAATGATATCAAACTCAGCAATGCATTGATTGATATGTATATCAAGTGTAATAAGCTGACAATAGCAAAGGAAATCCTTGAGTCTCTTCCAATCCGAGATGTTGTCTCCTGGTCTTCCTTGATAGGAGGATATGCTGGACAGGGTCAGGGCCAAGCTGCTTTGGATTGCTTCAGGAAGATGCAGAGTGAAGGCTTTTCACCAAATGCAGTGACATTGATTCATTTGCTGCAAGCATGTAGCAGCATTGGTGCAGTTGAGGAGGGGGAAAAGATCCATGATGAGGTAATGAGGCAGGGGTTGTTACAAGAGAGTATTGTAGTTGGCAATGCCCTCATTGACATGTATGCCAAATGTGGTGCACTTACCAAGGCACAGAAAGTGTTTGATGATCTTCCTGTACGGAATATAGTCTCTTGGTGTACAATAATCGCTTCTTATGCAAGGGCCCAACAGGGCCAGAGGGCTATAGGTTGCATGGAAAGGATGCAACAAGAAGGCTTCTCTCCAAATCCAGTGACCTTCACTTGTATGCTAAAAGCTTGTGGAAACTTAGGGGCGGCGGAGAAAGGACAGGAGCTCCATGACCACATTTCAAAGGAGGGTTTTCTCAAAGGTAATCTTGTGCTAGGCACTGCCTTGTTGGATATGTATGCCAAATGTGGTGATCTTGATAAAGCACATGGAGTGCTAGAGGTCCTTCCTTTAGGAGATGTCATCAGCTGGTCCACCTTGATTGCAGGGTATGCACAACAGGGGC